>LR812538.1:21211191-21546191 GCA_903798195.1 Danio kyathit
GATTCGAACCAGCGATGTTCTTGCTGTGAGGTGACAGTGCTAACCACATTCAACTTCCCAAATGTATAAACTTAAGTTGTCCTAGTATTGTGTGTGTACGTTTATGTACTGTATATACAGTTGATATCAGAATTATTAGCCCCCCCTGTTTATGTTTTTTCTCAATTTCTGTTTAACAGAGAGCAGATTTTTTTTCAACACATTTCTAATCATAATAGTTTTAATAACTCATTTCTAATAACGGATTTGTTTTATCTTTGCCATGATGGCAGTACATAATATTTTACTAGATATTTTTAAGACACTTCTATACAGCTTAAAGTGACATTTAAAGGCTTAACTAGGTTAATTAGGTTAACTAGGCAGGTTAGGGTAATTAGGCAAGTTATTGTATAACAATGGTTTGTTCTGTAGCCTATAGAAAAAAAAATATATATAGCTTAAAGAGGCTACTAATTCTGACCTTAAAATGTTTTTTTTTTTAATTAAAAACTGCTTTTATTTTAGACAAAACAAAACAAATAAGACTTTCTCCAGAAAAAAAAAAAATATTATCAGACATACTGTGAAAATATCCTTGCTCTGTTAGACATAATTTGGGAAATATTTAAAAAAGAAAAAAAAAAACAAAATCAGTGGAGCTAATAATTCTGACTTCAACTGTATGTATGTATTTAAACACACAATTTTAAAAATGTATTAGATTTATATAGAAAATGTAACTTTATATAGAAAATGAACTTTGTTTGGTATATGAAATGATATAGACATCTATCATGCTTGCTTCCCGTCTGTGCCCATAAAGCTATATATATCAGGCAGCATTTAAACTGACAAAAAATAAACACATGCAGAGGTTTTGTTTGTTATTGTGGAGTAGCAGAGACACAAACTGTAAACGCTCCACCACTATGGAGTCAATCTAGGGCCATATATACTTGCAACATAAAAGAAAGTTTTCCAAACAAAAAATTGAGCAAAAAATTGTGTAAAATAATACAAATCTCAAAAAATTGCAAAGGGGAAATTGAGTTTTGAGAAATAAAAAAGAATAAATAAATAAATATTTGCAATTTTTAAAAAAATATTTATATATTTGATAAATATTTTTTTTTTCGAAAAGCTTTACAGAGCCTTTACAAAAGCTCTCAAGTCAATTGCAATGCTCATTTTGACTTGCGAGTTTTACGGTTTGACGATTTAAACATCTCTCCAAAAATCAAAGGATTCAGCTATGTCCATTAGATTTATGACAGCAAATCATGGCTGATTTCTTTTGTGTCACGATGTCTCCAGCTGATGACGTTGCTTCATAGGAGGCAGGTCCAGGCATGCCGTACACGCCCCAGTTCCTGTGACTCCGCCCCCTTGTCAAATCAGGGCCAGAAAGTGAATTGCACAGAAATGTGATGTGCAAAAAGAAAACAGCATTGCAAACTAACGGTTGACTGAAAAGCTAATCAGAATGAACATTGCAATTGACTTGAGATGTTTTGTAAAGGCAATACTAGAAAAAAAATATTTTAACTATTTCATTATTTTTTATAAATTGCAAATTTTTCTCTTTTTTTGTACTACTTGATTTTTATTTTCAGTACTTTATTTTTCTTCACAAAATTCCTTTTTATTTCTCAAAACTTTCAAAAAAATGTTCCCTCTGCAATTCTTTGAGATTTGCATTATTTTATTAAGTACATACGGCCCTAGATTGACTCCATACACCCCTTCTGCAAAGTGGGCAAGCAGTAACGGCTCATTTGCATTTAAAGAGACACACATGAAAACATGTTCTGGCCTTTTGGCTGAAGTATGTAGGCTTTGCATTTGAATGCACTTCAATCCATTAGATTTCATCGTTTCTCTTGTTTATTAAACAGATAATTTACCAAAAAAAAAACTGCATCAAAACTAAGATAAAATGAAATTTGCTATAAAACAATAATCCATCCCCAAACATTGCATGAAGTGTGTTCGAAAACAAAGCCTGCACCCATACTTCTACAGCCTCAGCCAAAAGGCCAGAACATAAATTCAAATAACTGTGTCTGACCCACTTGCTGTTCTTACTGTCATCCCATTGTCCACGTTCACATTTAAATTAAACAACAAAATAAAAACAAAACACCAGAAATTAGCGTTTAAACTTAATAAAATGCACTTTTAAAGAAAAGGTTTGTAAACTTTGTTTGTAAAAGAGCTTTTAGGGCACAATATAAAGGATTCATAAGGTGTTTTTGAGCTAAAATTTCTCTCTCACACAAACGCACACACAGGAAACATATTACATCTTGTAAAAAAAGCTAAAAAAAGCTTCTCCCAAACACACAAATTCAACAAAAAAGCACAACAGGTACTCTTTTATTGTTTGTTCAAATTTATGTGGCTAACAAGTCAATAATTACAAAGATTTCAACCTGTGATTCATTTTTTTCTTCTTCTTTTAAAGTAAAAGCAGTAGTGTTCTGAGGATAAACGTCCATCTGATGAAGTGGACAAGTGAAATACGGGAAATAAAGAAGGGAGGAGAAAAAAAACAACATTCACACAAAATCATTTCCTTGTACTAAAAAGGTGTGCAAGTGTCTTACAGTGTTTCAGAAGGGCGGGGGGGAACCATAACACATCACCGTCGGCCTCGTCCACTCCACTTAAATGCTTTAGCGCAGTTTATTACTGAAACGAAAGTTGGCACTGAAGGCACACTTGAGTGATAATGGATATGCCAGCCACGCCTGCACGACGTTAACACACAGACAAAAACCCATAGCAGCTTTCTGATACGAGTGACGGATCGCACGTGTCAACATCGGGAACCAGAGCACGGCTATGATGAGATAACCTTATCACATATTCATTTTTTTTTTTTCTTACTTTTATTTTAAATAGAGCACACAAAGCAGCAGTAGCAGCTTAAGAGGAACTACTGAAATCCTATGAATAGTTGTAGCCGTGTGCCGTTCTCTTCTGTTTTCATTATTATTATTAATAATATTAAAACACTTATCTATACGTAAAGTTTCATTTTCGTCGCTTTTGTTCGTCTCTGAAGCTGAATTAGATATCTTTGTGGGAAACATCTACGTTAAAACATGAATATTTATAAAGGCTGGTTTAAATGCAGAACTGAAAGAGAGAGAAATTACATGACAATAAAAGTGCCCTCTGGTTTGGCTTTAAAGTCTCTGGTGGTGATCTATTGCTCGAATGAGATGAGGCGATTCCGTGATGAATCTGTTACTGGTCCAACTGGTTTATACAAGAATGTCCCAGTCCTTTATCATCCTCTGATTATTTTTTTAAATGCCAAAACGCTCTTCTCTTCGGCCGCTTTGATGAGTGATCCTGATAATATACATTTAAAAACAGCAGTCTTTTTTCCCCCCACTCAATTGAGCGATTTGAAGGGAAGCTAATAATCATCCAGAAGCAATTACCACACAGCAGATGTGATGCATGTTCACTTACTAAAGTAAATAACAATTAAAACAAAAAACTTGCAGGAGCATGGCATGAAATTAGGTTTAAAATAAAATAAAAGTCCATCATACTGCTAATCTGAGCCGGTTAGTGTAATACCGTGACATGTCCACCAGGGGGCAGGCTTTTATCTCTTATTTTGGTGGCTTTGAGGATTTTTTTCTTTTTTCTGACACACACAAACACACACCTGACACTCTCTGCTTGTGGCGGTTGAGGTGTCTTTTTATGTTTAAACCTTTGGGCCCTTGGTTAGCTGGAAGGGTCTTGGCACTTCTTTAGCAGATGGATATGCAGGGTGTGTGTGCGGGACGCTTATGAAGGGTCGCGTCCTCTTTCTTTCAGCCGTCCAGGGACTGATCCAGGCTGTCCAGAGTCAGCTGACTGCGGTGGGGAGAGTTGGGGCTCGGTGGGCTGCTGGGGTTTGAGCTGTTCGAGGGGGTGGAATGCTTGGTCGAGTCCGAGTCGGGCTACAAAAGAAAGACAAGGTAAAGAAACAAGATTAGAAAAAAAAAAATGCACTCAGGTCCTGGTAGGTGCTTACAGCTGTGTTGTTATCATTAACTTGATATGGTTGAAATAAAATGATCATTATTAGTAATTAGAATGGACTTGAAAGCTAAAAATGACTAAATCTTTAACTAAAATTATAGGGCACATATTTTACCCCTTTTCAAGTTAAGATGCGTCTTTTGTGTCTCCAGAATGTGTCTGTAAAGTTTCAGCTCAAAACACCCATCAGATTATTTATTACACCTTTCAGAATATTGAAATTTCCTGCTTTAAACACAATGCAGCTGTTTTTGTGGCCTGTGCCTTTAATGATAGTTCTCCAAGCCCACCATTCCCACGTGCCTGTCGGAGTGTGCCTCAATCTCCACCGCGGCTGCATCAGATAAACAGCACAGTGACAGACATGACGGAAACAGGTCTCAGATAACGTTGGTGAGAAATACTACAGTAAGAACGTAGAAGCGTTTAACTTTGCAGTGTTTTTAGATGGCAAATGTGACAGGATACAGGTTAATAGCCACTGCTGTATGGATACGTTATGTTAATGTACAAAATAAACCTGATTTAATGTCCACAAACCGGGATTAAAGTGTCTAAAATTAAAGACGGTAAAATCGTTGTAATTCATTACAAACATGCACTGTTTTAAAATCGTTTTAAACTTGTAAAACTCATTCTTGATCACATTTGGTGATGACTGATGATCACAGAGAGCTGAACAGATCTTTTAATCCCAGTTGTATTGTGCACATCCTGTCTTTTTGATATGATTATGTTACTTCTACGACACGTTGCTGTGGGCCTCTAAATGGGAGGGATTTGGATCCTATTTTAATGTCAGGAAATGTAAAAAACAGAGACTTATTGTGTTTATGTCACCCCAATATGACTGTGAACACAATATACCGACACACAGTTCTGTCCAAAAAGCTTACGAAAAATGATTTTTATCATAGGTGCCCTTAAGTTGAAATATTATGATTATTAAATTAAACAAAACAATTAAAAAAAATATTAAAATGAAAATTAATAAAATAAAATAAATAGAAATATCAAAATAAAATAAACAACATTAGCTAATAAATGAATGAATCCCAATTTAAAATTAACCTGAACAATTAATAAAAATAAGTTCAATGGCAAAAATGGAAAAAAATCCAAAGAAACAACAAAATTGAAGCTAAAATGAGGTCAAATACTGCATAAAACTGAAAAAATGGCGCAAAACAGAAATGTTGAAATTCAAAAACGCAACTAAATTATCGTTTATAATTATTAAATCTTTTAAATTAAAAGCATAAAACACAAAACCATAAACATTACTATAAAAGTATGTAGATAATACTTAAACACTGCTTAATATAGGGCTGGGCGATTTGGCCTAAAATCAAAATCTCGATTAATTGAAAATTATAACTCTATTCCGATTAATGAGCGATTATTTTATTTATTTATTTTTTGTTTTTGCCCTCATAGTTCATTGACAGGTTTTGTACAGTAAATATGCTCACATATTACAAGTGAGAGGTTTCTGAATGAAGGGTGCATTACTTGATTTTAAAATAATTGAAGGAAACACACACTATCTACTATCTATGATTATTTACTAAACATCAACGTTGAACTGAAATTAAAACACATTGCCTAAAACCAACAGTCACTTTTTTCTAAAAATAAATAACTTGCATTTTTGAAAATAAAATAAATTTTACATTTTTTATATTAAAAGTAGAAAATAAGCAGTATCTTTTCTAAATAAAATAACTCTTGTATACCCTGTAAATAACATTTTAAACAGTGCATTTCCTGCAAACTGTAAACAAACATTTTCATGTAAATAATAATTTTAATGTAATGGATAATATGCTGTCTTAAGGCATCTCTATGTAGTGCAAAGTACAGACTCAGGAATGGGTCCATCGTCCAACATGACCAGAGATCAGATGTGGCTGCAGAAGTATAAAAAAAGGCTTAACAGAGCGGGGTCATGTGACTCCATACGCGGTAGAGAAAGTAACTGAAAAAAATCGTCCTGGAAAAATTAGATCGATTATAGGTTCTGAATGTCGATTATGCCCAGCTCTATCTTAACAGCTGTAGTCTGCATCACTGTGAGAACTGGAGCAGATATTACAGAGCACAAAAATCAGGGCACAAGAAAACAGAGTGTCCAAAAGCACCTCAAGTCTCCTCTCACCATCCATCATGCATCTCAGGCAGCTTTCAGAAAGTAGGACGAGTGAAAGAATCCATATTGACATTCCAAGAAACGTCCTTACCTCTCGCTCGTAGTCTTGATCCTGATCAGAAATACTGCGGGACGACCCTGCTCCTCCGAAATCTCCCCCTCCTGTGAACACATTTCAGCTATTTATAAAGGCCGAATCACACTGTTAGGCCTCTGTGTGTGTGTGTGTGTGTGTCCTGGTTTAGGTGGTTTATGAGGACACAAATCAGTATAATGACATTGGTATGACAATGTTGAGATAAAATATGAGGACAAACTAACATGCAACATTCACATTCAAAATTTGCCACCTGTAAGGGTTAAATTTAGGGGTAGGCTTAGGCAATATAGGAAGTTTTTATAGTATAAAATGCATTACTCCAATGGAGAGTAAAACGAACCAAACCAAAAATGTGTATATGATGTGTGTGTTAATGGAAGGCCACTGACCTGAGGCGGTACGGGTGATGTGGGTCTTGCTCCTCTGTTGGCGTGAGATGCTGGACAGAGGTCGAGGTTTGTCTTTAGACAGGTCGTCCTGAGAAGATGGCATCACACTCTGCGGCAGAGGAACAACAGTCACATACAGATATATAGAGCAGGCCACGGACACACACACTTGTGCAAGAAAAGGCTTCACACTTTTTGGCTTGCCTTAAAATTGTTGGCATAAAACGTTTGTTTGGGTAATACATTTTATGCAAAGATCAAATCATGCAGTTTTTGTTTTAAACTGCAGAACAAAAAATAGCTTGTGTTAAATGCAAGTTGATCTCAATAAAAAAGGCATTTCTTAGCATTGGAGAGTGATTATATTTTAGTACTCTAAATGATAAACATACTAAAACATTACTGTTAGAGCTTAAGGCCACAATAACAAAAATATGACATTGTGAGAGCCGTAATTTGCAAATAGTTTAGTGGAAATATTTTCCAACTGTGTCTTATTTAATGTTTATTATCATGCCTCAGTTAAAACATTATGCTGGGTTCAGACTACAAGACATAAACCCAATTTAGGCACCATCAGTATGACATTATATAATTTCCATATGATAATGGGTGGCAGGTTCTTTTAAATCTGTGATGCTAATCGAGGTGCACGAAAATATTTTTAGTGCTGCAATGTGAAATTAAATAATTAAAAAAAGGTTCATTGTTAAAACACTCCTGCCTTTAGGATGTTTAATATGAGGTTTGAGTTAACACAAGCTCTGCCTTCTCAAGGAAATCACACATTTAATTAAAGCAATAACTGGTCGGAAAGCAGCACGTAGTGTCATGTTTACAATACTGAATAGTCAAAATAGCATAATCTAGCATACATATTTTGTAGTCGTAACCCAGCATTACACTACGAGCAAACAGGACAACATTAATAAGTAGAGTTGCACCAATCAGCTGTCCAAAAGTATTTTTTTTTGTTTGTTTGTTTTAATTTGTCCAATCTCTGTTCAGGACTTAACCTCTTGATGCGCAGGAATATCCTTGTGCCTGCTGCAGCCATGGTACATCAGTAAAGTGCCTTTATTATTACAATTGAGAGTAAAGTTCCTAGCCATATCAGCCTAGAAAATAGCAACTCTTCATTTTGTCTGTCTTGTCAAGCTTAAAAATGAAAAAGTTATGGAAACTCTAAGGACTTTTCAGCAAGATGCTAATGGTCTAATCTGATTTAATGATCTATGCCAGTGGTTCTCAAACTGTTTTCATCAAGTACCACCTCAGAAAAGAATTGTCTCTCCAAGTACCACCATAATGACCAGTACTGAAATACAGTAGCATAGTAGGCCGGATGAAGCAGCTACAGCACTGCAAAGCTCAAAAACGAGGCAGATTAATTCCTCTTATTAAAAATATTTATTATTGTCAGCCACTTCAAACATTATAAATAGTTTAAACATTAACACTGTACTGTGCTTATAGGTAAAAAAACAAACAATCAAATAAAAATAAAACGTCAACGTTTAAATTAAAATATGCTTTTAAAAGTTAAAAATGAAAGGTTATTGTTCTTAAAAAGTAAAAAAAAAAAAAAAAAAACTGCTGTACTTAAATGTAAAGTATTAACATATAGTAGCCAATTCATCAACACCTGGAAATGTTGCCTGGACTTCAGAAATATAGGCTATATGTCATCATATTCATACATAAATCATTTTTGATAAATTTTGAAATATATGTAGCATGTACATATGACATATTTGATTCCTCCGCGTACCACTAGAAGGAAGCCAGCGTACCACTAGTGGTACATGCACCACAGTTTGAGAACCACTGATCTAAGCTAAGCTAAGCTAAAAAAGCTCCCAGCAGACTCAGAGACCGGCTTAATAGATTCAAAAATGGTAAAAACGATCTGTTAACCTTTAAAAGTAGCCTATTTTCAAAAAAAGTTGATTGTTCCTTTAAAAAAAATAATCTGAATCGAAAAGACCAATTTGTTTTTAATATTCAGCAATCAGAATCACCCATGAAAACTCTAGATTGGTGCATCGCTACTAACAAACATTAAAACACGAAGCACACACAATTAATGATTGATTTGACATTTTATATTGTGCTACACACATTTCAGCACTGATTTAAAGTTCATTAATTCCCTGAAATGATTCAAATGAAACATTTTTACCACCCAAAAAATAAATAAATAAACAAACAAAAGAATTCGGACAGGGAGCATTAGGACATGGATGGAAAAACACAGGGAGGAGAGGAAGTGGAGGGCCTGGAGGGTGTGGTGGGGGAGGGATGGGGAACGGGGAACAGGAAGAGGGACAGGAAGCGGGGACGGGTGTTTCTAGCCTACCCTTCCCAGGGAGGATGTGGAAGGAGAGGAGGAGGAAGAGGAGAACTGAAGGAGGCTCTGCTGGGAGGAAGGCTCTTTCTGCAGATAGAGCCCGGCAGAGACGGAACTCATGTGATAGACGTGCTCAAAGTTGGTCGGAGGGGAGATCAGGGCATGGTGGCGAGAGGATGAGGGGGAGGGAGTCTCGCTCGGCTGCGGCCACCGCAAACAGAGGACAGAGCGAATCCACGACCAGAGCGAAAACAGAAGGAGCGACGTGGACAGGAAAGAGAGACAGAGAACAGGGTGTGAGGGTGGAAGAGTGGAGCTGGCTGGCTTTGAAACAGAAGAAGAAGAAAAAGAGACATGCAGAGAGATGGGAGAGACTTGGGCGCTGTGCAGTCAAATGAAAGAAAAGGATGTTAGGATGAATAATAGGTAGTCAATCAGTTAACAGAATACTCCTTTAATTTGTCACATCAATTAGAAAAAAATGAAATAAAACTGTCACTACTGAAATGCACTGGTGATGAATCTCCCAAAAGCAAAGTTAGCCAATTATGGTAACAGGTTCCTCTTTTGAAAACCAGTTACTTCTGGGAAATGCACCACTGATCTGAAGCTTTTAGATTGAGTATTCAGATTAATAAAGCTGAAGGACTACATTAGCTGTGTTTCCACTATTGGGCCTAAAGCTTAGTTCACACTACATGACTTTAAACATTGGCAGATCACTGTGCCGTTCACACTACATGACTTGATTTTGTGTCTTTAAATCGATGTGGTGTACGCGGCACAATGTAAATGATCCACAAAAGGGGGGGTCACACACTACATGATCCGATAACAACTGGTTCCCCAACAGCTCTGTCAAGCTAACAAACCAGAGCCAATGAAATGTTTAGGAAAGAGCTATTGATGAAAACATCATCAATTAGCTGATACGTCAGCAGATCAATTGCTTATCTGCAAAGGTTCAAGTGGATAGATGTGGCTTTAACACTAGAACTACAGATGTAGTCAGAGTTTTTAATTATTGTCATTTAATAACTCTTTAAAATAATACTTTCATATCTATAATACCCAGACCTATCTTAAATGTTTGTATATTTCTTTCTAACAGTGTTATTTTTCTGAAAATTACAAAACAGAAAAGAACTGATGTTTTTCTACATTTAATTACCATATGGCCCGTTTCCACTGAGTGGTACGGTACAGTTCGAACCAAACCGTACCCCTTTTTTGGCACCCTCTGAAAGGGTACCAAACACGAGAAAGAGTACCAAAAGGCGGAGCTAGACGCGCAGCTGAACGCTATTGGTTTACAGAGATACGTCATTCGCTCACGCAACAAGCCAGAATGAAAACAAAGAAGCCGCCATGTTTTAAATACACAGCCGAGAGATTACAGCGTTATTATATATACATATAATATCAAGCCATGGTCGACCCGGGCTCAAACGATCCTTGTCGTCGTCTTGATGAACAGCCACAAAGCCAAAAAGAAGAGCACATTTTACCCTGTACCCCGTAGTTTTTTACGAGCCAGTCTGAAGCGCGAGCGGTTTCGCTTTCTTGCTTGCACTCGCCGCGCATCTATATTTGAAATAACAAACTTCTTGAGCTGATGATAATAATGTACACCACACCCACCAAAAGAGTACCATTGGTACCCTTTTAGCAGTGGAAACGCAAGCCTGATAAAGGTGACCCATTCCGACCCGTACTGTACCAGTCAGTGGAAACGAGCCAATAGTGGTCAAAATGACTGCATGCATGTCTGCTACTTTCCACCGTGACTTTAAATATGCGTGCCTTTTTTGCCTAGCAACTTCCTGCCAATATAAACACACCTTTCTCATAGCAAAAACATAAATTTACTTTGTATTTCAAAACATCATATTCTGTGCTGTGAAAGAGCTCTCGTTTATGAAAGTGAAAATGAAAGCGAGGCCCAGACCTTTGTGGGTTTCTAGTAGCTTTAACTAGGTATATATACCAAAAAGATAATATTTTTAGTGTAAACAGAGTGAAGCTAGTGCATCGATGCCCATTCTGGCCAACCACAGACATTTCTGTTGAGCTCCTAAATACAATGGCCATTCAGCTCATGATGATATGCCCTCTCATTGGCTGCAGCAAGTCACTACATCTGACCGCACGTGGTGTCGAGTCTGTCGAGTGGGAATATTTAGCATGCTAGATATTGGATTTTCATCTGTGAGGTGCCGGCGACGAGTCAGCGAGCCTCTTTGATTTGATGTTCACACAAATACTGCCGAGCACCCCCAGCGAGCTCGTTAACTTCCAAATCGGGCTGAAATCAGGCTTAAAATCCTGTAGTGTGAACTAGGCTTAAAGCAAGTGTGCTCATGGGCCTGTTGTGTTTCCTGGGCTTGAATAGACCTCATCTGGCCTTTCTCTGGGTATTTTGTAACAATGTAACAGTAAGTGTAACATTGGTATCTGGCTTGTCAAATACTTTGGCCAAAGTGGGGCAGCTTGAGAAGTGCTGGTTTCATAACAGTCTAAGAAGAAGGTTCTTCTCAGACACTGGCGAGTATATAAAAATAACCGGTTACCTGACAAGAATTTAATAACCATTTGAGACAGAAGGATAATAATAGACTTATATTTAATACTTAAGTCTATGTATGTTAACAACTGCCATAAACGCACATTACACTTGTGTGTGTATTAAATATGACTAATAAACATTAAAATATCAGAGACCACTTGAAGAAATGAGTGCAAATCATGTATGATTGAAATTGTGCATTTATCTGCTTTAATATTTTATCTGTCTCTTCCCTGTTTTGATGATATAAGACTTCTGCACTTACATGACTAAGTTTTGTATACTTTGGTTTACTTGTTTAATGCATAATACTCTACTTTTCTGTATGTAAGCTCACTTTGTTTCGACTAATCTGAATAATATGGCAGAAAGCAATCAGACCTCCATAGATCACACAATTTTATCAATATGAATGATAATTCGTTTTTTTTAATAATTATTTTTTTTGGGGGTTTTCACCTTTAATGGATAAGACAATAGAGAGTTTTGCCAGGAAGCATGGAGAGCAGAGAGAGGGGAAGGATCGGCATAGGACTTCAAGGTGAGAATCGAACTTAGGTCTCCGTGAGCACGTCAACGCTCTAACCACTACGCCATCAGCCAAACGAATGGTAATTCATTTTAAATAAAGAAATGTATTTCAATATAAGTGAATTCATCACTTCATTTATCTTTCTAAATGTGTCCACCTGTAGACTTAAGATGAAGTAATGAAGTAATTTAGTATATTCCTGTGAACAGCACCTGTTCTGCTCATTGTAAACCCTGGCTTGCACTGGCCCAACAGTGAAAAAGCAGCAATTGATCTGAATCAACCAAGTTTACCTGGTTTTACCTAGGAGATTCTTCCTAAAAACAACTTACAGTACATCAACTGCATAATCATTCCTCCAAGGAATTGTGAGCTGAGATCATTTTTAATGTGAGCTAAAAAATTAAGGGCTGTTAATATTAGCTTCATGGTGTCCTATTCTGTCCAAGTAGCTATAGTGATAGTCAGCCTTATATATTATAACCAGTCTTTAATATTAAAAATAAAAAAACAACCTGTAATACTATTTCAAGGATTTTATGTATCTGGCCACAAACTGCAATTGTTGTATTGTATGTTTTGTTATATAGATTCATTAGTGGTGTTTGAAGTGGAGCTTAATAGCAGGAAAGTGAAATGATTTTCTTTTCCATGGCATGGAATAAAAATGAAGATGGTCTGAATAAAGAAGGGGCTCTCGGATTCCTCTAACTAGAGCAGTGTTTCTGAATTTTGCTCCTGGGGTTTTCATCACACTGCACATTTTGTATATTTAAGAATATTTAGCATACCTGCTCATTATACAACTTATTACACATCGGTCCTATTAGTAGTGGCTCTCTGAGCTGAATTGGATGGGTCAAATTAGTGAAACACTATAAATGTGTGATATTGATAAAAATATATTGAAATGATAAAAGTAATTTTGCGGTGTTTATTTATGTGCTGGTGTATTGACTGATTTAAGCCAGCCATAGGTGAATGAAACCAACAGAACGCAGTGCAAATGCACAAAATATTCTGCTCTTATTCCAGTCTGGAAATGTTTTGATGGTGGAAAAGAAATAAAAGACAATATTGTGTATAAAATATAACAATATTTGGGAAACAGCAATTGTGTGATGTTACTTTGATATACCTCATAAATGCTAAAAAAAATATTTTTATTGCCTCATTATGCAACGAATGTTTGTTTATTTTAGAGTTTCCATCCCAATGTAAAGTCAATCTTTTCAAAGTTCACAAAAAAACCCATTACAAATGTGAATAAGGCATGTTTCCATCAAGATGTTAAAGCAGCCAACTGTAGTATTGGTAACCTAGTAACCAACAGTAAACAAGACAAACATAATGAAAAAACATGGGTGTAATGTTCACTACGTTAAATAGTGAATTGAAAAATGTGCTTTAATCTCCCATTAAACATATGAACCCTTTTTCCAAGTCCATACCACCTCATCCATTTGAAGTATTTTAAAATTTTTTAGTTTGCAATGCTTTAAAATGTGAATTAACCCAAGGTGACGGAAATCTGGCTGGTACATCATTAAAAAATATTAAATAGCAGCTATTAAATACTGCACAATTCTATAATCAGGGTATCTTCAGTCCATTCCATATCCATTTTCAAAAAAAAAAAGAAAAGAAATAAATTAATAAAGTTTTTGGTTTTTCTTTTGCTCACAAAAAAACGAAAAAACAAAACAAAAACAAAAAAGAGAGATTTTGGCTCGATTTTTCGTTTTTTGGTTTAGGGTAGGAAAATGGATAGACAACTTTAAAATTCATTATACACATGTAGGCAGTGCTGAAACGCACTTTCCTCTGACTGGCCAACCAAATCTGAGCTTGTAACACCACCCTCAAAGTAATGGTCCAATATATATATATATACGATCATGCAAACCATGTGCTGCTCGGAAATGGTTATCTTTGCTCAGCATCAGATGCACAGCAGCAAGAAGTTTGGCGGCGAACTATAGGCATATCATTATTATTATTATTATTATTATATAGGCCTTGCTCGGAAGCAATCATGCAAACCAGATTCTGCTCGGAAAAGGCTATCTTTGCTCAGCATCAGGTGCACAGCAGCAAGATGTTTTGCAGCGAACTGTTACCTTATTTTAATGACAAATGTGTAATAATACTGCTAATTTACGTTTTTGTTTAATTTATGCATACACAATGAATGGAAGCCTGCAAACTGATCAAATGATAGAATATGTAAACTTAGTAATTATATATATAATTAAATATTAATAATTAAAAGCCTTGGTGCTGATTCGCAGAGGACTATTATTTTGAAGGCGACATCACAAGCTCAGATTTGGTTGACCAATGAGAAGAAAGGGCGTTTCAGCACCGCCTACATGTGTATAATGAATTTTTATTATATTAACTTTTTTTATTGGTTTTTAGACATTCAAACACAACAACTTACAAATTTGGTCCAACAAACATTCACACCACAATTGACAATAAATCATGCAATGTACAAACAATCCATACATAAGTATATTGATAATAGATTAATACAATTTAAAAAAAAAAAAAAACACAAAAAGGAAACAAATAATAAAATAAATACAATAATAAATAAATAAATAAATAAATAAAAATAATAATAAATGAAATAATAATCTTCTGTTTTAATCTAAATTAGTCTAATCCTCTTCAATTTAACTATTTCTTGCAGAATTTATGTTTTTAAAATAATCCATGAAAAGTTGCTAGATTTTATAGAATTTGTCTTCTTTCCTTTTTAGGGAGTGTATAATGAATTTCAAAGTCGTTTATCCATTTTCCTACCCTAAACCAAAAAATTAAAATCGAGCCAAAATCTCGTTTTTCTTTTTTCTTTTTTTTTTCTTTTTTTGTGAGCAAAAGAAAAAAAACTGAAAAACAGTTGTTTTCTTAGTTTTCCTTTTTTTGTTTGAAAACGGATATGAAATGGACGGAAGATACCCTGATTTTCTATGAGACACCTACAATGTGCAAGTGTGAAACCCTGGCTGCAGAATTCAGAAACACTGCCTTATAAAAACCTGGGCAAATTGGTGACACTGGTATAGGATGGTGAGGTCATAATCTCTTCAACTGATGTGTCGCCCCATGCAGACTTGAAAATGTGTTACTAAGCAAGGGGCCGTGGATTTTAGTGCCAAGTGTGCTTATGCATTCAAATCCACTCTAAATAGCAGGATTTGAGGCATTACCAGTGGCAGATCCATGAGGACCTGCATGCCGTCGCCTGGGCCCATGTGAGCAACGTGATTGAAGTTGGTGGGGTTGGAGATTAGCTTGGATCTCATTTCAGGATCCCTCAGCATCTCCCTGTTGAACAGAAAACATCACATGAATTAGGAAGATAGCGCGAGAAGGACAGCGGTGTGAAAAATGTACATCCGAATCCAGCTGACCTTCTCTGCAGCAGCCGCTCTTCCTCCGGTACTTTAAAAAGGAACTTTCTCTTGCTGCGCGTCCTCACCATCAGCTTCTTGCTGTTGTCTGAGGTCTCGGGGATGGCCAGGTCACAGCCATCTGTGGAGATATCAGAGTAAACCCGTGTGAATGAGGTTGAGAAACACAGTTATGTCCAATGTTTCTGAGCTTGGAGGAGCTGGGTCTGAATGTGCTTTGCAAACTGTTGGCAGTGCGCCTAGAGGAGGTGTGACAAATGAGGTCATTTCAGTTTACCAAACAAAAGTGTCTTTATCAAGAGGGCCGTCTGCCAAAGTGGGCAGGAAGCGAATTGTAAATGGACCACAAAGGGTGGAGCTGTACATTTCATTACCTGGGCTGCTTTTATGGAGCAGTGTTTCATACAAATCAGTGCTTATGAGCAGCTACTGCAAATAAACAAATTGATCACTTTAATTTCTATGTGCGGATACATTGACAGTGTTTATAAAGAAATCTTGCAATTAAACAAATTGTTCTCATTCATTTAGTGTTGTTAAACAAATCTTAAAACTGAATAAATGCTTCATTTATGTTAATGTACAGACGCATTATTACACAATAACTGTTGGTGTGAATTGCACTCAACAATAGAGATTGCAAGTTTAGGTTTGTTTAATAAATACCAAATACCTCCCCACTTACTACTATTTGCTACAATCATGCATTTAAACCCTCTCTTACAGATTAAGTTTTTGAGCAATGGCAAGATAAAGAAGTTACCAGTGTTAAAGAATTGTACATTAATAATATTTTTGCCTCCTTTTCACAGCTCTGAGAAATTCAACCTCCACCTTTTATTTTTTAGGTACCTTCAGATCAGAAACTATGTCCGTCCAAATATTCCAGATTTTGATGTTTTATCTTTAGAAGGCGATTTGATTTATTTTTAAACTCTTCAAATGCCAGGGGCCTAAACTCTTCATTTGTTAATGCTTTTAAAAATAAAACTGATGTTTCTTCTCTTCATTTGAAAGTTGTTTGGGAAGAAGACATAGGGATTTCAATATCTGAGACTGATTGGGATCAATGCCTTTAATCTGTTTATTCATGTTCTATAAATTATAGACACCACCTTAATCAGTACAAAGTATTACACAGACACTACTCTAAAACAAAGCTTAATAAATTCTATCCCTCGGTTTCCCCCACATGTGACTACTGTAAAACTGCTGAGGGTACCTTAGCACATCTTTTTTGGTCCTGTGTTCAAATTCAGATTTTTTGGTTAGAAATATTTCAGTTCTTTGCTAAAGTTTACGATTGTGTTTTACTCCCTGACCCAATGATAGCAATTTTTGGCTGGTAAGATTTTCTGGAGACTCTCAACCGAAATGTACAGTTACCTGTTCGGCATGTATGGCATGATCTTAGCTAAGAAAGTTATTCTTTGTTTCTGGAAGAAAAATGTTAGGCCTCTTTTTTCTGACTGGCTTCTTGGACTCACCTCCACTTTACATTTGAAAAGAATTAGATATACCACCTCTGGGAACCCTGCAAATTTGATAAAATGTCGAATCCAGTCTAATTTTTTTTTTTAAAACACCCAAAACAGACTAATAGTGTTGTTTAATTTCTGAAGATTTGTAAGTTTTTTTCTCTCTCTCTTTACATCCATTGCTGTGTCTTTTTGTAGGTCATATATGTCTTGTATGCTGCCATTTTTCCTTATTTCATGCTTTATTTTATATTTTGCACAGATTATTGTTTCATGATGGGTTTGTCTGTCCGTTCCTTGTTTTTCTGTCTGCAAAAACTTAAAAAAAAAAAAAAAACATTAAAAGAAAAAAAGAAAATCGTTTTAATCAGACGATAATGAAATTGAGATAATCGTTCTGTTATAATTTTTACTCCAAACTTACTTCATAACTTCATTCGAGTGTTTGAAAAAAATCCCTCTCTAGATGATGATTCCATTGTCGAGAAATTATTAGTCACACTAAATCAATTCAAACAGTTAAATCTTCTGTTTATAATGAACTGCTATAGGGATTTCCTGGGTTTCTTCATCATAGGCATTTGGACTTTCTGCATGAGAGTGCTTTCTGGCTTTTGGAGAATATTTACTACTGATCACAAAGCCGTGCTTCCCTGACAAGATGTGCATGACAATCACAGATTTGCTAAGAAGGGTATTAACAGAGGTCGGAACCAGCTCCAGGTGAATCTGACTTCAGCTCCAAGTGGGCTGTACAAAACTGGAGTTTGTAATTATTTAATGTCTTGTACATGACACAGAGTCGAATATTGTTCTTTATGAATGTGTACACGTACACCAACCCTAAACCCAACCTCACAGTTACCTGTTGTGTTTTATTAACGTCTACACCCCAACCCTAAACCCAACCTCACAGTTACCTGTTGTTTTATTAACGTCTACACCCCAACCCTAAACCCAACCTCACAGTTACCTGTTGTGTTTTATTAACGTCTACACCCCAACCCTAAACCCAACCTCACAGTTACCTGTTGTGTTTTATTAACGTCTACACCCCAACCCTAAACCCAACCTCACAGTTACCTGTTCTGTTTTATTAACGTCTACACCCAAACCCTAAACCCAACCTCACAGTTACCTGTTGTGTTTTATTAACGTCTACACCCCAACCCTAAACCCAACCTCACAGTTACCTGTTGTGTTTTATTAACGTCTACACCCCAACCCTAAACCCAACCTCACAGTTACCTGCTGTGTTTTATTAACGTCTACACCCAAACCCTAAACCCAACCTCACAGTTACCTGTTGTGTTTTATTAACGTCTACACCTAAACCCTAAACCCAACCTCACAGTTACCTGTTGTGTTTTATTAACGTCTACACCCCAATCCTAAACCCAACCTCACAGTTACCTGTTGTGTTTTATTAACGTCTACACCCCAATCCTAAACCCAACCTCACAGTTACCCGTTGTGTTTTATTAACGTCTACACCTAAACCCTAAACCCAACCTCACAGTTACCTGCTGTGTTTTATTAACGTCTACACCTACACCAACCCTAAACCCAACCTCACAGTTACCTGTTGTGTTTTATTAACGTCTACACCTACACCAACCCTAAACCCAACCTCACAGTTACCTGTTGTTTTATTAACGTCTACCCCAACCCTAAACCCAACCTCACAGTTACCTGTTGTGTTTTATTAACGTCTACACCTACACCAACCCTAAACCCAACCTCACAGTTACCTGTTGTGTTTATTAACGTCTACACCCCAACCCTAAACCCAACCTCACAGTTACCTGTTGTGTTTTATTAACGTCTACACCCCAACCCTAAACCCAACCTCACAGTTACCTGTTGTGTTTTATTAACGTCTACACCCCAACCCTAAACCCAACCTCACAGTTACCTGTTGTGTTTTATTAACGTCTACACCTACACCAACCCTAAACCCAACCTCACAGTTACCTGTTGTGTTTTATTAACGTCTACACCCCAACCCCTAAACCCAACCTCACAGTTACCTGTTGTGTTTTATTAACGTCTACACCCCAACCCCTAAACCCAACCTCACAGTTACCTGTTGTGTTTTATTAACGTCTACACCTACCCCCAAACCCTAAACCCAACCTCACAGTTACCTGTTGTGTTTTATTAACGTCTACACCCCAAACCCAACCTCACAGTTACCTGTTGTGTTTTATTAACGTCTACACCCCAAACCCAACCTCACAGTTACCTGTTGTGTTTTATTAACGTCTACACCCCAACCCTAAACCCAACCTCACAGTTACCTGTTGTGTTTTATTAATGTCTACACCCCAAACCCTAAACCCAACCTCACAGTTACCTGTTGTGTTTTATTAACGTCTACACCCCAAACCCTAAACCCAACCTCACAGTTACCTGTTGTGTTTTATTAACGTCTACACCTACCCCAACCCTAAACCCAACCTCACAGTTACCTGTTGTGTTTTATTAACGTCTACACCCCAAACCCTAAACCCAACCTCACAGTTACCTGTTGTGTTTTATTAACGTCTACACCTACCCCAAACCCTAAACCCAACCTCACAGTTACCTGTTGTGTTTTATTAACGTCTACACCCCCAACCCTAAACTCAACCTCACAGTTACCTGTTGTGTTTTATTAAAGTCTACACCCCAACCCTAAACTCAACCTCACAGTTACCTGTTGTGTTTTATTAACGTCTACACCCCAACCCTAAACTCAACCTCACAGTTACCTGTTGTGTTTTATTAACGTCTACACCTACCCCAACCCTAAACCCAACCTCACAGTTACCTGTTGTGTTTTATTAACGTCTACACCTACCCCAAACCCTAAACCCAACCTCACAGTTACCTGTTGTGTTTTATTAACGTCTACACCCCAAACCCTAAACCCAACCTCACAGTTACCTGTTGTGTTTTATTAACGTCTACACCCCAAACCCTAAACCCAACCTCACAGTTACCTGTTGTGTTTTATTAACGTCTACACCCCAAACCCAACCTCACAGTTACCTGTTGTGTTTTATTAACGTCTACACCTAAACCCTAAACCCAACCTCACAGTTACCTGTTGTGTTTTATTAACGTCTACACCCAAACCCTAAACCCAACCTCACAGTTACCTGTTGTTTTATTAACGTCTACACCCAAACCCTAAACCCAACCTCACAGTTACCTGTTGTTTTATTAACGTCTACACCCCAACCCTAAACCCAACCTCACAGTTACCTGTTGTGTTTTATTAACGTCTACACCCCAACCCTAAACCCAACCTCATAGTTACCTGTTGTGTTTTATTAACGTCTACACCCCAATCCTAAACCCAACCTCACAGTTACCTGTTGTGTTTTATTAACGTCTACACCCCAACCCTAAACTCAACCCCACAGTTACCTGTTGTGTTTTATTAACGTCTACACCTACCCCAACCCTAAACCGAACCTCACAGTAACCTGATGTGTTTTATTAACGTCTACACCCCAACCCTAAACCCAACCTCACAGTTACCTGTTGTTTTATTAACGTCTACCCCAACCCTAAACCCAACCTCACAGTTACCTGTTGTGTTTTATTAACGTCTACACCTACACCAACCCTAAACCCAACCTCACAGTTACCTGTTGTGTTTTATTAACGTCTACACCCAACCCTAAACCCAACCTCACAGTTACCTGTTGTGTTTTATTAACGTCTACACCCCAACCCTACACCCAACCTCACAGTTACCTGTTGTGTTTTATTAACGTCTACACCTACACCAACCCTAAACCCAACCTCACAGTTACCTGTTGTGTTTTATTAACGTCTACACCCCAACCCCTAAACCCAACCTCACAGTTACCTGTTGTGTTTTATTAACGTCTACACCTACCCCAAACCCTAAACCCAACCTCACAGTTACCTGTTGTGTTTTATTAACGTCTACACCCCAAACCCAACCTCACAGTTACCTGTTGTGTTTTATTAACGTCTACACCCCAAACCCAACCTCACAATTACCTGTTGTGTTTTATTAACGTCTACACCCCAACCCTAAACCCAACCTCACAGTTACCTGTTGTGTTTTATTAATGTCTACACCCCAAACCCTAAACCCAACCTCACAGTTACCTGTTGTGTTTTATAAACGTTTACACCCCAAACCCTAAACCCAACCTCACAGTTACCTGTTGTGTTTTATTAACGTCTACACCTACCCCAACCCTAAACCCAACCTCACAGTTACCTGTTGTGTTTTATTAACGTCTACACCCCAAACCCTAAACCCAACCTCACAGTTACCTGTTGTGTTTTATTAACGTCTACACCTACCCCAAACCCTAAACCCAACCTCACAGTTACCTGTTGTGTTTTATTAACGTCTACACCCCAACCCTAAACTCAACCTCACAGTTACCTGTTGTGTTTTATTAAAGTCTACACCCCAACCCTAAACTCAACCTCACAGTTACCTGTTGTGTTTTATTAACGTCTACACCTACCCCAACCCTAAACTCAACCTCACAGTTACCTGTTGTGTTTTATTAACGTCTACACCTACCCCAACCCTAAACCCAACCTCACAGTTACCTGTTGTGTTTTATTAACGTCTACACCTACCCCAAACCCTAAACCCAACCTCACAGTTACCTGTTGTGTTTTATTAACGTCTACACCCCAAACCCTAAACCCAACCTCACAGTTACCTGTTGTGTTTTATTAACGTCTACACCCCAAACCCTAAACCCAACCTCACAGTTACCTGTTGTGTTTTATTAACGTCTACACCCCAATCCTAAACCCAACCTCACAGTTACCTGTTGTGTTTTATTAACGTCTACACCCCAAACCCAACCTCACAGTTACCTGTTGTGTTTTATTAACGTCTACACCCCAAACCCTAAACCCAACCTCACAGTTACCTGTTGTGTTTTATTAATGTCTACACCCCAACCCTAAACCCAACCTCACAGTTACCTGTTGTGTTTTATTAATGTCTACACCCCAACCCTAAACCCAACCTCACAGTTACCTGTTGTGTTTTATTAACGTCTACACCCCAACCCTAAACCCAACCTCACAGTTACCTGTTGTGTTTTATTAACGTCTACACCCCAAACCCTAAACCCAACCTCACAGTTACCTGTTGTTTTATTAACGTCTACACCCAAACCCTAAACTCAACCTCACAGTTACCTGTTGTTTTATTAACGTCTACACCCCAACCCTAAACCCAACCTCAGTTACCTGTTGTGTTTTATTAACGTCTACACCCCAACCCTAAACTCAACCTCACAGTTACCTGTTGTGTTTTATTAACGTCTACACCTAAACCCTAAACCCAACCTCACAGTTACCTGTTGTGTTTTATTAACGTCTACACCCAAACCCTAAACCCAACCTCACAGTTACCTGTTGTTTTATTAACGTCTACACCCAAACCCTAAACCCAACCTCACAGTTACCTGTTGTTTTATTAACGTCTACACCCCAACTCTAAACCCAACCTCACAGTTACCTGTTGTGTTTTATTAACGTCTACACCCCAACCCTAAACCCAACCTCACAGTTACCTGTTGTGTTTTATTAACGTCTACACCCCAATCCTAAACCCAACCTCACAGTTACCTGTTGTGTTTTATTAACGTCTACACCCCAACCCTAAACTCAACCCCACAGTTACCTGTTGTGTTTTATTAACGTCTACACCTACCCCAACCCTAAACCGAACCTCACAGTAACCTGATGTGTTTTATTAACGTCTACACCCCAACCCTAAACCCAACCTCACAGTAACCTGATGTGTTTTATTAATATCTGCTCGACCTACACCACCCAACCCAACCTACTTGTGGTGTAATCCCTCCCACTTGGAGGTCTCCGGGCTGCAGCGATACCTAGTTGGATTTGCTCAGTTGAGTTTTTCGATTTAATTTAGATTAATCGCCCAGCTCTAATTTAAACGAAGAGTAATTCAACTCGTTTCAGTCAAAAAGGGGTTTGTAACATTACCAAATCTGTTGAGTGAACAATTCTGTAACACTTACAGTCAATCTGATGCAATTTACAGAACAAATAAATGAACAAATCATTCTAGTGAACAGATTTGAGTGACGTAGAAGAATCCAAGCGCTCCAGCACTACAAGCATGTGTAAGCTTGCTAGCACATACACACTTGCGTCAGTTTGGGTGTAGGTGGAGGTGATTGACATCACTTTGTGGAGCGCATATTTCTTCACAGGTAGATTATTGTGATCAGAGACTCGTTCTACATCGGCGCAGACCTCAGGCTCTGTGTGCTGACATGATGAAGTGTGTGTATGTGCATGTGTGTGGGGAGACATCAGACCTGAGGAGTTGTTGCTGAAATAGATGAGATGGGGTTGCTCAGTGCCCAAAAGGTTCAGACTGCCTTCCACATTCAGAGGCCGAATCTACAAAGAGTAGAAAGTCAGATCAGCTGAATACAAACAATTGTTCTTTCAGAGACACTAATATTAGGATGTGTCACTTACTCTTCTTAATGAGATGGTCTGAACCCATTCCATGGTGTGAACATCAAACACATCGACCCCATAATCGCTGTACACTGTCAGGCAGTTCGAGTTTGAGCCTGAAAACAATGCATGTGGAGTTTAAGAATGCATGCTTAATCATTCAAGATACCATTTCTCAAAGGACTACCTGACGCACAGTGAAAGTGGGTCAGAAACTGCGGCTCACTATTCTGATTGCATATCACAATAAATGCTTTTTTTTTTTTTTGCTGAAAAGATTGAGTAAATGCCACATAAATTTCAGTGTGGATTGTTTTAGATAATCATAACATAACACTAATCATAACACTAGCTGCATACCATTTTATTGTCTTTATCTGCTCTTCCTTGCCCTTCTGCTTCATTTTGTTTACCGCCGCCCATTTTCTTCCGCTCACATCCCTAATAGAGATGGCTACAGCTATCCCATAGACGTTTTTTTTAACTTTCCGATGTGATATCAAACCTCTCAATAACAGCTTTTTTTCATTGCACTAATTTCAATCAGAACCACCAGCTACCAACTTCCTGCTAAATGTAAATACATACATTTTTTAAATTAATAACTGAATCACAATTTTAGTCCGTCATGTTTTTGGGTCCGTTGTTGTCCTTGTTTGTGTTGTCACCAAATTGCAGCGCGTTCCTTCATTTGGTTGTGTTGTGAGAATTTGCAACAGGTGTGGTGTCAAATTGATGAAGATCGTTTCTTAATTTGCCGATGTTTTTTGTAATTGCATGTGCTTTCTTAGGGTCACCAAACTCCAAAACACATTTTTTGAGCTGTTGACAGTGATATATGTGTCCCACGCTGCTATAAACACTATCAGGACATATATATTGCACTAAAAAGTGAAAATTGGTTGTTTTTGCGTTATTTTGAGCAAATTCGTTCTTCAGGTTTGAAACTAACGTTTGAAGCTGCGTCATGGCAATTAGATACTTGCGTGTAATCCAGCGTGGAGACTGGATGTCTGTACCTGCGAGTGAATTGGGACGTCTCTGAGTGTGCGGCATTAATTCATGAGAAAGATTTGGTTCAAACCAATCAGCGCACTCTTTTGTGTATGAGGTGCAACTTCATTAGTAAGCATGATAGCTTCGAAGATTCGAAGGTTTTTACCTTTTACAGTGTTCAGATGGCAGAGAGACGCCACGTTGTGTTGCCAAAAAGAGTGAAAAAACAAGAATTTAAAGACATGGGTCGGCAGTGTTGCATTTCTTATTGTGCTGCAACAAAGGTTTTGTTTTTATTTTCCCGCTATGAGAGCGCAGCTGGACTCATGTGTGGATAACAGTGCACGAGACACGCGACAGAATGCATTTGTACCCGAGAGCTTTTCGCATCTGGAAATGGTGAAATCCGGACTTGCCGCTCGTCTCCTTTTAAAAAAAGACACAGTTCCAGTTGGTGTTGATTGTCCCGTCTCTAGAGATTTGGTAAGTGTGTATGAGAGCAGTGCCCTTTGTTTGTTTATTCAGATGGCAAAGTTACTTTGTATTGTTAGCAGTGCTCTTTCAGTTTTTAAAGACATACCTCAGTCAAAATGATTTAGTTACTAAGCTTACATTTATATCACTGCAATATTATATTACAATATTATAGACTGAAAGATCCGCTGTAAATGCTGCTCTCCAAATGTAAACATGTAAACACCACAATAAAACTATTACTGTCGTGTAGGATTTTCGCCGCATTTTGTGACAGTATAGTATATACACACACGGCTTTCTGATGCTGCCTAACGAGTGCATCTACGTTTGAGAGAAAAGCAGAGGATTTTTTTCTCTCATTCGCCGTGCGGTATCAAACATACCATTAAAACCGCACTCTCCAGCAGTTTCTCGCTTTCAATATCTCGTTTGTCATGGGGGACATGCAGGAAATGTTCCTGACTTAAAAGTGAAAGTGCCAAACTGCAGTTAAAATCGACAAATTAATAATTTGCAAATAATTCGATTACATATGTCCATGTAAACACAGTCACTGTGTTTCTCCCCTGCGTCTGCGTGTTTGTTTTGCCTCGCCTCTGTTAAAATCAGCGTGCCCAAATGGAAACTCCCAAACTTGTAAAACCTTCCCTCTTCCGACACTCGCACCTAAACAGAGCTGGACACCCCCATTTTTCTGACTTTTTCCAAACTAGAGGTGTGAAAACACCCTGCTGAGACAGGGGGGTTTCGTGGCCCTTTAAATTGCAGCGCATTAAGCTCTCTCGGCCACCGTACAAAATGCCCTAAATAGACTGCAATTAGTCCAAAATGCAGCTGCGAGACTTCTGACAGGGACTCGCAAGCATGAACACATATCCCCAGTTCTTTCATCTCTGGGCTGACTGCCTGTTAGGTCACAGATTGATTTTAAATGATAATTAATTTTTGTTTCTAATCCTTAAATGGTCTGGCACCATATTATTTATCAGATCTCCTACATGTATATAATCCTGGTAGGTCACTAAGGTCTTCTAATCAGTTTATTCTTTTTGCAAGCTCTCTGCAACTGGTTGCTCTCAATCACATGGTCGCCCACTGAATCTAAGCAGGGCTGCGCCTGGTCAGTACCTGTATAGGAGACCACATGGAAAGCTAGGTTACTGCCAGAAGTGGTGTTATTGAGACCAGCCGAGGGCACTAAACCTGTGGTCTTGTGTGGGTCCTAACGCCCGAGTATTTTGATGGGAACTCTATACTGCCCAGAGAGTGCCGTCGTCCGGATGAGACGCTAACCGAGCTCCTGACTCTCTGTGGTCATTAAAAATCACAGGATGTCCTTCGAAAAAGAGTAGGGGTTTAACCCCAGCACCCTGGCAAAATTTGCCCACTGGCCTCTGTCCATCATGGCCTCCTAACCATCCCCATATCATAATTGGCTTCATCACTGTGTCCTCTCCACCAATCAGCTGGTGTGTGGTGTGCAGTCTGGCGCAACATGGCTGCCGTCGTGTCATCCAGGTGGATGCTGCACAATGGTGGTGGATGAGGAGATTCCCCCCAATGTGTAAAAGCACTTTGAGTGTCTAGAAAAGCGCTTTATAAATTTAAGGAATTATTATTATTATTACTATGATTTGCTGTTATCGCCCCAAAACTCTGGAACAAGCTTCCGCCCCATATTAGACACGCTCCAACTTCATCTGTTTTTAAAAACCTTCTGAAACTGCAATTTTGTTCTTTAGCAGTTGAGCCTTTTTAATGTTGAGGGGTTTGTCTTATGTTTTAATTGTTATGTATGTGCTGTAGGACTTGTTATTTTAATTAGTATTGATTGTGTTCAGCACTTTGGGCAACGTTGTTGTAAAAAATGTGCTATATAAACTAACTAACTAACTAACTAACTAACTAACTAACTAACTAACTAACTAACTCACTAACTCACTAACTAACGTTTACTAATTGACAGATTTTACTCTTATGTGTTTTATTTTTACATTTTATATGTATTAAAAAAAAACACGCTAGACCAGACTCCCTGAACTCACACCCATCATTTACAAAAGGAAAGAAAGAAAGAAAGAAAGAAAGAAAGAACGAAAGAAAGAAACCATTCTTTAGATAAGTGTAATGCCTTTGATATTGCGAATAAGGTCAAAAGCTTATCAGTTATTTATTATAATATCTTTTAAACTTGCCTGCTTTCAATCCCTAAGACAACTAGCCCTCAGTTTAAATGATCAGAAAGATGGAACAGAAAACTGGTTTGTGAATGCAATATTTGTAAATATGATTTGTAAACCCTAAAGTGTTCACCTCCCAAAATTTGTGTCTTTCCCCAGTCTTTCTACTCCCCACACATTCCTTTCTACACTCCCCACTGTCCTGTCCAGTAAAGGTGAAGCTGAAAATCTTGTGCTAATTAAATAATTCAAAATAAAAGAGATCATTCTAAAGATAAATTCAAATTAAAATCATAAATCAGGCTCCATGCTGTTTATTCATTTCTCTCATTAATTTCTTCTTCTTTTATTTATGAAACCTCACTCTGTAGTCTTTGCCCTCTCTACCTCCTCTCCTCTGTTCTTTCCTACTCCTCCCTTCCTCCAAGTCCACACATGAAAAACACTGGAATTTCAGGAGGGTTGAAAACAAGCAAACACACACATACACATACACACACACAGCGTTGCTTAGAAACTTTCCCCAATTACATTTGACTTCCCACACGAGCTCTTCAGAGTGACTTACTGCAGGCAAGCGGTGTGGAGGGCCACATGAGCTCTTGAGTTCGTGATCGTCGTCCAGTCGCGTCCACATACACTCCGAGCTGACTAAAGCACAGCAGCAGCTCATTGAACCCCACTTCCATAGCATGAAGCGCATCCAGAGGCTGCTGGGCCAAAAACGCCAGCGAGGGGTCACCCGGGCTCACCAGACTGACCGGTGACGACTCTCCCTGCATGGCCAGCAAGGCAAAACCTGATGGGTAACCGACGCAGATCCGTTCTCGAATGATCCCCAGCCACTGGACGACCCCCGGCGCCTGCACTTCCCAGAGTTTGCGATGATGGGGTTTCGCTCGTGTGATTTCATAACAGAAAACCTGCCTCTTTACGCCTGCAAAGAGACACGCTGGACCGCCAGGGCGGAGGTTTCCGATGGTCATGGCCTGGCAGCCTCTCGTATCGGTCAGCTTGGCATCAAAACCGCCCTCAGCACCCTCTAGTGCTGCCCAAGGGTATAAATGCACATGACGATTACGTCCAGAAAGCAGGGCCACCATCTTCTCTTTGGGGATGAGCTCAATCTGGCAGACTTTTTTACAGTCAGCGGCACGAACAATGACTGGAAAACATCATGGGATATTGGATTTATAATGGCTAAAAAATAAAAAGATAAGAACTGAGCTTGGAATGTACAGTATTCATACCATCTCTGGTGATCTCGACTACAAAAAGGCCATCTTCTGTCCCCAAGACAATTCGTTCTCGATCTGTAGTGGAAAAAACAACAGATATTATTAAAAATGGAACATTTATGAATGTGATTTGTAAAGATCTATTATTTTTTCTTTGGTCATTTAAAATGTGTGAGAATTGAGTTCATTTATAAAACACAATTTAAGTTTTGGTAACACTTTATAATAACTACACACTATGAATCAATTATTAAGCATTAGCATATAGTGAATTCATTATCTGTTAAGAATTAACTCTACATTAATAAACGCTAGTAAGCAGTTTATAACTGCAGCTACAAATGCTTTATTCTTGACTTAAAGCACATGTGTAATGTGCTTAATGACTGTGTTTTCACACTTTGTTAATGATTCGTTTTTCATTACTAAATTAATTACTGCATTATTAACAAACTAGTTATTTAAGAATAGTTGGTGGTTTTTAAAGATCATTCAGAATGACTTAGTAAATGACTAAAACTTTTCAAATTAACATTTATATATCTTATTATTCAGGCATATACTAATAGTTAATTTGCATGTTAATAAATGCTTTATTAAGTCAACTTCATCCAGTTTTGTGACCTAATCTAAATTGAGGACTATTTATGCTTTATAAATCACTTATAAATGACAATTAAAGGCTCAGATTCTAAACGAAAAATTAATATAAACGACTTTATTCATTTCTATTCATTTAAAGATACACAAATGAAACTATCAAATGAAAAATAAATCTTTGCAACCTTATCTAAAATAAAATTACCATGCAGTTTAAACATGGCTAAATAACATTGAAATGTTGCATTATATTATATTGTTAAATTATTATATTGTTGTTTTTTATCCAATTTTTACAGTAATTTTACAGTAATTTTATTTTTTAAATAGGAATACAAAAATTATTGCTCATTTGATACTAAACTGCATGAAGTTGTGTTAATAAAGCCTTTATTAACATAGAAACCATTACTATTTGACTAAATAATAAGATATATAAACGTTGATTTCAATAGTTTATTAATCATTTACTAACTCATTCTGAATGATCTTAAAAACCATCAACTACTCTTAAATACAAATGATTTGTAAATAATGCACTACTTAATTTAGTAATGAAAAATTCATCACTCAGAAATTATGAAAGTACAATTAAGCACATTTTAAATGTGCTTATAAGTAGGCCCACAGGGAATCTGCGCGCGCAGAATTCCGCAGATTTTCCGCAGAATTCCGCAGATTTTTAGCCCATCATTAATTCTGTTTATTTACTTGAGTAAATGTGCGTAAATCTGAATTTATTCAGTTTTTAAATTACACATATTTCACACATTAAGGTTTTAGTTATGAGACTCCCAAATAATTCCGCAGAAATCCGCAGATTTTTACCAAAATTCTCCGCAGAAATTGCAAAAAACGTCCGCAGATTCCGTCTGGCCCTACTTTTAAGTCAAGAATAGAGCATTTGTAACTGCAGTTATAAACTGCTTACTAACATTTATTAATGTAGAGTTAATGCTTAACAAATATTGAATTCACTAGATGTTAATGCTTAACATGTTATTCATAGCGTGTAGTTATTATAAAGTGCTATCCAAGTTTTTTTTTTTTTATGAAACCTAAGATAAAGATCTCATAAAGATACTCCGTAAAACAGTAACTGGCTTTGAGTTTTCATTTTTAATTAATCCATCTTTATTTCTATAGTGCTTTTACAATGTAGATTGTCAAAGCAGCTTAACATTGAAACAAAAATTGAAACTGCGTCAGTCCAGTTTTCAGAGTTGATGAAATTAATCAATGGAAATATTAAAATGGGATCTTTAATAAATAAATATTTTTTCATAATTAAATTTTAAATATAAATTAAAAACCACATCTAAGTGTTAATGTAATGGAAGACACATTTATATATTCATAAAGAAATTAAAACAAAATGACAAAAACACAAAAAAAAACATGAATCATTTATAAAGGGGCCTAGGAATACATGTTTTTTGTGGTTGCTTTTTTCAATATCTTCAAACTAAACTAATTAAACTTTGTTTTGACAAGTTATTGCAAAATCACTTGAGTATCTGTGTAAATTTTTTAAAAAGCTTTCCAGTTTGCCATTACTTTTGGCTTTCTATAATTAAAAAGGTAATTTAGACAGACTAGTTATTTAGTATGTCACATATTATGTCACTTCACAAGTCAAATTCTGAAATATATTACTTGTCACTTATATGAGTGTTTCTCAACCACGTTCCTGGAGAACCACTAGCTCTGCACATTTTGCATGTCTCCTTCATCAAACACACCTGATTTAGATCATCAACTCATTAGCAGAGACTGAAAGACCAGTGATGGGTGTGACAGACAAAGGAGACATCCAAAACATGCAGTGTTGGTGGTCCTCCAGGAACGTGGTTGAAAAACACTGACTTATAAAATAAAAAAAAATGCTGACCAAAATAACCTGAGACCAAAAAGGGGTAATAATAAAAATAAAAGCAGCATTTATATAAAAAGACAACAAATCCTCCAGCATTCTGAAATCCTTACTCCTTACCAGAAAATGAAGGATGTTACGGTGTATTCTAGTGATTGGTTGTCAGTCTAGTGAGCTTTAGTCACAGTTTCACCATCTTGCTGGACTCACCTACGATGGCGGCAGAGAGCGTTGTTTTGATGGCAGGCAGGCCGCTGTCGTAGGCCTCGTGCAGCACATGCACCACACGGTTCTTCAGCCGGTTTTTGGCCAGGATGCTCTGCAGGCCCTCTAGGATGCCCACCCACTTCCTCTTCTCCGCCTCGCTCTCAGCTAAAACCAGCAGAGGAACCGGCCGGATCGGGGAGTTCAGAGCCGACGAGGTTACCTGCGCAAACATTGTACACACATTAAGCACCACAAGTAATGAACAGTTAGAAATGAAAGAACAACATGTTTCAGAGCTTACCCGAAATATACAGGGAACGTCTTTACGGTTGGCATGAATCACATCAGATGCCAACACAGAGCTAACAGAGAACTCCTCATCCCTGTGAGGAAGAATCAAAGTCACAAAAATGAAAAATACTCCTTTGTGTTTTATTTTTACCCTTTATTTAGATGATTACTGTGTCATTTAAACAGCTCTGAAAAAAAGTTATTGTCAGTTCTCTTGATTTGCAATAAATAAGTATGTGTTTTAAGCAAAATATTAATTTGTGCTTTAATAAATCTATCTATCTATCTATCTATCTATCTATCTATCTATCTATCTATCTATCTATCTATCTATCTATCTATCTATCTATCTATCTATCTATCCGTCCGTCCGTCCGTCCGTCCGTCCGTCCGTCCGTCCGTCCGTCCGTCCGTCCGTCCGTCCGTCCGTCCGTCCGTCCGTCCGTCCGTCCGTCCGTCCATCCGTGTGTGTGTATATATATATATAAGAAAGAATAAAAATAAATATATAAATGTGAGTAATCCTGACCTCAAGTCAAGAACCTGACTGGCCATCACGACTGGCTGAGTGGACTTCCCTTCTGGCACCTCATAGAGAAAGAGTTTACAGTCACACACTACAGCATATGCTCTCTGCCAGCCTTTCTTCACTCCGGTGGGCTTCGGGATCTGAAAGAGGAGCAACAAACAAGGCTGTATGAGCTAATGGATATTTAGCAGGGATGCATCGAAATAAAAATTTTTGGGACAAACCTGAAAACTCGAAGATGCACTTGGCATAAAACTGAATTTGTTTCTTGTAAAATTGATTATATTGATATTAAACTTTGAAATGTATTATAACAATATAATTTATAACAATTAATAAATAATTATAATATAAAAGTATCACAGAAAAATAGAAAATAAACCCATATAATATGTTATTCAACAAGTTAATTATTACCCATTCAGGTTTTACCAATATCCAAATAACTTAGCATAGACAAAACAGGAGTCATGTATTAAAGACCCATTACAGCTTCTTGAAGATACTGTACCTAAAAAATGCTTACTAGAAATTTTACTGGGAAGATTAAGGTTCATTCACACAACCAGTAACTTCCCATTATATGTAGAAGCCAAAATGGCGTATTTTTGTTGTTTTAAAATGAAATCATTCAAAAGCATGTGAAATGTTTAGCATTCTGATAATAATAGAGCGAGACTGAAATCTGTGTGCTCGCAAGTGGGAAAGACAGCATATATTTTTAGTTTGTATTTTTCAGTGCGTCAAAAGTTCTGTGGAATGCATCCCTGGCTTTTAACATGAAACAGAAAATGAGTGAAAGTGTTCAGGTGAGTTAAACATATGTGACATTCTCATTATTCATTATCCCAGCATAAAACATGACAAAAACAGACTCTCACCCTGACAAAACCTTTGTACGCGGTGCCAATGCCCCTCTGCACATCAATACCCAGAGGCCTCTTGGTCTGCTCGGGAGGAATGGGGCAGAGCTGGGGTGCGTTGTCTTTACAGGACACGTGGCAGATGAAAGAGCATACTAAAAGACGCAGAGAGAGAATTACTAAACGTTCACACGCGTGACTTCCGTTACACTGACAAGTGAAACCTGCATATAAATATTTCATCCGAGATCAAAAGCTGTTAATAATCTCCTTGAGCCAGTGTTCTGTGGTGCTGTTTATCATGTGCGCTCAGCTCACCCTCGCAGGCGTAGCCCTGACGGATCTGGCCCACCATCAGTGAAGTACAGTGAGTGCACTGAGTTGGGCTGGAGAAGGTCTTGATGCTCAGCTGATGGGCTTTGGGCTGTTGACACAAACAATATATTAACAGACAATATATGCGTGCTGATGCTAAGAAGACTTAAACGCTCAGGAGAAGTTAAACTAGATTATTCTGTGATTAATGAGTGTGGAATGTATGCATTTTCCTTTAATCTACACTACCCTAAACATGTACTATGCACGTGTATGGTGCAATTGTTCTCAGAAACTCGCTTTGAAACTTGTTTTTATCTTCTCGGTTAAAAGTCATTGACATTAGTTATGTTACCATCCATCTATCTTTATGCGCATTTTGGATATCTGCATAAAAAACCGGTTGATGGAAACGTCAATATGTGCATACATTTTGAAAATGCTCATAAAAAACGTATGCACATAGCAGAGTAGGATAAACTTTTTATTTGATAAGAAAAGATGCGCATAAACTAAGATGGAAACACTTTTACCAAACAAATTCCAGTATGCGCAAAAAAAAGTCATGTGATTTTGTTATAAGAGATAATGTGATGATAAAAATGTGTGTGAATGGATAAACCAGCAGGCTGAGCACACTGTAAAACATCTGAAATGTTATTTTGGTCATTCTAAAACGCCGTAATCACTACAGTATTAGTGTATTATATTATTAATTACCTCTAGAATAGTCAAGAGCTTCTGTACTCTGCATCTGACGCCTTCAAATGCCACCACAAGTTCATTGCGTCTTGGCATACTGTCTTCTGAGGCACAAGTCATTTATCAAATAAAGAAAAGCTCCACGCAGCTTCTCCTACTGCAATAAATTCAGATTTTACTTTTGATATTTGGCACCAGTTAATCAGGAAGTGACGATTTCATTCTCTATGACTACTTGGATGGAAATGCTGCTTTATTCGCACGTCTTTTATGCGATATTCCAGGTTTGCGCATACATTTAATTTGAATCTTTGGATGGAAACATAGCTACTGAGTATGTCACTCGCTTGGCAAAAAGTAGAATCGAAATAGAAAATTACTTATTGAAAGACCAGAAGCATTCAGTGAAGACTATTTGAAATCAGTTGCAGTTGCTCTATTATTCAAGTTTTAAAAGCTTTAAAAATCCTTGTACGGGTTTTTGTTCTTTATATTTATAAAATATGATATATATATATAAAATAGTTGCATTTAGCCACACTTTATTTTGATGGTCCATTTGTTGAATTTAAGTTAAAATGCATCTATATGGCAACTAATTCTTATTAGATTATACTGTAAGTTATGAGTGACCAACCCTGTTCCTGGCAATCGGCCTTCCAGCAGATTTCAGCTCCAACCTATATCAAACACACCTGAATTAATGAATTAGAACCCAAGGAGCACTTGGTAATTACAGGCAGGTGTGTTTGATATGGGCTGCAACTAAAAACTTCAGGAAGGTCGATCTCCAGGAATAGCGTTGAGCACACTGCTGTAAGTAGACTGCTAGGTTGGGGTCAGGGTTGGGTTTAGGGTTAGGGTTAGTGTAAGTTGACATGTACTTGCAAAGTTTCTTACAGGCAGTTAAATGTCTATTGAAAGAGCAGTATCAACTGATATTAAGCAGACAGTCTACTAATACTCAAATGGACCATCAAAATAAAGAGTTACCTTACATTTTACTGTATATAATAACAATATTACATTAGAAAAAAGTGGCAATTTGCTAAATATTTGCTAAAATGATTCAATTATCCATTCAAAAAGACTGTCAGTTGTTGGAATGATTGATTTATTAAAGTAAGGGAATTTTAGCGGAATATTTATTTATCTATGACAGGTCTAAATCAGCCAAAATATAAGCACAAAAACACACTCCACTAAATATTTAATTTTTAAGTTCACACACACAAATATCACTTGCATCGATTGATTATTCATGATGTTTTCTTATCCTATTAGTCGACTTGCTTAATTATTAACGACATCATGTGATTTCCAATCGCAGACACCAGAACCTGTGTAAATCAGACGGAGAAAGTGATTCGAATTTGTGAATCTAAAGTTTTTTGTGGTTTATATATCATTCATCTGGATTATGCTGGGTTTACATCAAATGTAAGTATTTGCACAAGTAGATTAGTAGTATTTAACAGCCTAGATTTATTTGTACAGCACTTTGGATCAATTTGATTGTGTTTAAATTTGCTTCATAAATAAATGTTGTTGTTGTTATTACATACAAGGTCAACGCAAACACGCAAATAGAGACAAATTTCCACTGAGCAGTCCGAATGACGTGGAATGTGAGGTCCGTTTGCCACAAACATTCAGAATTCACCTCAATCTTGACTTTTCAACTGGAATTGACAGTTTTTAAAATATTGTTAAATATAGCGATAGATGGCATGGATTTCATATGTAGTATATCTTGAAGCTCATTCCAAACATATGGAGCATACTACTGCTGATCTGGTATTGTAAGTATATGAATAGTACTCCAACAAACTACATATATACTGTGGTAATTAACCAACTAAAGCTTTAAAAATAAAAACTAATATATGTCGTTTTCTCCTTGACTGTAATGAGGTCCATTCTGTTATTTTATATAATTTACAGTGATGTGTGCGTGCACTTTAACCAGTGACAAATCGTAAGGCACTATGATAAACAATATACAATTTTTTTTTAAACATTTAGAGGTGCGTGCATATAAAGTACATCTCCGTAATCCAATACTGATAGAAGTGTACTGTACTGTGTAATGTGTGAACCCAGCATTAGTCTTCAACACAAACACAACTCATTTACTTTGTGGATGGTGGTTTTACCTTTGGTGCAATAAGAGTGGGCTGATACATTGGAGAAGGAGTAGCAGGAGTGGTCACTTGAGGCTTGACTGCTTCCTAAAAGATTAAAACAACAATTTCAGAATCAATCAATATACATTACAGTTGAAGTCAGAATTATTAGCCCCCCTGTTTATTTTTTACCCAATTTCTGTTTAACTGAGAGAAGATTTTTTCAACACATTTTTAAACAAAATAGTTTTAATAACTCATTTCTAAAAACTGATTTATTTTATCTTTGCCATGATGACAGTAAATATTATTTTACTAGATATTTTTCAAGAGACTTCTATACAGCTTAAAGTGACATTTAAAGGCTTAACTAGATTAATTAGGTTAACTAGGCAGGTTAGGGTAATTAGGCGAGTTATTGAATAATGATTTTGTGAGTTTGTTCTGTAGACTATCGAAAAAAATATAGTTTAAAGGGGCTGATAATTTTGACCTTAAAATGTTTTTTAAAAAATTAGAAACTGCTTTTATTCAAGCCGAAATAAAACAAATAAGACTTTCTCCAGAAGAAAAAATATTATCAGACATACTGTGAAAATTTCCTTGCTCTGTTAAACATCATTTGGGAAATATTTAAAACATTTAAAACAATTCATAGAGGGGGCAATAATTCTTCAACTTCAACTGTATATATTTATTAAATTAAAAAAGAATGTAAAGTGTGTCCTACTAACACACATTTGCAATTCTTATTTTGTACCTTTTTAAGGAGACTTTGTATCATTTTTGAATTTTGAAAGCTCTACTATACATTACTATTCAGGAAATGACTAAATCAATGGCCAATGTATCAGACAGGAAGTCTGACAGCGGCACAATGTAATAGGAAGTGTTAGGTGGACACTCACATCCTGTTCTGAAGTTGCTGATGGGGAGGAAGGGGGAATGTCTGTCTTCTGAGGTGCGACGTCCACATCTCCGACAGAGCTGGTCTGAGGGGAAACACCAGAATTTAAAATGAGCACGCACATAAAGATTCCATACACAGGACAGGGCAGCAGATCAGGTCTAAATGTCTTTTCGTTTTTAGAAATAGCTCGACTAACAGAAGTCATGCAAACACTATCACTTTGTGACGCCATTTGGGAATCATATTATTTCATAACTAATACAGTACGCATTCAGAGGTCATGTGCTAACACATGACCGTCATGAGCACATGGTTTATATCATATGGAAAAACTGATGATGTGGTTCAACAATCATTAGACTAGCAATTTTATTTTAAAATTAAATTACAAATAACAAAACTGAAATAATTAGTAACAATATGAAAGTCTTTACTGTTTTTCATTTATTTTAATACATTCATGCAGAATAAAATTAATCTTTTAAAATGTTTAGTAATATATAATACTTTTATGGATTTATAATCTCTCATCTTACAAGCAATTATAAATTACACAAATCTTGCCATGGCTAATATAAAATAAATTGTATAAAGGTCTTGTAGCTATAACCCCATATAATGACCAATTTTTTTTCTGTGAAAATAATATAACAAAATATTATTTAGTTAATTGCTACAAAATAAGTCAAATGATTACTTTCTCTATTCACTTTATTTGTTTATTTACAAAAGGAACTTTATGCCGAGTTCAGACGTTCAGATGTTTTCACACTGTATGACTATCTGGGCTAGTGTTCTGTCGGTATTGTGATGGATCTGCGACAGGGGGTTTCACACTGCATGACTTTACAATAGGAAGAATCGACGACAACTTTGTCTCAGTCCACAAACTACGCCTCACAACCAAGCACACGCGAGAAGTGACAAGGAAACAATGCAAGGTCACGTAGTATATCTTTAGTTATGAACTACATAATGAGAAAGAAACCTTAATTGGGGTAAAAAATGTACTTATTTTGCTTACCTGGGATTTAAAGGGAATTAGCAATTTCTCCTCAACTTTATTTCTTTTATCAACCCAGTTGTGGTATTACTCGGATGACACGTCAAACAGACACGGTGCTCCTGACAAATTTACCCTAGTTTTTACTTCATTTCTTGGGTCCAAATAAAAATAAAAAAAGGATTTTTAACAACTCCCCCAACCTCCTGCTGGCCTGCAGATACCCTTACTAGTGGATGCTGCTCTCATTGGCTGTAGGTGATCGGCAATCTTATTTTCAATCAGACCACATTTCACACGGCATGATTTTGAATCGCCGACAGCTCCAGATATTTAGCATGCCAAATATCTGAAGGGTGTCGGCGACTCATGGGCGGCTTGTCTCAGATCTCGTCTTTGATGGTTCACGCTGTGATTGTTACTCAGGTGAACGACCACCGATTTGCCTTTGATTTCAGACATTTGTCAGCGATTTTTTTAAAATCTATCACGAGTCAAAATCGAGGGTAAAATCATGCAGTCTGAACTCGGCATTAGTCGTATTTTAGTTTTTAAGTGAATTTATATTTTTTGCTATAATAACTTTGAGCACTTTAAAAATCCTTCTTTTATTCTCAATTATAAGTCACTTGCATGTTTGTAATTATCTAATTTAATCAAAATGTATCATTTATTTGAATATTAAATTGTTGAATCTGTTATAACTATTAGAATAATTTAACCTAATCTAATCTTTTATTTCTTTTTTTACACTAATGTGAGTTTGTCATATTAAAATGTTTCATTTTGTGATTATTATTAATAATACTAATATATATATATATATATATATATATATATATATATATATATATATATATATATATAAATATATATATATATATATATATATATATATATATATATATATATATATATATATATATATATATATATATATATATATATATATATATATATATTGTATACTTTTTAAAACAAACTCACTGGAGCCCTTTGTTCATAAAACCCTGCACTAAAGCACCATGCCTGATGCATATTATCTGCAATTAAACCCAAAATTACACCCCACAAATACTTACCAAACACAATACAACCCTGCAAAAAGATTCTAATATGTATACAACAATTATGTGCACAATATCACATCAATTAGGTGCAGCACAGCCTTTTAAGAAAACATAAAGATTGGCAGGTAATTAAAATCATCAAGAAATTTAGTGACATCACACTTTTCCCCCCAGAGAATTACTGTCATGTTCAATTAGCTCACATACTCACCACCATCATATTTTCTGCTGGGTTATAAATATCCGTGAAACACCCGCTGACAATTTAATCATTTCTCATTCATTTTATTTAATTGGATTCATTATATGGCTGATTCGATCTAAATCATGGATGTTTATGGTCCTAGCGGGATCTAGGAGTTAACTAGCAGCTTAGTGCATTTGCAGACTTGACAAATAAAGAGTGACGTTATTCACGTTAGCCGGTTAAGAGGTTAGAAGGCAGAGGGGACTTTGTTAATAATTCTGCTGGATGCTAATCGTGAGTCGCTAACCTTTAACACCTACAATTAGCCTGAATTGGATCTAGGGTCCGGTTGCAATATGGCAGAGGAACATGGTCAGCAGACAAAATAGATGCAGCAAAACCATGCTGGTTAGGCGTATGGTGAATGGAAATGGTGAGTAAAAATGCTTAGTAACAAATAATATATAAATAAGAATAAATAAACAAATAATAATAAATGTGTGTGTTGTTTTATCAGGAGCTCCAGTGTGCGATGCTTGACCATCATGCAAACTTTTGAGACCCTTTTGTCTGCTGACCGATCACTCCAGCCGAGGTTAAAGGTCACAGAGGGAGCAGCTTTGTTTAGCAAACTTACTTCATCCCAAAATGCAAGCAGAGAAGATGCGGATGAGGAGGAGACAGAGTCCTTTTTTTTGTTGAGGGGGACAAAAATAAGATGAAATATAACACAGCTTTTGTCTTTGTTTTTCAGTTCAACTAAGTTTTCAGTTTAGGTCTTTATTTACAGTCTTAAAAACCCTGCTTAGCCACATATCACTGGTTTTTTTCATTTAAGGCAAGACACTGTGGGTGAACATGATGAAAAAATTGTTAGCACCATTTGCAAGCATCTTCTGTAATACAAGTTTTCTTAAACGTGTGCTAATGTGCACAAAAAACTTAAAGGTGCAGTATGTAAGTTTGACACCCAGTGGTTGAACTAGGTATTGCAGTCCTGGATCAAAATAGACGCAAACGCGGGATGCCAGATTGAGTACAGGAGCGAGTGATTTAAAACTGTGTTCTAAATAAAAGCAACGACACGCGACAGAGGGAATATTTTTCATATTAAAAGTAGTTTTGGTTCTAACCAACACCTCGAATTGATATATATGAAATGGCTTCTATTTCTCACAGCTGAACAACAGAAACCTATGACAGTGATCACCTCAGGTAAATCTTGTGTGCTTTATTCAATGCTAAATGCTAACAATGTGAGTTTGAATAGATTCTAAACCTTATCGTTTCATGAGTGAGTGCTTATTCTGTGCTTCTGAATGGCTGTATTTACATTTCTGCCGTGTTTCGTCTGGTGCAAACAGCCAAACTGCTCATTACTGTGTATCTCGTCACAAAGCATGTTATTAGGACACAGGGTTACAATGTAACCTGCTCACCTAATGTTTACATTCACAATATTTATATCATTTGCTAATTAATAACCTTATGTGGAACTGAATCTGTCTCATTTCGATGTCTGATACTGTCCATTTTGCTCACGGACGCATGCTTTCAGAGCCTTTCTGAATGAATTAATTAATTAATGAAATACGCTGTTTTCCAACAAGGCAACCCGGAGTGCTGAAATGTAATTGGCTAAACTGGCATTGTCCAGGTTGAATTTACCTAAACAAAGACAGCGTTCCGGCACGGAAAAACCATTTTCAAAGCAGAATATCTGACTTCAGCATTGTTTTTCAGTTAAACAAGTATGTTTACTTGGGATGTTTCTTAAATATCTGCACACATATTATGGTATTTTTATGCTTTAGAAGAGTCAAAAACTTACATACAGCACCTTTAAACTTTAGATTAAGTCAGGTTCAACATTATTATTTATTTTTTGACACATTGGACTCTGGAATTTTAGGAATGACTTTTAATAATTCAGAACATAATAATGCTCAATTTTTGTAAAATAAAATGTTCTATATAATCAGGCAAAGTATGCATGAACTAGGGCTGCACAATATATTGTTTCAGCATCGTTCTCGCAATGTGAACATTCACAATAATCACATCGCGAGCATACGATTGATTTGATCATTTCGCAAGTTTTTTGAGGCCTGTGATTGTGTAAGAGTTTTAAAAGCATTCAGGCATAAGAAATTGTACTGTTTTTAACTTTAACAAATTAATAACGATGAATTATATTATATTGTTTATAGAATGAAGACCAGTGGTGTAGTCGGGGCTATACGCACGTATACTCAGTATGCCTACTTTTTTCCATGAGCTGTTTGGGTATTACCACTTCTGAGGATCAATAATTGCGTATACCCTCGGTATACTCACTTGTTTTTCTGATTAGACTTCCCTAATTTACGTGTATTCGCGTATCCTTTAACTGTATACCAAATGTTTTTTTTCTTGCATCTCATTTGTTGCAATCAGTGGATTTTTCTTTAATTTGCGGCATTCCCCGCCCCCTGACGACCGCAGCAGCTGTGAGAAAATTTCGGGAGTTTTTCGATAACGACGACAAGTCAACTAAATGATGTCTCGCTGAAACACTGAGGTAAAATTATTTTTAAAAAGCATGGGCATCGCTTTAGCCCCCTATATTTCTATTCAGTCCCTCGAAATGTTTTGCGATTTCCTCATGAACTGAACACTACTAAATGATCACCTTAGTCCCCTTTAAATTTGATATGAAAACGGCGGCAGACTTCCGCTCCTCTGTTTTCAACTCGTTTTTCATTTAATCAGCAAACCACAGCTTTGCAGAGTGAGAGCAGAAGGTGTGTTTATCTATAGATTGTTATAATATCTGCATATTTGCAGTTCTTTGCTATAGAAACACTTGTACCACATGTACCAATCGGGTTTCCCCATCTACTGTTTCCTTGGCGCTTCCCTCATCATCACAGCTGTTTCCTCCAGCGAAAATGCAACTCTTAACAAACATTTATCAATGAACTATGATTATAAAACATTATAAAAATACTTGAGTATAGGCTAGTATTTGAGTTTTTGAAGAAAAAAACTTTTTATTTTCCTGATAAAAAAAAAAAAAAAAAAATATATATATATATATATATATATATATATATATATATATATATATATATATATATATATATATATATATTGTTATATTAATTATAGGCTCATTTTACAAGTCCCTTTAGAGTTAAACAGTTGGCTTTTACCCAGGTTTTACCACAGCTTAATATACTCAGCCAATCTCCGGGTCTGCTGAGGGCACTATTAGCTAAGCATAAATCATTGAATAGGATTAGGCTATTAGCATCTCGCTTTAAAATGAACAAATTTGTTTTAATATTTTTCCTTTTTTAATGAATAGTTCATTCAAAAAAAGTAAAATTGTCATCCTTTACTCAACCTTTACTTGTTCTGAACCGGTTTGTCTTTTTTTTTTTTTTTGTTTAACACAAAAGAAGATATTTTGAAGAAAGCTGGAAACCTGTAATCATTAACTTCCATAGTATTTGTTTTTTCTTTCAATAGTTACAGGTAACTTATGTTAAATAAATTATATATATATATATATATATATATATATATATATATATATATATATATATATATATATATATATATATATATATATATATAGTTTCGTCGTTTCTTTGCCTACTTTTAATATTTGGGTTGGGTGGGTAATAGTACACCACTTTTTTTTTTAGGACTACACCACTGATGAAGACAATGCAGTATTAATTTACATTTGATAATTCAATTACTGTATACTTTAATACACTTCAACTCCTTGAAAAACAATAAAACGCTGTTTATATAATTTGTATCTTTTTCTTTATTGAATTTATCTATTCTTGTGGATGGTTTCTTAAATTTTATGGAGATGCACTCCCCTACAGAATCATCCCAATCAATCTAAAATGATAAATTCTTTCCAAATAGTTATTCAACTTACCTAGTGAAATTGTATTCATATTGCAATATATATCACAGAATAAATAAAACATATCGCAATGTTTGGATGTTAGAATTGGAATGTTTTTGCAATATTGTGCAGTCCTAGCATGAAGATATATCTCTCTATAATATTACAGATTTAAATGCATGTAAATGTTACTTAAGTTAAGATTTAAGAAAAAATAAGAAATTGAGAAAACTGTCTTTAAAAATATGTATTGTAATTTAAATCTACAGGAGGAGATTAATGAAGTGTATTTTGGATGTTTTCTTTCCATTAGACCGAAATAACACTTTACAAAAAGCCCTTTCCTCTCCTTTGTCTTGCCTCAAAATGCCACAATATAAGAGTAGTTTAAATAAACTGAAAGCTGTTCAGTTGCTTTAGTTTCTGATTAGGTAATCAAATCCTGGGGTCATTTGTCCATGAACTGAAGTGACTCTGTAATTATATTAGCTCTATCACTTAAGTCTTAGTCATCATCAGCTACTGTACCAATGTAAACTGTGACTGAAAACAACATAATGACTGAAGGGAGTCAATGATTTCAGGATGAGGCTGGGCAGGAAGCCTCATATCACACATCTATCAGCAGGGTAAAGTGGGGTCGTTCGACGCAGGACTCGCTGTTGGGAGCAAAAGAGCAGGAACTGACCTCAGATGTCCTAACAATGTTTATGTTATTGGACTTAATTCAACATCTGAAATGATACCTGCGAACTACAAATGGGTAAAAAGAAATGAAAATTCTAACAGAGAGAATGATTGAAAACATTATAAAAATACTGAATCATTTCTTGCATGTTTTAATTAATAGTAGGACAAATGTCGCATTTAATATATAATAAAATATAAAATCTGCTAATAATGGTGATAATAGGATAAATTATTTAAACAAAACAAATGGAAAAATGACATGTTTAGGTAAAAAGAAAAATCTAAATTATTAAAAGTAATATCTTAAACTGTTGACAGCATTTCATATTTACTTATCTCTTTATTGGTATGAACAGAAACGGCTGGCTGAAAGAAAATGTTTTTCACTTTCTGACAGTGGGTATGGCTTACTGAAAAGCAGAAATATTAACACTATCTGGTGGCTAATTCGTATAAATTCATACATCTCATTCGTACAACTTATTACGTATTACCCTTATCCCCCAATGACGGTGGGGTTTAGTGCCATGCCTTCTTTTTAAAATTGTACATTTTTGTAGGACTGAACAACGAATTCATACAAATTAGCCACAAAACTGACAAAACGTAAAATAGTTATGTTTCCTCATGAAATCAGGCTGGAAACACAGAGGCTTCCCTGATTAACCCTTCACACAAAGTAGGGCTCTGCTAAAAAATTTTTTTTTACACATTACACAAATCTAGGATGAAAAGAAAATTCTTTTCTGCATTCTCTAAAAGCTGTCAATTCTCTTCGGAGATTCATATATCTTTTAACTAAATAAATAAACATAATATATTCATATGAATGGCCTGTGAATTTGGTGAAAATTACCTAAAAAACAAGTCCAAAAGTATCTTAAATACACTGTTCTTGACATGAGATCCTGGAAAACATCCAAAAGACGTTTATCTAGCATTTATATACTCAAAAGCACAACCTAAAGACAAAAAGATCATTTAAGAAAGCAGATGCCAGAGGCAACTGAAGTGATCAGGGGACACTAGAACCAGCATTTAGCTGCAATATATTTATAAATGCAGCAGTATTTCTATCTGGCTACTGTAGGTGTCACCTCACCATTTTGATAAACAATATAATAGGTCTCTGATGTTCTGAAGCAGTAGGATGTCATTAGGATGATGAAATGAACAGAGGAGGACTTGTTAAGGCATGTAATGCGGAAGCAGATGGAGAGATTCAATCTGAAACACTTACTCTGAATGTCAGTTCATGGGCAAGAGGAGAGGTATTGAAGTAGTCAAAGATGGAGTCCTGGAAGTCTGGCAGTTTCAGGCCTACACAACAAAGATAATAATTTAACACTGAGCAGTTTCTTCTTCTTCCTCAAAAAAAATTTTTTTTCAAAGATGATATATTATTTCTATGGTTTTAATGGAAGTCTATTAACCTAAATAGGGCACGGTCATAACATGTATTATAATTTTATTTTAACCTTTATCTGAGCGTGAGCGGCTCTCCTCCATCTCCTTCTTCATGTTCTCCAGCTGTTCCTCCAACTCTCTGTTCTTGGCCTCGGTGTCCTTCAGTTTGCTGTAGATAAAAGTAAGCAAAGTAAGCCCATGTCAAAAATACCAAGATTTTTGATTAAGCCCTACGATTTTCACAATGTTGAAAATGTAGACAGAATCACAGAATTCATTAATAAACAGAATCATGGAGAATTAATTTTAAAAAAAGTTAAATTTTAGAGGAATAAATCAAAAGTTGGACTGTACACCTAATCACATATATTAAAATATAAACAAGAGTCTTATTATTAAATTGCAAAAAGACCATTTAAGTATGAAGTCGCCATGTTTTATGTGGATAAAAGAGATGGTTTAGATTTAACTTCCCGATGCTTCTCTAAAAGTCACTTTGAGAGCATTTCAGTTATTTTAATTTTGGAGAAATAAATCGCATAGACAGAAACGAGTGTCCTGTAAGACAGTATTTCTCAACCATGTTCCTGGAGGACCACCAGCTCTGCACATTTTCCATGTCTCCTTAACCAACCACACCTGATTCAGATCATCAACTCGTTAGCAGAGACTGAAAGACCTGTGATGGGTGTGACAGACAAAGGAGACATCCAAAACATGCAGTGCTGGTGGTCCTCCAGGAAGGTGGTTGAGAAACACTGCTCTAAGAAAACCCTCAAGATAAAAGTTCAGTTTATTTTCAAGAAATTACCCGCACAGTACGTCATTAAAGTATTACATAAATAAAATAAATGCTAAAAGGATTAATCACAATATTTATTCATTTTAATTTTGACATGAATAAAACTGAAGATCCCAATCATGTCAGAATAAGATGCAAAATTGCGTAAACGTAATTGTAAAATGTACAATTGTATACATTAAGTTTTTTTGTAAAACTTAAATAGGATAAAAAAAATAAAAAAATAAAAACAGATTTCATAAGGTAACACAGCTTATTACAGCAGAATCAAAGACTGACCTCTCGAAAGAGATGTTGGCAGCTTTGACCTTGCGCAATTCATCGTGAACCAGTTGCTTGGCACGGATTTCAGCTTCCAAGGCCGACTGCAGCTCCAGACGGGCAGACATATCCAACTTTTGACTGCGACGCACCTTCCACAATGGATCCTGCCAAGCAATAGAGACAGGTTTTGAAAAGAAGCCAAAAACAAGAAACTATTACTTTCTGACAGTCTTTACGATCAATACGATTGTTCTACGGTCATATGAAACGAGCATTACTTAAAGACAGATCATACTGGACTTATTCAAGGACATAAAACTATATCCAGCGTAAAGCAGCAAGTCAATGTAGTCATTTAATGTTTTGCGAAAACCATAAAGCACAAAGAAAGCAGCATGCATGGAAAAAAGCACGCAGAAGAGACTACATCAGAACAGATACTGTGAGTCCTCCCCAGCACTCCAATGAAATCCCTTAAAATGCATTTTCCATCAATCCGATGGCTCGTGAGGGCTTATGTTAAATCTCCCACAGTTTAATGGATATTGATCTCAGCTGTCTCCAAGGCTCCGCTATTTGCACGTGTGGCTACAAGGCAACATTTGTCTCCATGAGCCATGTGGCGATGAGACAGTCATTTACCAAAGGATAGACCGTGATTGGCTGAGGGACAGCTGAATATGGTGGAATGAAAGGAGAGGATTACATCCCATTTCATTGATTAAACACATGAAGTGACTGCGTCTGCCACAGCGGATGGGAATCCAGAAGAGGTGAATTTATGGGGAGTGTTCCTGGCACGACTCATCAACTTTACATCAGAGCTGCCGGTATTTTCCAGCGCCGGCATAACACTGCAACACTCGGCCCTTTTGTTCAGGCTTATCGAGTTAACGACTTCTCGGCGCGACTGATTTGATGTCGTCCAATAGCATGCAAGCGGAAAGTTAAGGGTATGCACACTTGACCTCATAAGAACAATGGAGGCGAGCGTATCTCAGATGTTTTCCATGAATTATGACCAGCGATGAGGAGAGCTGATGCTGCGTTTCCATTCATCTGCCCCTTAGAAATGTTGAGCATGAAATATCTGCTGTTTGTAACATTTGTAAGTTCTGCTAATTATCTGTTAAGGGCCTGCAGAGATGAATGATTGATTGATTGATAAATTGATTGATTGATTGATTGACCCGGTGGCCAAATGAACAATCGCCGCCTTCATTTTTGGTGGTTTGATGGATAAACTCACCCGCTTGGTCACCCGAGGTGCCACCATTGACCTCTGGGTTGGGATGTTTACTCCTGGGCCTTGCTGATATGGTCAAGATTACACACAAAAAAATGTGTATATCAAGTTTTAACATATCTATACATCTATGCACTTTATAAATATTTAACTACACTATCCTCAGTTAAGTTTGCAGTTGGTAAGATTTTTAAAATGTTTTGAACCATTCAACTTTAGTATCAAATAAATACGGAAAAAAATGTTGGTCGAAGCAATAACCGATGCTTATATTTGAAAGCAGATAACTAATATATAGGCCAATAAATATAATCATGGACATTCATTTTTAGCCTCATTTTTATAAGCCTTTCTTTCTTTTTGAATAAACTGATTCAATGTTAAAGCAAAGAAATTAATAATGTTACAAAATATTTCTGATACGATCAAGATTACACAAAAAAATGAGTATAGTTTTGAAATATCTATACAACTAAACACCTTACAAATATTTCAATTCACTACCCTGAAAAGTTAGCAATTGGTAAGATTTTAAAAAACGTTTTGGAAAAAAGTATTCAGCATTAATATTACATAAATAGAGATGCACCAATATTAAAAAAAAATTGCCCGATTCAATAACAGACAACAGATCCTTATATTTGGAAGCAGATTACCAATACATAGGCATAAGTACAAAATAAATAAATAAATGAGACAACCACTTGACATTAATTGTATGTGTGAACTTTGTATACAGAAACAGTTTGGGGATATTTTTGCATTTTAAACATTAAAATAGCGTTACAGAAAAAACCTTTGTCCACTAAAAAGAATAGAGATGCCACTTGCTGTCATGTCCGTTTTGGACATTAAAAGGCAAATCCTTTGCAAAAAAAAAAGCCGACATGAACTAATGGAAGGACAGAGTAAGGAAGGTTTTGAGGGATGCTGGGAAACCATATTTGAATCAAAGAGAAAAAAAACCAGGGGAAAATTAATCGAAAGAGGTGAGTGGAAGAACCGTATATATGATGCGATTTCTCTCTCTCTGAATGCGCTAAACATCACAAAAACAGTTAACCTATCAAAATAAACCACTGTGACGACCCCAGGATTCCAGTTTGGTTGTGGCAGATCCTGATTGGATGCCTTGTTGCTCCCCAATTGGTTTAAATTATATAAATACGAGTGATGTGCTAGCTTCTGGAGGACGGTGTGGCTACTGGGCCGTCCTCGTGTCAAGACCATCTCTTTATTTCTGCAGCCTTATGGTTTGGCATTATTTATATGTGTAGTTAAAGTTAGTTATTTTCTTTTATATTCCCTAGACATTTGTTTGTTCCTTGATTTGTTGTTCTATTAGTTTTATGTATAATAAATAAGTTACATATATATTCTTTTGTTGTTTGAGCTCTTTTATGTTGCGACTCTAACGAGGGGCTCGTAACACCCTATACCATATATAATAAACCTGTATCAATGCATATTTCCCACCAGTCCTGTGTAAACTACAGCAAGCAGAGTTTAACTTTTAATATTTTTATTTATTTCGTGAGATGGTGGAGTGCGAGAACAGTTTGAAGTAGTATATACACAGGTGCGCTGCGCCAGCATGATGTATGTCTGGATTGTATGTATTTATTGTTGAATTTATTAATTTATTGTTAATAATTGATTGTTATTGCCTGTACTGTAAGAAGGTCTATGTATTGTACATTGTTCATACAGTGTTTTCTGTTTTTGAATAATAATAATAATAATGGCGGTGGCGCAGTAGGTAGCAAGAAGGTCGCTGGTTCGAGCCTCAGCTGGGTCAGTTGGCGTTTCTGTGTGGAGTTTTGCATGTTCTCCCCACGTGGGAGTGTATGAGTGTGAATGAGTGTATGTGGATTATTCCCAGAGATCGGTTGCAGCTGGAAGGTTATCCGCTGCGTAAAACATATGCTGGTTCATTCCGCTGTGGCAACTCCAGATTAATAAAGAGACTAAGCCGAAAAGAAAATTAATGAATAAATAATAATAATAATAAAAATAAACTTAAAAGAGATGCTTAATATTAACCTGAAGTTTCTGTTGTTGTATTAAAACTAAAATAAAGGAATTAGATCTTTAGTGGTTTTAAGTGATGTGATGAATTGGAGTTATACTGTTATTCCACATAAATGGATATATACCGTTCTTCCACATTTGAGAAATAAAAATCACAATAACTTTTGATTGTTAATACTGACACTGAAACATGTTATCGCCTTAGAATTGAGAAGCTTTTGTTGTCTATCTTCAAGTAAAATAAAAAAAATATAATATAATGTTCACAATCCAAATGAAAAAAAATCTCACTACCCAAAATTTGAAAATATGGATTTACAGTATATGGTTCTTCGTCTCTGGGCCTCAAATATAATTGTTGACAATTTTTTTGCTGGATTTTTATAAGCCTTTATTTCTTTTTGAAAAAACTGATTCAATGTAAAGCAAAGAAATTAATAATGTTACGAAACATTTCTATTTAAAATACACTTTTGAATGGTAATTTAATATAAATGTGAGCAAATATATAAAGCAGAACAGCCTACAAAGAGAAATTTAAGAGAGTATGAAGTCATATTCCAGCTAGAAACTAGAATTTTGTTTATCTTTACAATCACCAAAACCTCAACATGGCATTTTAATGAGTCCAATCTGTGAATATTCGAACTCTCTGACCCAAACACAGGAACTTTATGGCAAACTTCTGTTTGTACCAGATCCTAAGCAACCCTGCAATTAAGCCAATTAGTTCAATGTGACAATAAGCAACAGCGACCACATCTTTGGATGATGGCTTCAACCCAAACGCTTGGGCTTCAAATCAATATTTTTCATACACAAAAAAAAAACACAACACAAAAACAGCACTTTCAAGAGGAAAAAGCACTAATGCCAGTCTCCTACAGTCTGTCCTAGAAAAGGATATTAAATCAAAAGTAATCGCAATCACCTACAACATTAACATGTCACTTCCCTTTAATCAATTTCCATTAGATTTGCTATTTAAAGCAAACCCAATGTTACTGTGCAAAGGCTCAAAGGAGCTACAGAGAGAAAAAGAGAGAGGGATTTCATACAAAATTAGAAGTCTCACTCTATCATAGCACATGCCCTATAAATCCCCAAAAACTGGAGCATACTAGCAGATTAGCTGTTTAACAGGAGAAAGCTTCATTATGTAGCACTTCAATCATTTGATTTAAGTGTCAAACGTAATTTGGCCTCTATTCATTCTGAATCAAAAGGTGGTGATGCATACCAGTGTTCTGGATCCCAAACTGGAGCTACGCAGAGACTCCAACTCTTCTGTCATCTTGGAGGCCAGAGCCTGAAGGTAGCCGCGTGCGTCTTTCTCATCGCTCACCCTGCAAATAGAAATAGACCACAAAGTCAGAAAAGCAAGCCTTGGTTTTGTTTAACACAGTTAAAACAAAAAAAACGAAGAATTTGTCATGAACATGATTGTCGAGAGGCATTATAATTGTGTCATTAATATTTTTTTGATCACTTTTTCAGTGAAACAAATTGCATTTCTCATTAAAATGTCAATTAAAAGTGTCATTACTCTGTCAAATAACTTTTAACAGCATTATTAATATTTAATGGCATTTTAATGGCAGATTCAGCTTGTAACATTGTAATAATATATTAATGATGGTGTTATAACAATAATAATATTTATAATGGCTTTATGACAATTATGTTTATGACAGATTTATGACTAGACAGATTTATGAATAAAGTTGTGTTGTCTTGGTAATGTCAAGTTATCAGACAAACATAGGTTGTGATGTATTTGCTGTCAACAAACAAAACACTTTCACAAAACATAACAAACAATGTTACCTTTAGATTTAAAATGACAAATCTGAGCGAATGACATTTGTTATAAGCACTCTCATTCACGTTCATGACATCTATCATGTCATGATTATAAAGGTTTAATGACAGTCTTATGAACACCCCTTCAAGTAAAGTGTTAGTATTAAGGTACTATGAAGGAAAAAGAGCTCTGTAATGTTTCATGCTTGCAGAAATATTACTTGTATTATTAATATTTAATGCTAGTTTAAGGAAGTGATGGGTTTCTGTTGTCTTGAACAATGTGGGATAGAAACTGTGCTTTATTCACAAATACAATACTGTAATTGTGTGTATTAGTTCGATGTTCAACTTTGAATGGAAAAGCTAGTGTGAGGCAGATCCCTCTGACTAGCTGTTCAGCTGACGGAGCCAGTCAGTGTACAAGAAGAAAAGCTCATTTGATTAATGAGAAAAACGAAGTTAAGGGGGCACGCAGAGGGCTCTACTAATAATATCATCTTTTCTTAGAATTCCAACAAGGACGTATTTGTAGATAATGATGACATTCAGTTTCAGAGGCAGACTCTATGTCTTGCTTCCACTAAGTGGTATGGTACAGTATAGTACAGTACAATCCGCTATCAGGCTTGTGTTTCCACCCCCAATAATACTCTTACTTGCAGCACTTGATATTAACACCCGCCAACCTGCCAAATGCGGGAAGATTTTAGTTTGGCTGGTTGAAAATAATTTTTAAATTGTAGTTTTCTTAAAAGCATGGTTCGACAATAAAGATGGCCCATTATGCGTGCAAATAAAATCTTAGATTCAAGATAGAATAAAAGCAGCATTTCATTTTTTAAAAACCATTTTATGGTCAATATTATTAGCCCCTTTAAGCTATATTTTTATTCGATAGTCTACAGATCAAACCATCGTTTCGCAATAACTTGCCTAATTACCCTAACCTGCCTAGTTAACCTAATTAACCTAGTTAAGCCTTTAAATGTCACTTTAAGCTGAATATTAGGGTTTTGCAAAATATCTAGTAAAATATTATTTACTGCCATCATGGCAAATATAAAATAAATCAGTTATTAGAAATGAGTTATTAAAACTATTATGTTTAGAAATGTGTTGAAAAAATCTCTCCGTTAAACAGAAATTGGGGAAAAAATAAAGAGGGGGGCTAATAATTCAGGGAGTTTAATAATTCTGACTTCAACTGTACGTGCTAGTTGGCCATTGTGTGTAGCCCTTCCGGTACGTTCAACTAGACAAAGAACCAAAGGCAACAGCACAGTCTGCTTTCATCACCACCAGCTCTTTCATGTAGGTTTTGAGTTTTAGATACTTTATTCTGGCTACAAATGTCTCTTGAACTGTGTAAAGACTAAGCTGATCTTACCACTGGATAATCTCGGCGATCTGTGCTTCCCAGTGTGCTACGCTCTCCTTCTTCGATGCCAGATGCTGGAGCTCGTCCTCCAGCTGCCTGTTCTGAGCGGTCAGCTTGTCCACAAAACTGCAGAGCTGCAGGGGAGGAGATTTCAGGATCAGTGTCAAGGACTGAATGTTACTCTAATAGACTAATGAAATACGGTGTCTTACCCGGTCTGTTTCTGCAGTGAGTTTGCGGTTTTCTTCGCTCATAAGGTTGCGTTCGCGTTCATACTTCTTCAGGGCACCCGTGGCCTCTTCCATCTCAATTTGCCTGTGGATACAGAAATGGGAGGGGATGAGGGGTCAACTTAAGCTTTTTATTAGGGAAGCTCCGATCGATCTTCCGAAGATCGTATCTGCTGATAATCACATTTCACGACTCGATCGGTACTTGCTTATCTGCCCGATCTCATGAATCGATCGCAAGTGTTTGTTTACAAGTTTACAACGCGGGTTATACATCCACAGCACTACAACACATGAGCAATGTTTCCAAATTGCATCGTCAGTAATTTTTCTTGCCACTTTTTTCTATCTGTTATTGTAAAGCTGCTCATGACCATTACAAGTATGCAACATCTTTAATTTATTCTCTTAGGTAAGGCGAGATCTCATAGAGGGAAAATGTGCTTATGCAATGGCAAAGTTATTTAAAGCTTGCAGTATCAGAATCGGTACTTGGTATCGGCTGATCACAATGACAATAAATCGGTACTACGCATCAGCTGCAAAAATCCTGATCAAAGCATTTTGTCCTTTTATTACTGATTATAAGACAGATTTGAAATCAAAGTTATAGATTGAATAGGTTCTGCCTGTAAAATAGTACAAATGTCAGCAGTGTTTTTCTGGCAATATGTAATTAATCCACACAAAAACATACGAAATCCATATTGTATTTGCTTAAAGCAAGTATTGAGACGTGCTGTTTCTGCATTTATGCTTTTACAATTATTCAAAAAAAGTATAGATTTTCGAAAAATAAAACGTTATAATTCGTGACTTTTAAAAACAGGTTACATTGATTAAACGAGTGTATCCACTGTTAATGAAACAACATCAAACCAATATAAATCACTTTAATTTAAAGAAATGTAGTAAACGTTTCATGCTGCAATGGTTACATGCATCAAAAGGAGGACATATCTGCTTTATCAATAAAACTGCGTCCCAAAAATATCTGCAGTGTCTGAGAAAGTGAAAATATAATTCACAAAGGTTTTTGTCACACTAATATATTCTCACAGACAATTTCACAGTTTTTAGACACCTGAAGGTGCTCTATAGACCATTTCAATGTGGTGATGTCCCTGGCCCATGAAAATTTCCTGCTTGCTGTCAAACTATTTTAATAACTGTAACAAGAGGCAATTGAATCATATCCTAACGTTAAAGCAGCTGTCGTAACTCAGAAGTTATGGAAATAAAAAATGTAAAACAAGAAATAAGTTTGGACTATTGTTATTGTTTACATCCCTCAAATGGTTTATACATAATTAAATTAAATAAAAAAAAAATTTAAATATTAAAATTGTTATATATTTGGAATATTTATTTGCAGTTAAAAAAAATCTGAATTTTTGTTCACTTTCATTCCTTTAGCAAAAACTAAACAGTTTCTGAAAAACTTAAGCATCTCTTCTGCATTATCAAATTTGTAAAGATTGTAAAAGCTACAGATTCAAATGGAAAGATTCTCATGGATCATTATTATTCAGTTTTCATTCAAAAGCTTGGCTTCATTAAGTTATAAGTAGGCCCACACGGAATCTGCGCGCGCAGAATTCCGCAGATTTTTCAGAGATTTTCCGCAGATTTCCGCAAATTTTTAGCCCATCATTAATTCTGTTTGTTTACTTACAGTTAACTATTTACTGTTAATCTAATTGGATTTGCATTTTAAACATTAAATAAAAGTTAAAAAGATATTATTTTTTATTTCACATTTTAAGGTTTTAGTTATGATACTCCTAAAATAATTCAGCAGAAATCCGCAGATTTTTACCAAAATTCTCTGCAGAAATAGCAAAAAACATCCACAGATTCCGTCTGGCCCTAGTTATAAGTTATAAATGACATTTTAAAAATACATAAAAATTAGTGCTGGGCCAAAATTAATTGTGCTTAATCACATCCAAAATAAAAGTTTGTTTTGGCATAATTTAAATATGTGTAACGTGTATTTATTATGTATAGATACACACATGTTTGTACTTTAGAAAATGTTTATTTATATAAATATATGTGTATATGATCAAATTATATATAAATATAAAAATCTGTGAAATTGTTTTGTATAGCTTTGTGTCTATGTATGTGTGCATATCACATAAAAAATATATATAAAATACACACATATTATGTAAAAAACGAGCATAACGAGCGTTTTATTTGTAAAGCGAATAAAAAAAAAATGTTTGTAACAATTTTGATGTTATTACATCACTAAAACACTGAACAACATTTTAAAGACCCCAACTCTTCTGAACAGTGTGAATTTATTTACAGTAAACAAAAAGTCCACATTTAAAGTTTATATGAACATTGTAAACAGCACAATTAGGCAAGTGCTGACCTTCATAAACTCATAAATAAATTAAATATCAGCCAAATAACAAGCATGGACAATATATTACATTAGTTAAAATCTAATCAACTGACATTAACCCACAACCACAGGCAGCAGCTCATCTTACCGTTCTCTATTGACCTTTTCCAGTTTGTCTTTGAACGTCAGCAGCTCTTTGTGCAGGGAGAGCTGCTGACCCTCAGAGTCCTGGAGCTCTTTCCTCAGGTTCTTCATCTCTGTAGTGTCACTGGCATCACGTCTCACCAGCTCTTCCTCGTAGAACAGCACTTTTTTATCCAGCTCAGACTTGAGCTTGGTGAGTTCCTGCTGAGTCTCTGCACCGAGGCCTGAGGCGCGACCCGTGCCCTGCTTCACCTGAAACACAAACAAACAATACTGAGACCGCAGCAATTATACATGTGCTCAAATAAATCTAGAGATGCACCAAACGAGCAGTCAGGAAACAGATTTGGACGGGTTTTTCCTAATTCGGCCTATTTTTATTCTGGACTTGCATATAAACCACACTGCAAACATTTTATACTATAGGAGGAGATATGCTGAATTGTACGGATATGACTAGGGATGCTCCAATCCGGTTTTTGGAGCCGATACTTTACTAGTACTTATATGTTAAGCGGCTTTGACACAATCTACATTGTAAAAGCGCTATATAAATAAACTTGAATTGAATTAATACAGATTACTGATTCCTCATCATGGTGATCGGCCGATTGTTCAAGCATCATATAACTTTAACATTGCATAAAGTACATTTTCCCTCTTAAGTCTGATACTTAAATGAAGATCTGGCCTTACCTAAGAGAATAAATGAAAGATGTTGCATATAATCCCTTAAACACGTCTCTTATAACCATTTAGTGTGGACACGTCATGGACAGAAGCAGCTTCACCGAAAATAATAGATAAATTTAGTAAGAAAAACGACTAACAATGCTATTTGGAAACATAGCAAATGATGGGAGAATAATTCAATGTGCAAGTTTGGAGTGCAAATTTTATACATAACAAATTAAAACGGATCTTCCTCTGCTTGTAAATCTGTAAACAAACATTTGCGATTGGTTCATGTGATCGGCCAAATTGGCGAGTACCGATCGAGTCATAAAATGGGATTATCGGCCGATACCGATCTCCGGCCGATCAATCGGAGCATCCCTAGATATGACTTTTGTTTGGCCAGTTTTCTTTAAAGGTCATGTTAAGGCTGTCTTTTGAAGACTTCAAAAAGTATGAGCAAATTAGCAGGACACATTGATTTAATATGAGAAAATCTCTATTTAAAGCTACAGTAAAATCTATTCGTAATGTATTATACATGGATTTCATTCATAAATGTCCATCTGCTGATTTTATATTATGTGTGAATAATTGGTATGCACTTCAAAAAGAAAATTAGAATACCATTTTTATGAGGAAAAATAAAAAAAAAAATTCACACAAGAAAAAAAGGAAATGCTAAATACTGAATCGGGAGTGTAAGGTTTCATTAAAGCATCTATAAAGCGGAAACCCATTGTCTTCAGAAATGATCAAGTATGTTTATGTCTTTGTTAATTTCACAAAGATAAGGCTAGTCAAATCATTGTTTTTACCTTATTTTTTGAACTTTGATAGAGATAGTTTAATAAATTATACAATCAATAAAATTAAAATTAAATTATTTAATACATGCATATAAAGTCAAGCCCCAAATTACTCAAACCCCTGGAAAATTCTGACTGCCACTTTTTGTTCAAAGGTTAATAAATCTGAGAAAAGAAAAAAAACAGAAAAAATCCACAATGATGACATTGTCTTATCTTTTGGGAGAAGCCCGTCATATATACTGTATGCCAAGCTGCTTAAGAAAAAATATGCAATCGGATTGGTTCATCACTAAAGATTACCAACTGCATTATTATCATTATTATTAATTACAGCCCAACTACCATATACTAACAGACACATAACAATGGAAGAGAAGAGAAGAGAAACGCAAAAGAGAGAGCGAGTCTTCTTGACTTTTATGCAGATGGAAAACACATAAAACAAAGCAGGAACATCCTACTAAAAATAACCCCACAGGATATCCTACGCAAGGCAGGAGGAAAAAGAAAGACGGGAGGGAAAGTAAGGTGCTGTGTGAGGTTAACAGGGTTGAAGACACAAAAGAGGAAGATAAAATTCCTGAGGAATGCCATATAAAAAATTACATTAATCAGGAGAATAAGAAAAATAAATATGGTATTCTTGGTAAGTGCAATATATCTGCACCATATGAACATTACCATACAAATATCTGGGGTCTAACGAATGTGTCTAATGGTTTTTGGTAATATTTGGGGTCTACTGGATGTGCCTTTACTGAATAAGCACTATGCTACGTCCAACAGATTCCACTATTATGTCTTTTTCTTTTTCATTCTTTTAAAACCTGTATAATCCATTTGAATATGTTTTTAATTATTTTTATTGTTTGTTGTTTTTGTTTCTTATACTTGTATTTTATGTTTCTTTTATTCTTGTTTCTATAAAGCACTTTGAGTTACCATTGTGTATGAAACTGCTATATAAATAAACTTGCCTTGTAAACAAATTGAGCAAAAGTTACAGTAATTTCATTTTTAATGTAACTTAGCTTCTGCCTTGAACTTTCTATTAATAAAAGAATCCTGAAAAATATTGTGCACAGCTATCTTCTGCTTGTTTATAATAAAAATGTATTTAGGACAACCAGGAGCCTTTTTACAATATTTATGAATGCATGGATGAAAATTTGACTAATGCACAAATGCTAATTAACCAAACTATTTTATTTTTATCCAGTGTAACTGTGATGTACTTTGTAAAAAATCTGCTGATATAATTAAAATGTTTAAATAAATAAACATAGTCTTTATTTATACCATTTCTGTTATTCATTAAGCGCAGAGAAGCCCAAAGTAGGGCGTACAGGCCAAAGTTGGCCCATAGTAAACTTTGATTTGGCCCACCATCCCATCTGAAAAGAGGGAAAATGATGTGAAGGTGGTTGGCGCTAATGCCTTTAACATAGATCGTCATTTTGAATTTAACATAGCCTTTTTTTTCCTTTATTTTATTGTTGAGCTACAAAAAAAAGCCAACTGAAGTTAAATGATTCAATTAAATGTAAATCAGACTTTTAAAAAATGTAAATACTGTCACTTGACAGAGAGAGGACATCAGCAAGCAAATCAAGGTAAAGGCAGAAGCAGCTCGACTAGTGTATTCAGCACTGAACTCCATCGTGTTATAAATGGGATTGTTTATGTATTTACTGTAATAAGTTCATTATAAAATGTTAAAAACTATACTGCATTAGTTGATTTAAAGCAACGTTTTGTAGTTATTTTTAAATATTACCAAATAAATTTGCAAATTACCAATGGCAAATTTAATAAATACAGTTTGATATAAAGTTGAATTATTAGCCCTCATTTGATTTATTTCTTCTTGTTTAAATATTTCCCAAATGGTGTTTAACAGAGCAAGGAAATTTACACAGTATAGCTGATAATATTTTTTCTTCTTGAGAAAGTCTTTGTTTTATTTTGGCTAGAATAAAAGCAGTTTTTAATTTGTTAAAAGCCATTTTAAGGTCAATATTATTTGCCCCTTTAAGCTTTATTTTTTTCAATAGTCTACAGAACAAACCACTGTTATACAATAACTTGCCTAATTACCCTGTCCTGCCTAGTTAACCTATTTAACCTAGTTAAGCCTTTAAATGTCACTTAAAACTGTATAGAAGTGTCTGAAAAATATCTAGTAAAATATTATCTACTGTCATCATGTCAAAGATAAAATAATCAGTTATTAGAAATGAGTTATTAAAACTATTACGTTTAGAAAAGTGTTAAAAAAAAATCTTCTCTCCGTTAAACAGAAATTGGGGGAAAAATAAACAGGGGGGATAATAATTCTGACTTTAACTGTATATTTGGCCAACAGCCCTCTATCAAGTTTGGTTTTTAGCCCTTTATAGGAAAAAGTCTGGGCACCCCTGACTAAGAGTATTTTTCATCTTGTAATATTTGTAATAAAATAACATAAGCTGAAATGATTACATTCTATCTGACATTTTTGCTCAAAGCTGAGATACAAATTCAAATTTTGTGACCACTTATTGACATTAGGATTGTATTTTGCCCTCAAGACCACTCAGAATGCAGACATAAGCCTATAAAAGAAAAGTAGTCATATAACCTCGTTCACAAGTCTGAATGGTATTGAAGCAGTGTATGAATGAGTGTCTTCTGACCTTGAGTGTCTCCAGTTCACTCTCCAGTTGTTTTGAGTAAACCTCACTGTGCTCTCGAAGTTTACGCTCCTTAGAGGCTTCGGCACGCGCATCCTCCAGCTGAGACTCCAGCTGTCACGTACACACATAAGAAAAACAATCAATATACAAGAAAGAAAAAAGAAGATACAGAACTTGTAAAGACATCCTCCAAAGCCCTTGACCTAATTTCAACTGCACACGTCTCTGAAACATCATTGCGTTTCAAGTTTCCCTGACATATGAAGACTTCACAAAATTCATTCGCCCCAAGACATTTCCGCCTAACGGCAAAGAAACATAAAAGAAAAAAAAAAAAAAGTGTGTGTATAAATGGGGGAAGCTCTGGATCCAGCTGCAGTCAGCAGTGGGCCTGAACCACGGTCAGTGTCGTCCATCTGGCTCGAGTTAGCCACTGAGGTCCAGAGGAGGTCATGGGGTCCAACAGGCTGGTCTGCAGGGACGGGACGGGGGCTGGCCGGGGTGTGAAGACATTCCTGCAGTCGTCTAGGGAGATCTGGAGCTGTTAAGCCAGTCTCTCTTTTGGAGCATGACTGATGAACTTCAAAAATGTGCCGCATTCCTGGGCCTTGTTTTCATCTGTGCCCTTTGTCAGACCCGAGGGTGTTAACATGATGACGTGGAGTATTAAACACCCGCTTGAAATTCCAAGATGACAAGTATTGGGTGAACACATCTTTCCGACTGAAAGCTACTGATAATACATCTCCATTTAGATCCAAAATAGTCATAACATTAAATTAAGGGCATGTGGCCCTGTTTAATCATGGCAGCTCATTGTACTGGATCTGACAAAAGCTGCATCAGCAATTCAGCTTCAGTGCTTCCCCCACCGGTTTGAAATATACTTGCGGTGGTGTCCGGATTGAAACACACCTTTTACTCACAGCACATGGTTACCTCATGCGAGAAAAAAAAAGTGATTTTTAACAATATTTTTATTTGTTATGACACTGTTTCTTTTCAATGGATTGAAGTTTAAAAAAAAAGATTGTTGAAAAATAAAAAGAAATCCACTATTTGTTTTACTTTTATTCTATTTAAAAGCCATGTGCACCCACTGGCAGGTAAAATCTATATTAGGGCTTTGCGATTTGGGGAAAATATCTAATTGTGATTTCGATTTGATTTGCGATTTAAGTTTATAGTCAAGCTTCAGCTCAATATTCTGTATCATAGCTTCTTACTGTTAAAATGCTAAATATTCAGAAATTAAACACTAATTTTTCTTTAGAGAAAACAGTAGGGAGTTATGGTGTTAGTTATCTCCTGGTGCCTTCGTGATGTTTTTTCATATGGTATAACACCTGCAAACAACTCTGAAATTGTACTTTGCTGTTACTTGCTACTAGACTGAGTGTCACTGGCAATACTTTTAGCTGACTTTTTAGCAAGACACTCCTCATATAGCCGTCTGTGGTGCTTTTTTCGGTGCTGGTTGTTGTATTTCCTCATGCTGTGGCAACAATTTTGCAACAGCTTTAACAAATTACCAGTTTTTGTTCGGTGTCTGTGACTTTGAAGCCAAAACATTCCCATATTACCAATATGCTGTTTGTCGCACAGCCCTAATCTATATCTATAGAATATGCAATATATCAACATCATCAAATTAATAAAATAATCAGCAAATGATAAATAAATTACATAAAGCAATAAAAACAGACAAAATCTCTAAAAATTATAATAATTACAATAAAAAATTGTGTAGATTATTTAAATAAACAAAGGCAAACGAGTTAATTAACCATTTCTAAGGGTGTACAAATATCTTGCAGCAAGTTTAGATGTCATTTTGTCCTCTCTGAGTAAATGGAAAAGTTTATCGGAGTTGTTTATGTCGCTCTTGTGGCTGGGCATGTGCTGTCAGCTGCGAAACCAAGCGAAAGAAAATCAGGCTTAAAATAAAAATGTAATGCAGAAACGCATACAATTAATGACGACTTTAGAAAACGAAACCAAAAGCTGAATCTCAGACATTTTAGGAGACTTAGAAACCCCGAATGGCAGCATTTTAAAGTCCCAAAAAGGCACGTCTCTGTGGGTCCTGTGGGTCTCTGCAAAGCACATGCGATTGGCTGGAGTGTTGACAGGACACACAACGAGAAGTAGGAAACATGTAGGGCGAGAGGAGATTTTCCACTGGTTAATCGATCGTGGATGTTTGGCTATTGGGCGGATACAAAAAAAAAAAAAAAAAAGTGTAAAAGGATGAGAATAGTTAAAAAATAAATGTCACCATATACTTGGGCGGCCGTTAATATACCTAGGCGGCCCTAGGTGTAAAGTCTATGTGTGGGAAGCACTATGCTTTGTCTGTGATTGATGGTTTTTAGATGGATAATAATTTAGCAAAACAATTTAAATGTAAAACAAAAAAGTAGGAATTAATACCATTTTATCTATCTATGAAAACGCATTAACCAATCGAATTAGTTATCATTGATGATCCAGACTTAAAAAGACCCGCCCACTACTTTTACCCATGTACACAATTTAAGTACCACGTCCAAACGTTATTACATGTGCTCATTGGATCTCTTTTTTCCTCTGTTTGCATTTTCCTCTATTACCTCTAGTTATTACCTCTATTCCCTCTAGTTTTTGTATGGTCTTCATCCCTATCTAGCTTTCTTTAATCTTGTATGTTTGTATGTGATTTTTGCTGATTATAGGTCCTGTTTTCTATTAACATATGCTTTTTTTATCAGATCATTTCAGAGTTTTATTCTGCCCTGTTAGACCCATGATGTTAAAGCAATAGTTTAAACACAAAAAAATAATAATTTATTTATTAATTACTAACCCTTGTATGGTTTCAAACCTTTATGACGTTTTTTTCTGCTGAAAACAAAAGAAGATATTTTAAAGAAAGCTAAAAACCTGTAACCATCAACTTCCAAAGTATATGCTAGCGATGTCAATGGTTCAGATTTCCAGCTTTCTTTAAAATAACTTATTTTGTGTTTATCAGAAGAAATAGGTGGTTTCAAATAAGTAAAGGTTGAGTAAATGACGAGTAAATTTCCATTTCTGTGAGAACGGTCCCTTTAACATGATGGCGCTGAGTATTAGTATTAGTACTGGTCTGAAATACCAAGATGACACATATACTGCAAATCCATCTTCCCGATTGAAAGCCCTTGACAATTCATCTCCATTTAGATCCAAAACCCTCGTAACATTACAAGAGAGGGCATGTGACCCCATTCAATCATGCTGCTCACCTCCTTGCGGGCCTTCTCGGTTTTGCGGATGTCCTGGCGCATGGCGTCGATCTTCTGCATCACCACCTCCATCTCATCCTCCTTGTCCCGCAGCTGGCGCGACAGACGCTGCTTCTGAGAGTGCAGTTCGGCCATGCGCTCGTTCACCTCCGAGAACTCCTGCATGGCCAGCTTCCTCTGCTGATGCGCGTCTTTCAGCTCCTTGGTCTGAGACTTCAGGCGGTCCAGAGACTCCACCAGTTGCTTTGAAGGAGAGAAACGGGTGAAAAACGTTAGTGGACGAGTGTGCGAGAGGAGAGAAGAAGAAAGAGCAGCTGCGCCTGGAGAGAAAGGACTGAAAAGAGGCTGAGTGAGAAATAGAAATCATCTAGAGAATTGGGAGTTGTGCGCTGAAAGAACGGGACATGCGCTTGTAAGCTGCACACGTAAAAAGATCTTACAGGAAGTGTTTTTTGACTAAAAAACAGGCTTGAATGATTGTCATACACACCGGCCATGGAGAGATTTGACTGATATGAGCCAATTGGGACCCTGGGTCAAGTGGAACCAGCACAACAAATGCGATTAGGTGAAAATGTGATGCGTGGTGAGAGTTTTGACCTGGCCTGTGTGAGGGGCATGATGACATTAATCTTGATTAGGGGGCCCAGTGTTTATGAGCATCCTGATTGAATAAAGCTGAGCAGGACATGTAATCTTCAGCACGAGGAGAGGTGGAAAAAAAAAAGCAGCCGAATGATATACTTAAAGCACGTGACGACACTCAATATGAAACCATTTAAGAGATTAGTACAAGTCAATATCATCAAAACATAGTTGAGAACTAATAAACTGTTGTTATCCTGAATGCTTTAATATATTTGAAAAATACATAATTTCAGTGAGTAAAACAGAATGTAGTCTAAATGATTAATAATAAATAACTAAATAATTGAGTAAACAAACTTAATTTTACTTAGTTATTATGAAGCACAAGCAGCTACTAGACAAAAACAAATAAAATAACAGTAATATTATTTACTATATTTTACTTTTATTTTTATATTTTACTTTACTATTTACTTAAGCCCCACTATTATAGTATATGTTAGTTATGTATAGGTTTTTAAATGGCTCTTATGTCCAATGTTGTGTTCGTATTTATGATTAATTTATGTAGCACCATTGTCCTGCGAGACACGACATTTCGTTCCTCTGTGTCCACACATGTAGCAGAATGACAATAAAGCTCGACTTGAAAATAATAAGTTTCAAATACAGATTTTGTTGTTTGAGCATAAAACTGTATACTTATAATTAACCTAAAGAAAAAAATGTTTGTTTTTGTTTTTTATTTTGTCTATAACCTCTTCAAGAATTGTGAGATATAGTTAATAATAGTAATTATAGTTAATAACAATAATTAAAATTAATAAACAACAACAAAAAATCTTTTACAAGATTAAATGCATCTCATAATTTGCCAAAAATTGCATTTATTTCCCCATGCAATATTTGTCGCTTAAGGTTATGGAATATTTAACTATAGATTGGGAAGCAGAACCAAGGTTATAAAATGTTAACAAAATAATAAAGTAAAAAAAAAAAAAAATAGAAAAAGTAGAATAAATAAAATACATGAAAACTATTACAGTATTTCATCTAGATGCTAATGAAATATTTTTCATTTTCATTTCATTTAATTTCTAAAAAAAATAAAATAAATAAAAATACTAAAAACTCTGAAATCCTTACTAAAAAAAATGAAATGGAAAAGTAGAAATTAATTCAAGCAGATACAACAGTCCCTAAATGACAGCAAAATAACAGTGGAATGGAAAACTAATCTGATCAAATGTTAAGGGGGCTTAATATGCAGCAATTCTTATGAACCGTTTCCACTGAGTGGTACGGTATGGTACGGTACGCTTTTTACAATGCAGGAGATTGAAAACAAGCGCCATTTTTAAATCCGCAGTCGAGACATTACATCGTAATACTATATAATAATGAGCCATGGTCGACGCAAGCTCAAACAAACCTTGTCGTCGTCGTCTTGATGAACAGCCACAAAGCCAAGAAGAACAAAACCTGCAGTGTCCTGTTGTTGTTTTACGAGGCCGTCTAAAGCGGTTTCGCTTTTTCCAGAGAGGTCACGTGCGCTTGCTGCGCGTCTATATTTGAAATAATGAACTTCTTGAGCTAATGATAATAAGTGCGTGTGATTATTGAAGTGCGGTTCACATCCTTTCAGAAACGGACAAACGAGAGAGTAAAGCGCGAAAAAACAAAGGAGCAAACGGTTCTTTCGGCAACCTAAAAGATGAACAAACAGCCATCACCTTTTGGACTATTATGAACTCGGAATGACTGAATAACTCTCTAACAGAGGCTACATGTGCAGGTGAAGATTAAAGATACAGATGAAAGATTTGTACTTACTGTAGGCTATGTGTTGCATGTTGTTTTTGAAGCCAAATAAGGACTAAATGAATGCTGTGTGTAGTTTTTCTGTAATTGGTAACATATAGGAGACTGTATGGCGCTGTATGTGTTCATATATGTTGCATTTATTTATTTATTTATTTTATATAATCGCAGACGTCACAGTAGGCTATTTTGCACTATCATTGATCTGCAGTTATAATCCAATCCTGTTCATAGAAAGGTTAGTAATGAACATTTATACACAAGTATTTATGTGTATAAAGCATCTGTTTTGTGAGAAGTGCTTCTCATATGATATGTGAACGACCTTTACAGTTTTACTTTGACATTTCCTCGGGCGAGAATGACGTCGACTGAAACTTTCTATCGTACACCATGCCCACCATTGGTACCCTTTTGGCAGTGGAAATACAAGCCTGATAAAGGTGACCCGTACCGTACCACTCAGTAAAAACGGGCCATTAGACACAGTAAAACCAAAATGTATCCTTTTTGGCTGTTAATTCAACTCTCAAGCCACTCGTACCTTATGAATATCTTCTTTCTCCAGCTTGAGGGCTTTGACTTGCTTGTCCAGGGCTTTTAGTTTGGTGGAGGAACTTTCAAAGTCCTGTCGAAGAGTCACTGCCTCCTCGAGCTGATGTTCCAGCCTATCAGAGTCTGAAGAGACAGGCAAATTAGATGAGACTGACACAAATGCATAGCCAAATCAAATTAAGAAACTGTGAAGAGTGAAAGCAGCATGGACTGATCCTAATATTCTTATCAGAACTGTATGAAAGTGTGGTCACAGTTACACTATAATGCAAGCTAGTGCATAGTGCTTTGACAAGTCTCATAATAACCGACTTCAGATCATATCAGTGATAATGACAAGAGACCCATTACCTGCTAGTTTCTTTTTAAGCCGATCGATTTCCTCATTGAGTTTTTTAATCTCTTTATCGCGTCCAAGTGTGCCGGCTCCTCGACCAGAGCCATGGAGAGACTGAACAGCCTGAGTGGATTCTGGGAAAAATGCATAGAGCAAGCCATTATTACACATTACGAATACATTTCACTGATGCATTTGCAAAATTAACAAGAGAACTATTACCATTTCAAAATTTAATAATATGAGCTTAAAGTGACAGTTCACTCGAATACTCGAATCAATCATTTACATAAAGACGTCATAAAAGTAATCCATATGAATAGAGTTATATGATGCTTATCAGGAGATACACAATCTATCTTAAATAATAGACAGACTTAATTCAGGCTTTTATTTATATTTATACTACGGTGCTGTTGAATGCTTGATTCTGAAATGGTCGTGCCCAACTGAGCCTGGTTTCTCTCGAGGTTTTTTAAATCTTCGCTTCGCCAATTGGTGAAGTTTTTTTTCCTCGCCGCTGTCGCCACTGGCTTGCATGGTTCGGGATCTGTAGAGCTGCGCATCGATGGATTTGCTCTTCAGTGTTTGGACTCTCAGTAGTGATTACCCCACACTGAACTGAGCTAACTGAACTGAACTTAATCTCTGAAAATTGCAATGACACTGTTTCAATTCACTATAATCTTCCATGTGAAGCTGCTTTGACACAATCTACATTGTATAAGCGCTATACAAATAAAGATGAATTGAATTGAATTGAACTGATTGGCCGATGACCATTCTAAGGTATACAATTATTTTCTAATAAATGCACAGCTAAAATACACTCGAAAAATGACTTTGCTGCTTGTTCAAACTACTTAGAATATAATTGAATTGAAACACAACAGTTTTTTGGATTTTGGAGGACAAGTGACTTGTTTTATATTCTGTCCACTTAAATTTGTAAAAATAATTAATTTAACAACAGGGACAACATGTAGGATTTGTATGGAATCCCAGCATTTTGTTTACAGTGTAGTTCCAGGCAGGTCTTGGCCGCATAAGAGACTATTAACACACAACGTGTTTTTTACATTTCAAGGATTGACAGAATTTTCGTCATATATGACATTGGGGCCTCCCCCTTTTGAACAGAAAGAGAGCACACGTACATAAAAGAGATTGTGTATGTGTGTGTATAATTAACACAAGACATTCTCATAGCTCATAGTAACACGCATTAGCTTCCTTTAAAAAAAATATGTGCAAGTTGGCTGATCCCTATTAGCTAGCTGGTGAAGAACGCAGAGATTGTTCTTGAGATCACACAGAAGAATACTCTGGCAACTTTAACCATGCTACCAATGTTCTTTAAGGTAGCACATTTTCAAAAATTTTCAAAAATCAAAAATTACTGGAACTACCTGTGAATCAAATGATTCTAAAGCACAATTTCCAGCCAATCAGAATCAGGAGCCAGGCTGTGGAATAGTTTTTATCAATTCAGCTACCTGCCATCCATTATATAGACAGTGACCAATGATAAACAAGGATGACCGCTTATCAAATATGCTATATGATTTTGCTAATTCAAACCTCATTGATATATTTAAAAAAAAAAAACTGCTTGTTTTATAAGAATTACTTTTATGATGTTTTTATCATTATGGTGTGATGATCAACAACTGATGAAACCTTTTACATTTCTGAGTGGTCGAACATTTTGAAGTATAATACAGGGTTCCTACACTTTCATAAACACCAGATTCAAGGACTTTTTAAAGCACTATTAATTTTAAAGCTCCTTCGAAGACCTATGTTTGTTTTTAAGTAATTTCCAGGCCTTGAATCCATGTCTAAAATTCAAGTACTTTTAAGTACTTTCAGAAGTGGAAACCCTGATAATATTTTTCTAAGATGTTAGGTGGAGTTTTTTTTTTATACCTTGCAGCTTACGGTTGAGCTCCAGTTTCTCTTGCTCCAGGCAGCGAATCCTCTTCTCAAAGGCCTCAACCTGCAGGCCCCCATCCTGAAGATCCTCCCCGGTGCCCCCGTCAGACAGCGCCACACCTCTCATGCTGCCGCGGTCTGAGAAACAGCTCTCTGTGGTGTAGGTGAAGCCCACAAAGGGCAAGTGCTGCCCGGTGAAACCCGTGTGAGATACTGGAGGAGCAATGTCCTGCAGAGAGGAAACAAAAGTAAAGAATCAAACCTGATAATGTGAGCAGAAAGTTTGACAAAACTTTCAAATGATTGAGGAAAAACCTACTGGATTTTTCAGCACATCATCATCTACATCAAAGTTGGAGGTGTCTGATGGTGAGCTGACGTCAGGGATGTACGGCGCCTCCATGTTGCGGATGTTCTCCCAGTCGATGCCGGAGAAAAAGGCGTGCTTCCTGAACTCCTCGATGCCATGTTGACCCAGCCGGCGCTCTCGACTGCAGATCAGCCTCTGGATGAGGTCTTTAGCATCCTCGGATACATCGGAGATGTGGGAAGGGAACTGGAAACGCTCCTAAATAGTCCCAATTAGACCAGTTCAACGTTTTGTACAGAGATTTCACTTAGATATAATTATGCAAAATTCTTTGTTAGATTGTTTGAACACAAATATGCACTGTAAAAAATGATATGATCAAAAATTTTAATTAGTTTTTAACATCAAATATTAACTTGATGTTTTAAGTCAGTTTACTTGACATAAGTTGAAATGGCTTGTAAAGTTAACTGAGCTTAAGGTTGAAGTTGATTCAACCACAGACTATAGAATACACAAGACGTGTCACTCGTATAGTTTTGAATGTGGAAGGTAACATTTAATATAGCAAATAAAGCCCCGACTTCTAGTACAGGAACCAATCATCGATTGCTATAGACTGAGGATTCTCCGGGGGAGGAGCTCGAACCAGACGTGAGTTTCTGCAGATTTTGTGCGATTCAAATGTTTAGAAATGAAACTAAAGAGATGGTTGTTGTTTAATTTTATTGGTGATTCCTAATATGAAATTTAATCATAAGCTTGGCAAGCAATTTTGGAAAATTTGATGTTTCCCCATTCAAACAGGATGCACGAGCATACTGCCCGGGGGGTAGGGTTTCACAATATATTTGTTTCAGCTTCAATATTGCAATGTGTGTGTCCACAATAGTCACATTGCAGGATATGACAATGTTGAGTTGGATTATAGTTGATCACCACAACAGTTGAGATTTGCATTGCAAAGTATAAACATAACTAGTCAAAGTTTGCAAGGCATTTCAAGATAGATGAAAGAATTTGCAAAAAAAAAATAAATACATTTGTAACTTTAATGAGGATTTATTTTACTCAACAAATACAGTGAAGTCTATACAGTGTTATTTGACATTTCATTATTCAACTTCCATACCTGAATACTGTTTGACTCTAACGAAAACCATTAAGCATAATTTATTTTACTTTTTTCATTGCTCTACTGTAAATATTTTTCGCTTGAAATTTGTTTATTATTTTTTTGTACATGATTGGAAGTTCACCCTAATCAATCCTAATTAATGATTTCTTTATTTCTGGTGAAATTATATTCATATCGCTACAGTGCTCAGCATATACAAGTACACCCCTCACAAATCTATCTTTTAAATTCATATTTTTAATAGGAAGCTATACAATAATATATTTGTGCATATACATTAGATTAGTCAGTACTGAAGCCAAATCTGGAGCTTTTCTAACAAAATAACTTACAATAACAGTCCAAAAACTAGTACACCCAAATTTATGTTATAGAAAAATATTAAATATATTTTTTTTAAAAAGAGGAAAGATCAAGAGAAGCAAAAATTTGAAAAATTTAGTTGAGTAGGTTGTAGGTTTGTAATTTTGTAGGTTGTAATTTTTTCGAATATTTTGCTTGAATTTAATTGTATTATCTTTCAATTTCTAAATATGTTCGATGACAAACATTTTCTTAATAAATATATCTGTTTAATAAATCTGTTTTGTTTAAATACACTAAAATACATTGCCTATATTCACTGAGAAATGGATAAAAATATTCATTTTCAAAATGGGGTGTATATATAGTACTGTATAGTAAGGTGATGGCCTATATGTTTTTTTTTCTAATAGTAGATTTGTTTAATAGTATTAATTTGCAAAGGCCAACACATCGGAACAGAGCAGTAACAAATTAGGCAAGCTAAATCAAATTTACTCCACAACAACTGCATAAAGTTATCCACTAACCATTCAAAAACGTCCTGGTGCACTTTAAAGATTGCAAACTCTTCCTCAGTCTCATCGTCATTGTCCAACTATGGTTTCAACATGTCCTGTCTGACATTTTGGCTTCATAATTTATATTATTTTTCTATAGACCATTTCAATGTGGTGGTGCCATTGGCATTTCCTGCTTGTTGTCAAACTACTTTATATCTGTAACAAGAGGCAATTCAATCATAACTTGGTGTTATAGCAGCTATTGTAACATTATTTATCAATATGTGGAAATTTTTGGACTCTCAAAAGCTATGGAAATTTAAAATGTAAAACGGGAAATAGGTCAGGACCATTGTTATTGTTTACATCTCTCAAAATGGTCTATAAGAATAGCTCTGCCCTCTTCTGGAACAGCAGCTCATTTGCATTTAAAGGGACATACACCCACTTACACCCAAAAAGGGGCAACTTTGACAAGCTTTGATATGTGATATGTGGGGCTTTTTAGGCTGAAACTTCAGACACATTCTGGAGACATCAGAATTGCATCTCTTGTAAAGAGGCATAAACTATCCCTTTTAAAAGAACCAAACCAAAAACCAATAGGAAAAAAAAAACAGTGGTGGTTTAGGGGTGGCCAGATGTCCTGATAAAATTAGGGCAGTCCAGATTTTTATGAGCCATGTTATATGTCCCAACAGAGTTCCAGGCGGGATGCTATTTGTCACGATAATTAGCTTAAGCTTTATTTTTATTGCCTATAAATAAATATTTTAATCGGATTTGCTTCAGTTCATGCTTTTCCTACAATGGAAAATGTCTTTTTCCCTAGACTCAAATATGGGTCAGTGGTGGGGAACGTTTAAACTGGGTGAAACCAAAAATACACAGTGATCGCACCTCGTGGTTCATGATCTTTCCATAGGTCTCCACCAGGGATTCAGCGTAAAAGGGTGTCTCGCCATACAGCATCTCATACATGCAGACGCCCAGAGACCACCAGTCACACTCTGGCCCGTATTTCCCCATGCCGTCCTCCATGGCCTGCAGGATCTCTGGAGAGATGTAGTCTGGTGTGCCCACAGCCACTGAAGACTGGACCTGCACAGAGGATAAGTGAGGTCACAAATGAAACGGGACAGGTTTGCATCTGTGATTAAATAATACTGAAGCAGGGTAAAATCATGAGGTAATAGACACTTACAATAACAATCTTTTTCTTATTATCATCAACATCTTAAGGAAATATTTACAAAACCACTAATGTCATATCTGTACAAGGTTAGATTACTCTTTAGATAGTATCATTGTAGGGTTGTCATGATACCATTGATTTATGTTATGATACTATACCAGCTGAAGTATTGGGATAGCAAATAGTATTGCGATACAGTAACAGGGTATATGCAGGAATCCTAAAGATAATTTCAATACCTTTTTAAGAATTTTTAAAGACTTTCTCAGAATATTTAAGACCTCATCGCCACTTCACGTTCTACTCAGTATCAAACCTTTAACTTAATAAACAGTTGTACTTAAATAAATCAATAGAGCACAGCCATGCAACAGAACTCAGATAAGCTCAGAAGAAACAAAGATTGAAAGTATAAATTACGCTGTTGTTTTCAGGGACAGGCTTCAGCCACTGTCTTTCTCCAACCAGGAGTATGCAAACTTACATTTTCCCATTTTGCAGTCTGTTTCGATCTATGGCTACATGTGGAGAGCATCACATCAACTTCCTGCATTTGTCACAAATCTCGTGACATCACCCGGAGGGAGGAGCTTGGCTGGACATGCCAGGGCCCGAACCAACTGCGTGGATCGAGCACATCATTGTTAATATTAGGAGGAAAATAAATATATTTATGCTTTTTTGAAGTGAAACATTTTGGACAACGCTTGAACAAAATGTAACACCACGTAAAAATGCGATTAAGACTTTAATACCTTTTAAGGGCCTTAATTTTCTTATAACTGATTTATTAACTTTTAATACTTTTTAAGACTCCGTGGACACCCTGTGTAATTCATAACTCAAATCCATGAAATAAAGAAAGTGGTCAGAAATACTATATTTTATGTTATAATAGGCCTACTTGAATTGAGTTAATGATTCCCTTAATATTGAAAAAAGTATTTGCACGTCACTTCCCTTAAAATGTATTCATCTTTTTGTTTATTTTGTAGATAACTGACCAACAAAAAATACATTAAAATAAAGATACAAATTATACCGAATGAACGAAATTAGTTTACAAAAAGAAAATCTTTCCATTCAAATTAGGCTTTACGAAGTGGTCAAATATTGTTTCAATGTTTCCTGTATCTAGTGCTTTTCTTTTCAGTCTTATCAGGCAAGTAATTCAAAATTTTAATTTATGAGTCGCTCTTTTATCGATATTGTCGCAGTTGTTGTAGTTACTAAATCATATTGACAGGAGCAGAAATTAACTGATTCAGATTCAAACTGAAGTGTCAGAAATCGTGCAATAGGCTACCATAAAAGGCATGAATTCTACACAGTTTGCAACCTTAAAGGGCTCCACAGACCATTCAAATAAAATGGTTTATTGTTGCACAAACGTGTGAGCATTTTAGTGACTTTTCTACAAGCAACATTGTGTATTGTAGATAAACCGTTAATGACGATACTACCGTTTACAAACTACAGAGGCACCGCCAGTATTTTGCAGCCATAGTATCACGATACTACCATAGTACTGGTAAACCATGATGCAACCCTATACCATTGTGGTCGACATGCTCCAAAAAATTACTGCTTTGTTGAAGGTTTCAGCAAGTGCGCAACAAAAAGCTTATTGTAAGCAAGTAGCTGTTATAATACGCAATTATTTCACCTGTATAAAAGTTTCAATTAGGTGTAACCAGAGAAAATAATTACAAGACACAAAGGTAATTATTATGAAGACTTGTTTAAAGGGAGAAATTAAAATAAATAAATTTATAGATATAATTTATACACATGTAACACTTCAGGCTTTCTATTAAAAAAATAGCTTTACTAGTTCTAAATCTTAGTAAATGTGGGTCATATACTTTAATATAAATCTCTATTATTCCATCTGCAACTTCTTCAATTTTATGAAAGATGCAAATTAATGCATTTATTCATCAATTTGATCAAAAGCAGACATTTGTCCTGCTGCAAAAGATTTTCATTTAAAAAAACAACTTACTGTCACCAAACTTTTGATGGGTAATGTGTTTAAAATGAGTGACGACAGTTTCAGACATGTTAACCAAGCATTGCACAAGAGCACTTCTATAAAGAAGAAATCTTGCTCAATCCACTCATAAAACAAGCCCTCAAAACATGTCTTGACCTCCAGTTATTTTCGTAGAATGTTTAATTGCAGAAGACTGTCTTGTGCAGATAACGCTGAAAGACATTGAGTCATGCATAAACATATCTTCAAGCAATATTACAGACACCAAAAAAACAAATGTGGGCTTTGTGGGTTTTTCTCTATTTACTCTGAGTTTTTTACTACTGTAATGTTAAAAACATCTCTATGCAACTATGCTTGTTGACAAAGTTCACTTTTAGACAGCACATCTATTTAAAAAGTATGCTTGGTCTTGCTCTTTCCGGTAAAATAGGGCAAAATACTAAATGACTCACACTCGGTTACATAATATCAAATCATTTCAAAAAGAAGTTCCTAATATAAAGACAATAACCTCTTTGGGCTGCATGTTTTATGAAAAATATATAATAGAAAATTAGTTTTTAAGCCAACTTTATATGTATTGCTAAACAATTTGAGCAAAACTAAACAAAACGAAACTGTAGTATAGTATAAATGGTAATGGTATAAAATAGAATAGTTATGCTTATTTATTTATTTACCAATAATAATAGTTGGGCTACTACTTAGTATAAGTAATTGTATAAGTAATAATGACAATTTAGATTAATTTGGATACTTTATTATTATCATGTTGTTATGACATATCTATGCATTTCATTTTTACCAAAAAAAAATTAAGAAATATTACGATTGAAATTGTACTTTTTTTAATCATGCATTTAAGACAATAATAGTAATAATAATATGAATAATATGAATAATATGAATAATAATAATAAACAAATTATAGCTGATTTATTTTTCATATTTGCCAATGTTAAATGATCCAAAAAGACATTTAAACACATAAAAAAAATTGACAAACAGTGTATATGCGGTGTATAATTTTAAGTTCTAATAGATTTAGGAGAATTTAAATTTAATTTGCATATTTAAACCATGTTATAATTCTCAGCATGTGCAAAGATGAGTTTATGCAGAGCAACATTTACTGTGAATCGAGACGCTGAAAACCCAAAACCATAAGCTGCTAGCTTACACAAACACGTTGCGGTGATTCACTATAAAACAGACAGTACAAAAAATGAATGTTCAGTCACCCAAAAATTTAAATTGCAATCATTTACTTACCCTTTACTCATTTCAAACCTGTAGGAACCCCTTTCTACTGTTACACTAAACATGTTAAAGTAAGCTGCAAACCTGTAATCAGTAGCAGTAGCATTTTTAATATTCGCATACATTTTTAAAAAAAAACACCAAAGACGTGCATACATTTTGAAAATGCGCATAAAAAACCTATGCGCATAACTGAGTAGGATAAACTTTTTATTCGATAAGAAAAGATGCGCATAAACTGCCATGGAAACGCTTTTACCAAACAAATTCCAGTATGCACATTAAAAAAATGTCATGTGATTTTGTTATAAGATATCATGTGATGATAAAAAAAAGTGTGTGAATGGATAAACCAGCAGGCTGAGCACATTGTAAAACATCTGAAATGTTATTTTGGTCATTTTAAAATGCCTTAACCTTTTCAGTATTAGTGTTATTATATTATTAATTACTTCCAGAATCAAGAATGTCTGTGCTCCGCTTCTGATGCCTTCAAACGCCACCACGCGTGATTGCCTTCTGAGGTGCAAGTCATTTATTAAATGAAGAAAAGATTCACGCAGCTTCTCCTACCACAGCAAATTCCGATTTTACTGTTGATATTTTGCGCCAGTTAATCAGGAAGTGATGATTTTGTTCTATTTGACTCGTTGGATGGAAACGCTGCTTTTTTCGCACGTCTTTTATGGTGATGTTTGGATGGAAAAATAGCTAATGACTTCCATATGATTTGTTTTTCCTACTATGATATTTAATGCTTACAGGTTTTCAGCTTTCTTCAAAATAAATTATTTTGTGTTCAACAGAAGAAAGAAACTCATAAAGGTTTGGAATCACTTAAGGGAGAGTAAATGGTGAGTACATTGTCACTTTTGGGTGAACTAGCCCTTTAAATCACAATTAATTGTGCATCATTACAACCTCTACTCATCTTTATCCAAATACAAGAGTAACATCCCCAAACAATAAGGGATCTCCTCACATATAAAACAAGTCGGTAAAACAAAAATAAATAAATAAGTAAATAAAGCCTCATCTGCATGCTGCTGGCACACACCAACACACACACAACATTAGATAAAAGCTGTTTTGGCCTTGGTATCAGCGCTCTATGGTGACTCATCAGTCTGTGAGTACAGGAGTGGCAGCAACGGCCCTTTCTAATTAGCCTCTCTTTTTTTAGGGCAGCAGTGGCTCTATTAATGTCAGAAGCAGAGAGAAAGAGAAAAACAGAGAGAGAGAGAGAGAGAGAGAGAGAGAGAGAGAGAGAGAGAGAGAGAGAGAGAGAGAGAGAGAGAGAGAGAGAGAGAGAGAGAGAAGGGCAGGGGCAGTGCTTTTATCCAACAGATGGAGACCACCCTGGGAGGATGACAAACAGGCTCTGATTTTGGATTCACAACCCAGTTTTTTCAGTTGAGCCACACTCACTGTGCCGTCTTGCATCATCTTCAGACAGGAGCCGAAGTCAGCGAGTCGGATGTGACCGTTCATGTCCAGCAGCACGTTGTCTGGTTTTATGTCCCTGTGGGAACAAGAAACACAACTTTAGGCATGAAGTAATTCGTGCAGCCTTTAAATATTAAACAATAATAAAAAAGGTTTCTTAAATAGATTAATATTTTAGATTAAATAGATTTATTGTTTCAAAATGGTTTGAGTTATCTTCTTTCGTGTTCAACAGAAGAAAGAAACTATCTTGAAGAATGTTGAAAACTGGTAGCCATTGAATTTGTTCTTACTACTGATATCAGTGGTTATTGATTTCCAACATTTTTCAAAATATCTTCTTTTTGTCCAACAGGAAAAAAACCCTAATACATGTTTGAAACCAATTGAGAATAAATAAATGATGACAGGATGTTAATTTTACCCAGCTGAACTATCCCTTTAAGATTTTTTACATTGGAGATGAACCAATCATAAATTAAAGTAGTTTGCCATACAAAATTGTCACACAAAAAAATCTGGTAAAAAAAGACTAAATTCTAATAAATAATAATCAAATTATTGAAACAAAAAGAAAAGCATTGGCCTAGTATAATGCAAAAAGTACTAACATGACAGGCTGAATAGAAAAATCGACAACTTGGGTTTGTAAATGTCTCTTGGATTTCAGTGGTTTCATGCTCACAGTAGTTACACAAACACAATGCGGTCAGCGCAAACGTTTATCATCATTACATTAACCTGGATTTCATGACATCTGGGCCGTATCCTTTATTTTAAACCATTTGTAGTTTTGATTTTTGAGGATGAAGGAACATCACACAAGCTATTCAGGTAAGCATCTGACTTATTTGGCTAGATTCTACTGAATGTTTTATTAGTCTGCACCACAACCAAATAAACAGGTATGACTTTTTAATAGGGTCAAAAAAAATTTACGTTGGTTACCTACAACAGTTAATATAAAATAACAATGAACATTCATTTCAACGTTTACTATAAAAAATATTGAATATAATTATGTTAATTTATTGGATAACACTTTATTTTGATGGTCCATTTGAGTATTAGTAGACTGTCTGCTTAATATCTGTTGATACTGCTCCTTCAACAGACATTTAACTGACTATAAGAAACTTTGCAAGTACATGTCAACTTACACTAACCCTAACCCCAACCCTAACCTAACAGTAATCTAATGAGAATTATTTGGGATGTAGATTCAATGTAACTTAAATTCAACAAACGGACCATCAAAATAAAGTGTGACCATTTGTTGTGCACTACAGCTTTGAAAACCAAGTTATTAATGCTCTAGATCAGGGGTGTCCAAACTCAGTCCTGGAGGGCCGGTGTCCTGCATAGTTTAGCTCTTTCTTCAACACACCTGCCAAGAAGTTTCTAGTATATCTAGTAAGAGCTTAATTAGCTGGTTCAGGTGTGTTTGATTAGGGTTGGAGCTAAACTCTCCAGGACACCGGCCCTCCAGGACCGAGTTTGGACAGCCCTGCTCTAGACACATATTTTACCAGCCTAGTAAAATGTTGATCTGTGTTTTATTTTCTACATGATTGATGCATTTTAAGAATAGGATTATTTATCACTTGCAGAAACTGACAACAAGTCAACGTAAATATTCTAAATTTTCAGGCATTAAACACAATATTTCTAGTCTGAAAACATAGAATTTTTTATACATTTTTACAAATATAAACAAGTTGTAACTTTATTGTGTAATAATATTACTTACACTAGTGTTCAAAAAGCATTTCCAGTTCTTTAGGATTTTTTATAATCAAAAGTGCAGTAAAAGCTGTAATATTGTGGTATATTTTTACAATTGAAAATAACTGTACATACAGTGAGGAAAATAAGTATTAAACACATCACCATTTTTCTCAGAAAACATATTTCTAAAGGGGCTACTGACTTGGATTTCGTCCATCCAAACTGATCCTTATTTTGTATATTCTATTGGATTCAAGTCAGGTGATTGATCAGGCCATTCTACAGCTTGATTTTTATTCTCTGAAACCATTTGAGAGTTTCCTTGCCTGTGTTTTGGATCATTGTCTTGCTGAAATGTCCACCCTGGTTTCATCTTCATCATCCTGCTAATGTAGATGTTGGACTGAAGCAGATTTACATATTAATATTAATTTACAATGACGATGGGCAGAGGGTTGCTGAAGAACAACTCAGATTTCAGCTGCTGTCTGGGCTTTCACTGGCTTTTTACACCTCCCTTCATGTGCTTCAATAGCTTTTCCTGTGTCATTTCATTTTATTACACAACTTAATTTGTAAACTAATTAGACTTGTTTTATTTTCATATACTTTATGTATTTGTATGGCTGTTACCAACATCTGGTGAAAGTTTCAAGTCAACAGCAATTTTAGAAACATGCTTTCTGAAAAAAAAGGTGACTCGTTCAATACTTGTTTCCCCCACTGTATTTAAATATTTTACAATTTATCTTAAATATTTTACTATGTTTTAACTATTTAATAATTATATTATAGTGCTCATAAAAAGTATTATTATATGATGAAAACAGTGATTCCATTTAATAATTTGGTGAAAAATGCAGGATAAAAATATAGTAGCATTATACATGAATTTACAGTTTCCTTTGCTCAACTTATTTTTTGTTCATGTAAGCTTATGCATTACCTAATGTTGTCAAATACCTCACAGGGAAGCGTTACAAAAAATAATAGCCTGACTGAACGGACTTAACGTAAAGTATTTCTGCGCATCATTACAAGGTAGGTCACATTTTATCACTCCCATTTAGCATTCAGAACAGACCTACGGCCCATTTTTTGGGTCACAAGCCACCAGTTGAGTACCACCGCTATAAAGTTGGCTACCAAAAAAAAAGGAAAAACCAACACTCAGCACCATTCATCACACAGCTGACTGGGAGATGTTATTACTCCAGTGGGCAACAGCGGCCCTCCAGGGTGGCAGTTTCGCCATGCTCAGCCATGCCCTGCTCTCCATGTAAACAGCCAGCCTTTGTTCACACACACACACACACACACACACACACACACACACACACACACACACACACACACACACACACACACACACACACACACACACACACACACACACACAAGTCCCTGTCTCTCCACGACTAGGCCACACACACAGTACCCTCTGATTCACAGCACTGGCACCATGGCGAGCACAGCGGGTACAGAGTAAACATGGTGTCAAAACTCATCGCACACACAATCCACACCATTCACAACCTCACTGGCTGTCAGTGGAAGCACGAAGGGTCGCTCAGTCGCCACATGTGCTTTACGAGCATAATCGTGACTTTAGTCAGCTGCTTCGGCCTGACAGGTTGGAAACTTTACAGTAGGTGTGAATGATGGGTTTAAGAGGCTGTGATGATTATTGGGGGGAGTAAAGAAGTTAAAGGGGTGCTTTAACTCAATTTAAAATACGGCATCTCTGATTCGCCCTTATGTTATTATACAAACATAAGACTTTCGTAAATTAGTGGAAAACACAAAGAGAAATGTTTTGAAGAATGTCCATGCTGCTTTTTCCATACTGTGCTGGTGGACAGTGTACAAAAAAAGCCCATCAGAAGCATCAAAGTTTTCCGTTTTCTTATGCAAGTTTTGTGCAGTAAGTTTTCTCTGTTAATGCAATAGTTTATTGTAAGTAAATAAAATAAAAACAGTGTGAACATATTTCTAAGGTTGCAAAAAACAGCAAAAAATATAATAGAGATTAGTGGACAAAGGATATATTGCTGTGGCTGATACATTTATAAATATCAGCAAATCAGAGTTGGTCAATACATTTTCCTATTCAACCGATGTGTTTTATATAAATGAATACGAAACAATCACATCTAACAATCTGAGAGATTGCTTTCTCAATTGGCTTTAACCATTAAAAATCTCATATTAGTTGACTACTAGGAATGGGATAACCGGTTTCAAGGTTTACCACAGTTTGAAACAGAAACGGTATAACAGAAATTTTGTTGACTATGTTATGTATACGTTTGTTTGTTTTAATTATTTTTTTAGAACAACAGCATCTCCAACAGAAAAGGACCCTCCACATTAAAATGTACTGGTGAGCCCATGATTCAGGAAACATATGAAAAATAAACTGCTTATACACCAACATTCAAGCACACTATAGGCCTGAACAGTGCAGCGGCTTTCTTTATATGAGCAGTTCCATACAAATGTCAACCTTGCCACGAAAAAAAAAATAAGTTTTCATCAAAATATCAAAATCGTTTCTGCGGTTTTTTTTTTTTTGGTTTTTTTTTTGTGTAAGCAAGTATTTTACAGTGCTTTAAAATACTCAATAATGTCTCTGTCAATGTTTTCAAACTATTATACTTGATTTACCAAAATCACACAAGCGCCAATTTCACATCGGTCACATCCATAGCGGAGATTTTTCCTTGTAAATGCAAAAAAAAAAAAAACGTCAATAACATAAAATCAATCGTTTTTGTTCTATAGTGAGCAACTCTTATCTTTTTGATTTGCATTATTTCTTTTGGGTTTTGCAGTTTAATTCACAGGTTTTCTACAAAGTATGTGGTAGACTGTAAACTCATTTCGACATCCATAATGCTTGTTTATTTTCCTCATTTAAAATATAAAAAATGTTTACAGATTGATATTTTTCTGATCCTTTAACTCTGTGGTGAGTTGTTATGGAAAATATAAACAGATGTTTTAATATTGTTAACATATACTTTCTCTGTGAATACATGTTTTGAGATTTTACTGCAAATGTCACACCCATAACACTGGAAATGCTCGTATGCAAAAAAAGTTGTAAAGAAATCAGTGTTTTTGAAACTAATTAAGACAGAAGAACTCAAATAAAATATATTGTGTTCAATGGGAAGAAAAAGTTGTAGTAAATTTAAACTGAAATTCCAATTTATAAAGGGAAAAAAGCATAATTTTTTGTTATAGTTTGTAAAAATGTTGTGATTATACACCAATATGACAAGAAAATTATATTTATGACTATAAATAATGTAAATTACTTAAATGTTTACAAAAATTTTAAAGTATTCCTAACATAAATGATAAAAATTATAAAATAAAAAATATGTTTATGCTAATAGAGGAAAGGCATATCATAAAAAAGACCAAATGTTGCTCATATTCCTCATGTTTACTCCAAAACACACAGGCCAAATATAACCTCACGGCTTTTGTTTTTGATCATTTAACATTCCATTTCACAAATTAGTTTTATCTAGTGCAGCAGAACATTCTTATCTATTTTTGTGACTATCATTTAGATAACATGAGGACAAGTAAACGTTCATTTTCTTTGGTGAACTACCACTGCTACAATGCTGCTACTGTATCAAAGGTGAAGCCCCTCATAAGCCTCCACAGAAGGAAGGAAGAGGGGACTCAGCTGGACCGGATGGCAGCCCAGGACACACAGCCAGGAAGAGGCCCCAGAACCAGAACACCACAGCCATCTGCGGTCATTTCATTAAATATTTCATGTGGGAGTGGACAGGAGATCCCTCCAGTGTGCCCATCAGTCAAACCATGCTAATGACCACTCTGACTTCCTTGTGATTACTGTACATTCAAACATATAGACATAATTTGTTTGAGATGTTTTGTCTGGAACTAGTCTAGCATTAAAAACATGACCATAGGCATAAAGTGTGGCCTTATTCTGACTAAAAACAGACAAAATTAGGCAAGGAGCCACTTGTTATTTAAAGGGGACCTATTATGCTCCTTTTTACAAGAGGTAAATTAAGTCTCTGGTGTCCCTAGAGTGTGTGTGTGTGTGTGAAGTTTCTGCTCAAAATACCCCACAGATCATATTTTATAACTCTTTGAATCTGCCCGTTTAAGGTTTTGATCCAAATTGTGCCATTTTGGTGACGGTTGCTTTAAATTCGAATGAGACTTTGCTCCCAGCAAGAGGGCGGAGCTACAAACAACTGAGCCTTACTGTGTGTTCACACCGAAGGCGGTGAGAGCATCAAAGTTCACTCTGGCCACAATACTGTCTGCCTTCACAGCTCCGGTGGCGAGAGCGTCAAAATTTGCTTATATTTCAAGGCAGACCCCCAAGTTTTTCATGATTCCGCGATCGCTGAATCCAAGGCAAAATCAACAAAAAGGCGCACATTTTTGCGACCATGCAAAATTCTTGATTTAAACCCAAAATAATCACAAAAAAGTAAATCATGTCATAAAACGTCTAATTCCAAACCATATAATCAAATTATATTTATTTCTTTTTGCAATTAATTGTTTTACATGACTTAGACGTTGCAAACGCAGCACACGTGATGTATTTGAGTGTCTCTCAAAAAATTACGTCTCACCTGCGCCCTCACAATCCTATCCTAACATTACATGAAAGTGGGGGAGATTTTTGCAGCCTGTGCAGTAAGCAGACGTGGATAAAGCACGAGTGATTTACATGTGAAGTCAATGCAAAGATTGGATTAGACATCCTGTGGCGTGAATAGGATATTGTGTTCATTTGACGTGCTTCAGACTGCAAAAGAAAGTTGGAGCAAAAATCTAACAAACGGAGCAATGGAACAGGCAGAAAAGCAAGCATCTTACAATAATGGGGGTCTATTCAAAGATGACGGCCGCTGGACATGGCCGAATTGAAGGGCATTATTTGCGCTTTACGTGCATGGCTGGTATTATGGTGTGGGTAAAATCTGTTAATGTTTTCATTTAACTATTTTCCTGTAGTTAACGAGAGAAAGTGCTTCCCTGCGACGAGTTTCACGGCAATCCGGTAGAATAAATTTTAATCGAAAAATTGTCTGCAAATTTTTAGAATTTGAAAAAAATACCAAGGAAATGTATGTAAACTTTTGACTGTCTAGAAATTAATTCTCTCATTATTCTGGCATTAAGCAAATGTAAATGATTTAGGTATTCCTAATGGACCTAAAATAGTAAAAGTTTAGTATGATTTAACATCAGACATTTTTTAAAAAATGGTTATGTTCCTTTTTTTTAGAGTGTATGTAAACTTCTGGTTTCAACTGTATATATTGCTTTGAACATCTAATACCATCAGTGTATATGTGAATAGGCGTATATGCACGTGTTTTATGTAGCAAAGTTTGATTTAAATCCTATATGGCACTTCATACTACTCCCATTTATACACACAAACACACAGTAGCCGTGTCACCTGTGTACGTAGCGCTGCTGATGGATGGAGTGGATGGCGAGAACCATCTCCGCCACGTAGAACTTGGCCATGTCCTCCGGCAGCCGGTCCTCAAATTTACTAAGCAGCGTCAGCAGGTCACCGCCAACGTAATAATCCATCACCAAGTACTGCAGGAGGAGACATTATCATCTCTTATCTCACAACACCATTCAATTACACAAACACTGACTCACCACTTCATAATATCAAACGCAAGACATCAAAGAGCAGTGCGATTGCAATATATTTATCATTAAACCACACAGGACGCATTGTGCCATGACCTCCTGTATTACTGTGTTAGAGAACTGCGCTATCAGAAGCTGCTAAATTTTCATCATAATTAGTTTATCCATTTCCCTGATCATAATTTACACGCGTTTAATAATTAATTAAACTTATTATTATATGATAATAATCGACATTTAATTTCACATGTATTGAGTAGGGCCATACACCCAAAGGGCTTCACAATTATGAGGGGGTGGGGTCTCTCCACACCACCACTAGTGTTTAGCATCCACTTGGATGATGTGACGGCTGCCACAGAACAACAGCGTCAGTGCGCACTACATCCACACACCAGCTATTAGTGGAGTGGAGAGACAGTGATACAGTCAATTCGGTGGAATGTAGTTTTGGCAAATAATCTTGATTGTTGCTTCTTATTAAATAATTGTCTGTCAATAATATTATTACTATTAAAATACCAGCCTAATAATAAACAGACTTATAATATTACAGGCTAGCTTATTTTAAATACAGACAGAATGATGCTATCAATTAGCAGAGGTCATTAACTAAAACTACTAAAAACTATTTCAGTTAATTAAAATAACGCTTTAAGAAAACACGATATAAAAGCACTTGTCTTGCCAACTCACAAATAAAAATGTAAACTTTGTAAAATGTAAAATATAATTTTTAAAATAGAAACATAATAAAAAATAAAGCATATCACAGGGCTCGAAATTGCTACCGTTTTGGTCACATATGTGCCCGAAGTTTTATCTATGCGACCTCAAAATATATTTGTGTGAGTGCGTACAAAATTGTTGCTGTGCAACCTGTTTCACTGTAAAATGTTCACCGCATGTACAGATTTAGAGGACATTCACGCAGAATGCATATTCGCACCTAAAAGCGTCAAACAGCGCTCAGGAATGGTTTAAAACAGTTGTCATGTCAACTTGCTGTAGTAAACAAATCTGTAATGCTGGCCCCGCCTCCAAGCTCTTCTGATTGGCCCACTGCTTGAACTGCACGCAAACGGATTGGTTAATATCAGCTGTCAATCACTCAGCCTCGCCTTCCTTCAAATGACAGGGAGCTACAGCCATGAAAATGTAAGGTCTGGTATAAGAAAACGGAAATAACACTGACAGATTGTGTTTTAGAAACCACCTAAAGTTACAAGCGCATGCAGATTTTTGTTAGTTTTGATTAGTGTTGATTTCAAATGCAATAAATCTGTTAATATAGAACTTGTAGTAACGGTGCACATGATTCTTGGTGGGTGCGTCTAAATTTTTGACCAAGCAAAAAGGTTAATTTCGAGCCCTGTATCATTTAAAATTTTAAATTTAAAGGAAATTAAAAAACTAATTACTTGCAAAAAAAAATTTATATTATTATATGTTATACCTTTGGAATACTAATTTTGAACACTTTTTAGACCGTTTGAATTGGGACACAGCATGTGTGTAAATCTAAAAGGACTGCCTAGATGTAAAAATGTATCGAAAGGCAGCTAATGTTCAGTTAAATTTGATGCAAATAAGTGTATGTAGGGACAAATACACACCAGATAGTTGTCATCCTGAAAAGCATAATGAAGGGTAGTGATCCACTGGCAGTCTCCATTCACCAGGACGTTCCTCTCTTCCCGAAAACATGCCGTCTGCACAAGAAGCAAAGAGACAAATTAGGTTAAAACTATTTTTTTAAACAGCACTTGAAATATTAGGTACATTATGAACTTTTTAAGGCTACTACAACATCGATGAGTGGAATTTGTTTTAGAGAGGAACAATATTTTGGTTACCCATCATATGTGATTTTTAACTCAGCTCAACTTTATTTCTAAATAAAGAAATTATGATTATTATTTTTTCACATTATCATTTTCAATCGTTTCCCAAAATTTGCTCATCCACATTGAAATCACTAAAGACACTTTCATGTCAGTGCCAATAGCCCAGTGGTAAAGTGCACCAAGATACAGTATAGAACTGAGGTGCTCATGGCGACCTGAGTTCAATTCCCAGCTCAAGGTCCTTTGTCGATCCTTACCCCCTCTCTCTACTCCCCATGTATTCCTGTCTAAACTCCACTGTCCTATATAATGAATGTGAAAACCTCATAAAAATATCAATTAAAAAAAAGAAAGAAAAAACTCAGCTTTCCGTTTATTTACTTTACAGCTCTTTGAAAGGTTCCAGCAATATGTTGAGCTCTGACATTTTTAATTGAACTGACAGTGAGTTGGAGTTGTTGCAGCAAGTAGCATAGGAGTATAAAATTCAACTGAGAATATATACTGGGAGACGTGCCAAAACAACAGCTCTGAGTAAACTATCTGCGTCCTTTGAATAAAACCAATCTGGAGCATGTACAAACTGAGGCTACGTTTACACAACAGCCATGTAGGCAAAAACGGAAAGGTTCTTTCCCTTGCATTTAAAAAAAGTTTCACGTTACACATGCGCTGTTTTATGTATGGCAGGTCAATAATTGGTGCGGTCACCTTTTTACAAACAGCTGGTGGGTATGTATAATTTGCTTTGTGTGCAAAATGCGTCCTCCGCTGTTAGTTATTATGTGAAGTAAATCCACACTTTGCTGATGAAGAACACTTGAGCAACATCTATACTACCACATTGTGGTGCCATTGTTGTGTGTTTGTTTGCACTTGCCTTTAATCAACACCTCCCTAAATGTGCATGACGTCATTGTTTTCTCTCGGTTTTAGGTGCTTACACGGAAACAAATACATCACAAAAATGCAATTGTCATGTAAATGAACAACCAAAACAGAAAACGATGGCTGACAACGTTGTGTAAACGGCCCTTGACATTAATCTTTAATAATGCTGTCAAAATGAAGAGCGTCCAAAGGAACTGAGTACAGTAGGGTTCCCACTCTTTTTAAGAAATCATTTTTCAGGACATTTGCAGGTTTGACTTGGTACTAAATCAGTAACTACCTATACGTATTACCATAGAAGCCTGTGATAATTATTTAAAGTCTGAATGTTAAATGAACTGGAATAAAAAATGTATTGTGAAGAGGCAGTGGTGCATGATATTATAAATGTTTTTTTTTTTTGGTAACACTTTATTTTGATGGTCCATTTGAGTATTAGTAGACTCTCAGCTTAATATCTGTTGATACTGACATTTACCAATCCTTCAACAGACATTTAACTGACTATAAGAAACTTTGCAAGTACACGTCAACTTACACTAACCCTGACCCTAACCCCAACCCTAACCCCAACCTAACAACCTACTTATAATATACTGAGAATTAGTTGCAATGTATCTTAAATTTAACTAACGGACCATCAAAATAAAGTGTGACCTTTTTTTTTTTTTTGCTTTGACTGCTTCAGTTTTAAATGATTAATACACTGTTTTTAATATAGTTTAAAGTGTCATGAAACACCCCTCTTTCAGTTTTTTCAAAAAATGCTTCACGATGGGTGTGGAGCGCTGCAAGCAAAGGGAGCAGTGGGCGTGGCTGGCAGAGCAAAGGAAAAGAAGGGCTTTTGTCAGTGGGCTCACCAGCTCAAGATATTACTAAAAAAAAAAAGAAAAAAAGATACAAAATGTGAGACGCATGATTTTATAGTTCACAAAGTTAAAATGAAAATGTAAATAATTTAATACTGTGACATCTACGATAGGCTATTTGTAATTTCATATAATATATAACCACAATTTGTACCATCATTATAAAGATAATCATGTTTAAACTCTATAAATGAGGAGGACTACTCCCCGGGTCTGAATGCAGACAGAGTGGATAGCAGTGCAGCAGGTCTATTCTAACCATTAGCCCTGCCGGTAATCCGGAGGCACAGCAGCACGGATAGGCAATGTGTCTGAATGGTAACAAACTCAACTAATAAAAGACAAAAATCTGCCATTCTCCAATTCTCGTACAGCTCTCCTGACAAAAATGCTTGCTGCAAACCAACAGCTTTGCTGCATCGGCCCTGACTGTGTCGCAGGGAAAACCATGCAACAAACCCTGTGGATCATGGAAACAAACACATATGACCCTTCATGAACGGCTAAATACTGCGTGCCATGCATTGTCTCACAGCTTGCCAGGTCTGTGGTCTGTCATCAAAATGCACCATAGACGGAAAACACATGCTCTCATGAATAATTAAGAAGCCGGTCTTCTCATAGGATAAGAAAACTCCACTATGAATAATAATGAAAACTGACGCGTCATCACTCCACTAGGAGATTTGCGATACGTCACGATTTTGATCCCGCCCCAGTAACTATTTTAAACCCGGAAGATGAAATTAGCTGACAAATGAAAGCTAACAGGTGCTTACGTTGTCTTAAATGATGCTTAACACACACAACTCTGTTAAAATTTCAAAAAAGTACTACAGGGTGTCTTAAACCTTTAATTAATCAGTATCGTACAGACATTTTGAAAGTAACCTAATAAAATATCTGAAATTTTCAAAAACATTTTTTAATCATGCAACATATGGTTGTTATCAGCATCCATCTAGCAAATCTAGCAACAGCATCAATCCTAGAAAATATTGAGATATCTTTTTTTTTTTTCAATATTGCACAACCCTAGTAGCATCTATAAATGTTTTCTTCTTTTATTTATAAAAAGGATAATTATTTCCACAACATTTGGTCATTTTTGTCAAATTCCAGGTCATTTCCATTACTGGAAAAAGGTTTTCCAGAACGTAACCCTGACTGCACAATGCCGTCCACCATTTTAGCTGAATTAGTCACATGACTAAAAAGTCACCTTTTCTTGAGAGCGGTGACAAAACTGTGAACAAATAGCGTTTTCATAAAGAAACATTGTCTGAAAATATTGAAAACATGGAGAAAACAGTGTGCGTTTAAACTAAAACATTAGTGTGGACATGGACTGTCAAGCTTCTACTTCAATTTAATGCTGAATTCCTTCTTTGTGTCTATTTTTTTTACATTTTATTTAAATTACCTTTATTTTTAATTAATTCTGCAGTCCTAGATTTTAGGGATCAAGAGTATATGTTAACTCATTCACTGATAATTTGAATCACTTTTCTATTATTTCAGATGTTAGTCTCAGATCTTCTCTGTTTGAACAGGGACTCTGGATATGCGAGGTGGAATAAAAAGAGCGCAGTGAAGCTCAAAGAGGATTACTGACAAGCCCAAGTGACAAAAGTTCTCCTGACGTGCCTGTGGGAAGCCCGTGGGCACTGTCAGGACTGATCGGGATGAATCTGGGGCAAGAAAGATTAGGAGTAGAAAAGACCTTGCGCTTCTATAGATATGACTAGAGCGGTTTGACTGAATATAGATTAAATAAGAGAATTTTCTTTGGAGAATAAGGTTTAAAAAAAGTAGTAGTGTCAAAAATAATTGTTTATTCGATGCACTGCGATGCAGACAGACAATTTGGTATCGGTTCATTAATAATCATAACCGGTTATTACGTACTGACATCATTTATCTCTATTATCTCTACTATGGTGAGGGCGAGTAGATAAAATGCTCCAACTACTTAAAAATCAGACAACTGTACATAATTACATTGCACTGACGTTACAGCAGAACTCAGGAGCCACTATTTCACTGCTATGAAAGCTGTAAACTCCATCTCTGCTTCTCTCTCTCTCACTGTGGACCTTTGACCTGCTGGCATATTCGTGAGGTAACATTTCCTCTCCTCTCCTCTTTCAGCTGTTACAGCGATACTTGTCGATACAGACACAGTGCGAGCTGTTAAACTAGAGCCATGGCTGTTTATCAGTTTCAGCGTCACTCATCGGTGAACAGCACCAGAGCCATGCTGACCGTCAATCACATCCCTTTCTGTTGAACACAATGACCCATCACATGCACTTAAGAACTTGCTCAAAAAGCAAGTGGGATAATATTTACATTTGTTTATTTGCTATAAATGCTCATGTTGTTTTGTGTATGCACTTGAGTTTTGTTTGATGTATTCAAAAAGAGTGTTTTCTTTGAGCAGGTATAATTAAGGGTACAGTTCATATATCTGAATGCTTGTGTTAAAGGACACAATGTATTACAATTATAATATAAAGGCCTATTTAGCACAATTAGAATATAAAGGCCTATTTATATTATAAAAATAATATAAAGGCCTAAATATAAATATATTAATAGATTATTAATTGTAATACAATTCTTGTGTGGTGACGTAAAATATAAAATTGTGGATGGAAAGCATTGTCAATGCACTGTGATATCAAATTGAACCAAATCGATGGCATGATAATCGTAATCTAACCGTGAGACCAGTGTCGGTTCATACCCCCACTAAAAAGACTTATCCTTGCCTTGTGTTTGTGCTTGTGCTTTTTCTCTCCAAACATGAGCATTCTTCATACTCCTTTAAAATAGATTTAATACCTTCACACAAGTGTACTTTAAGTGTACAAAAGTCAACTGTTTAGTAGTTTTTATTTATGCATGTTTGTTTTTGTTTATCTTTATGCTCTTCAGTGTTTCCTCTAGGATTTTTTCCAGCAGTGGCGGCAGTACTTTTTTTTTACACAGATCTGCCAACTATTTCAAAGACAAATATTACACGCAGTATCAAGTCGAGATAGCATTCATGTAATACAAGCATGCGAATCTCTTTGCTTGCGCGCCGATTTCCTCTGTTCGAGCACAGAACTTCTTGCACACACTTAAATTTACACGTTCAAGTGCAGATCTTCTTGTGCGCTCTCCAGTAAGCGCTGCTGAAGCGCGATTTAGTGCGTTTTTGTGCGTTTTCCGACATTAACGCGTCCTGAAGTAAAATGAAACAGCTATAAACTCCAGCAAGATAAAGTCATTGTATGCAAAGCCATTGACTTTTATCAATAAAGTATACTTATGGAAACTGTGTTCATCTTAACTGAAAGCTACGCGGTGTTTGCTGGACTCACGCACCTGTCAGTCAGTCTGTCAGAGTCAGTCAGCATGTCACCTTGAACAAATAGCGCACAGCACTACTACGGTTACAGAAAAGTTTGCGCGGTTTACCTCTAATATGTTTTGGTGCGATTATAACCCGCTATAAAAAACACGACTAAATGTTTTAAATAAGAAGCTGTAATGTAGCCGTGGCGGGATGAATTTTGGCGTGGCGGCCCGCCACGGATGAATGAATGTAGCGAAAACCTTGCTCTTTATATACAGTACGTTCATGTACTAAAACTAAAATTTAAATCATCAAAAACATGTTTATTATTTCAAATAAATATGTGAAATCAAATTTATTAAAAATGCAGTAGGTGATCTGCCAAAATGCTAACCGGTTAGCATAATATCTTTCAAATACAATCCCTCCGCTGTCGTCCGAAGCCACGCCTCCTGAAATCGCGAATGCGCTCATCAAAGATGACAGAGACCCACAAGATCATGTCATCCGCTAGTTAGAAAACTTTATAGTACTTTATAATACTACAATTCTGAATGAAAAACTGTATTATATCTAGCAGGTTATGTAGTTAGCAAGCAAAGTAGCATGGTAAACAATATAGGGAGCACGTCACAGGCTGTCATTGTTCAAAAATGAATCAATGTGATGTGAATATAAAACCAGCTTCACCTCAGTAAAGCAGGCTAGGCGGAATAGCGCTATTTTCAGTTTTATAAGGGACCTTTTACAGCATCGATAATGTAGATTTTTATTAGTTTAACAAAACATAAGTAAATTATGTTTTGTCGTTAAACTAAATAAAAATCTACATTATCGATGCTGTAAAAGGTCCCTCATGAAACTGAAAATAGTCACATCAATCTTTCGCTGTGCATATAACCCATTTGTAACAACAAAATCTACATGAGCTTTGCGTGACTAAAATAGTTTTAAAACTTAACATTACCCGTCTAAAAGAAATCCTTCAGCCATGGTGTCATCCTTCCTCCAGCGTGCAAAAGTAACCCCAATATTGATTCAGCATTTTAAAAACTTTTGTTTCAGCATTTGTTTTTAGCGCTATCACTCATGCCCACATGACCGCAGCCCACGTGAACACGGATCGGTGGGTCTGCGTGAAAAGAGGTGTGCGGTTGTTCAAATCTACATTTGTTGACAGACAGTTTGGGCTACTTATCAGAATTATGGGAATTCTCAGCCCGACAATATTTAATTGGATTTACATTTTTTAGTCTTATGCTTTACCCAGAATATAAAAATACAAATAAATACATTTAGATCATTTACTTTAATCATTACTATTGGAATGTGAAAAGACTTTCAACCAGCAAAACAAAACAATTGTCTAAAGACAATTACCTACTGCACCTTTATTATTGCTTTAATATATATTTGAACAAATAAATTATTTCGGTTAATTTGACTTGATATTTGTTAATTAATTTAATAACAATTTAAAAATACTAATAACATTTCAATAAACGCGGTCAAAAATTCCATTTTGCCCCTTAAAAACTCTGCTTGGGGCCAAAATGACTTTGGTTGCCAGTTTAAAGATCTGCTCAGCATTTCTACAATTTTTAGAAAATAAAACGTTGACTTTAGTAATATTAAGTATGTATCGCACACCTCAAGCACACACTGTAAAAAATGTATGACAAAAAGGGCAGACAACAAACATTTTTGTGTTGCTTTAACTTTAATTTAATAAGGTTTAAAATAATTTCTTAACTTCTACAAAGTTTAACGTAATATTTTTAGTCCGTTTGATTGATGCAAGTTGAGATGACTAGAAAAGTTGATTTGATTCAACTAAAAAAAAATATAAGGCAGCAAAAAAAAATGTACAGTGCATACAAATAATTTAGATTTAACAAAAATCTGACATAAAACTACAATGTACTTTTGGTATAGTTAAGATCTCAAGTACTAGATATGAAAGATTCATTAAATCAGTGTGTGTGATTCGAAATATTAACTAGCTTTGTGTTTGGTGAATCATTTTCACACTCAGAGTCATTTGTTTGTGACTCAGACGCCATGACTGACGATTACAAATGTGTCAATGACAAAAAAAAAGGCAAATATTTTTGTTGCACCCTGAAAGACAACAAACAATGACGAGCCACGAGCAGAATCATCTTTACCTCAGCCCTTTTCAGCATCTCCCACTTGTTGAGGATCTTCATGGCGTAAACCCGCTCTGTGTGCTTCATCTTCACCACAGCAACCTAGACAGACGAGAAGAGCAATTAACCACCACATGATTACAAACAAATTAAACCTCAGCATGATTCAGAGACTATGGGGAATTTGAATTTTTATTTTTATTTTGCTCATTTATTCATCATATGCACTCGTGGCCCACTTATGCCAAACGCCCACGGGACAGAAACTCTCTGAATGAGAAGCTTTTGATCTCTGATGCCTCTGAAATATCATAAGAGCAAAAGCTGAGGCTTCAGACAGATGACGTTTTGCCTAAAAAGCGAAACGGCGCTCATCAACTGGCTAATGCAGACCACAGTGCACCAACAAAAATGTCAAGGGTAACCGAGGTCTTCTCTTCAGGGGGAGTGAGTCAGTGTTAGGACAGAGACAGTTTGGAGGAGTGTCCTGGTGGAGGATATTCATGTGGGATGAAGAGAGCAAACACCCTGCCTGCAGGAAGACTTTGCAGTCAGGGAGGAGACAGTGATAATGAAGTTAGCCATCATGATATTGCAGAGTCTGACTGACATAAGAAAACAACTCACTTGATACCAAAAATCACAAACAACAGGAGCAGTTCATGACGCATGATGAAACTATAAAATGTTTCTTCAAGTCATGACTTTTAATTTCATTAAGCATCAATCATGCAAGTTTTGCTACCTGAAACAAACTCATTTTGCATTATTCTTGTAAAATTATTATGAGTTAATGCCATGTCAGCAACAATGGCTATGTTGGGAAAAACTGTTCAAATACGTGGCGTAGTATTTCAATACAATATTTACAATCATTTAAAAAAATTACTTTAAAATATGTCAAAATACTTACAAACAAGCTTAAAATTATTTACAAATAAATGAATAGTATATTATTTATTATTCCAAAAAACACCTACAAATTAATTAATTCATTCATTCATTCCTTTTCAACCAATTTTCCGAGGCCGGGTCGCGGGGGCAGAAGTCTTAGGAGAGAACCCCAGTTTTCCCTCTCCCCAGACACTTCCTCCAGCTCCTCCTGGGGATCCCGAGACGTTCCCAGGCCAGCCGAGAGACATAGTCCCTCCAGCGTGTCCCCGGGTCTTCCCCGAGGCCTCCTCCCAGTGGGACATGCCTAGAACACCTCCCCAGGTAAGCGTCCAGTAGGCATCTGAAACAGATGCCCGAGCCACCTCAGCTGACTTCTCTCGATGTGGAGGAGCAGCGGCTCTACTCCGAGCTCCTCCGGGGTGACAGAGCTCCTCACCCTACCTATAAGGGTGCGCCCTGCCACCCTGCAAAATAAACTTATTTCAGCCGTTTGTACTGTATCTGAGATTTTGTCTTTTCGGTCTGAGAGTAGGAACGTAGATTGACTGGTAAATCAAGAGTGTTGCCTTTCGGCTCAGCTCCTCCTTTACCACATTACTGCTGCCGCTGCACCAATCGGCCTGTCAATCTCACGATCCATCCTTGACTCACTCGTGAACAAAACCCCAAAATACTTGAACTCCTCCACATAGGGTAAAGACTTTCCTCCAACCTGGAGATGGCAAACCATCTTTTTCCGGTGGAGCACCATGGCCTCAGACTTGGAGGTGCTGATTCTTATCCCAGCTGCGTCACACTCAGCAGCACACCGCCCCAGTGCATGCTGAAGGTCCATGTTGAATGTAGCCAGCAAAACAACATCGTCTGCGAATAACAGAGATGAAATCCTGTGGTCCTCGAACTGGACCCCCTCCAGCCCAAGGCTGCGCTCCATAAAAATGATGAACAGAATTGGTGACAAAGGGCAGCCCTGCCTGAGTCCAACATGCACTGGAAACAAGTCTGACTTATTGCCGGCAATGCGAACCAAACTCCTACTCTGTTCATAAAGGAACAAGCCAGCCCTTAAAAGAGCGCCTCTGACCCCATACTCCCAGAGCACCCTCCACAGAATTCCATGAGGGACATGGTCGAATGCCTTCTCCAAGTCCACAAAACACATGTGGACTGGTTGGGCATACTCCCATGAACCCTTGAGCACCATGGTGAGGGTATAGAGATGGTCTAGTGTACCATGGCCTGGATGAAAACTGCATTGTTCCTCCTGAATCCTAGGTTCAACCATCGGCTAGATCCTCTTGGCAACACTTAAAAATGTCTATTAATTTTCTGAATAAAACAAAAATTAAATTTTATTTGAAAATTGTGTCATTTAAGCCTCACCTTAGTGACCATACAACACAAAATAAAAACAAAATGCACCAACAAAAAGGAAAAAAACGAGTCGTATGCTAGAACCTCCTATATCAGTCACGAACTAGTCATCTGAGTCAGTCCTATGGGAAGAACACACCAAAATTATGACATTGTACACTTACAATACTTCATTCTGCAGCAGCTGACACATACGCAACATTAAAAAAATCCAATGGTGATCAGCCTTACCGATGCTAAACCTAGAATTATGCCTGTACGGTGCATACTTCTATATATCCGAAGCATGTGCAGCAAAAAATAAAAGTTCAAAAAAGCGAACGTCTGAAATTAAACAAATCTTTGACATGGCCTGACTGAGTCGATATTAAAGGTTAAAATTTAACAAAATATTCTTGTGTAGAATGATTATAAGTAGAAAACTGTGAATCACAACAAAATTACTTTAACTGGGTTATTACAGAGAGGGTCTCACACACACATACTTCATCTTAAACTTTTAAATAGAGCTTTTTTGTTGTTCAGCCAGCATGAACGCCCCTAAAATTGAAAACTGAAGCTGTTTGCTATAAATACAAATATCACATTGGGATTTAAGTGTTTCCCCCTGACTCCTGAACATAACTCGAGCTATGCGTGACTTTGTTATCCTCCTATCTTCTGTCCACTGGCTACTTGTGACCGTCCAGTCGGCTAATGTTAAGTGGAGTCATGAATTTTCCCTGTACTTTGCCTCTCTGCTCGAGACCCATCACATGATGTGTGTTTACCCTCAGCGGAGGACCAGCGCGCCCCCTCACGTGGACCCTCTCCGCATACCTGCCCACATCGCAATGTGCTGCTTCAGCAAAGAACACACAGCAAACCGTAGCTCTGCATTCTAAGAGCAAAAATTATGAGCCCTGCTGCTGTTTTCCGCTCTCTGAGCCCCTTTGATGTCCTCTGGAGCGTGTTTGCGCATGAATCAAAGTATTCAAAAGATACACTTTGACGACAAACTCAAACAGAGGGCTTCATTGCACACATGCTTCTTATCTGTAAGGCTGATAACTGACCTCATTACAAAAACAAACCGAAACCCCCCAATTCCTCCTCCCTCGGTGTCTCCTGTCCTCTTTCTCTCTCTCCTTTTTTAGACACGCGCTTCCACAAATGCAGTCGGCTTGACCTGATTGGAAATGCAGGGGAGGTGTGAGGAGAAGGAGAGAGAGTGAGAGAGGCCGTGACCAAAGTGGACATCAAAATGTGATTGTCACCAATATGCTTACGTCCGAGGGAGAGATCATGTACGTAAACCGTGAGGTCCAGAGGGATCAAAGGTCAAAGTGGAGTTATTGTGATGTAAGGATCTGTATAGTTAGATGGGTGCTAGGCAACTGTGCTAAACTCAGATTATGGAAGGGGTTTCATCACTCTGAAAATGTAATTCAACATTTAAAATTGGCTTTGGGCCTTATTGCATAATGTAGAGTTTGAAAGAGGACCCAGCTCTTGGAAATTTGTCACACTAGTCAAGTCAGATCACCATTTGCCAAATCAATATATAGACATTTCCTAGCAGTTTCGTCATTTTCTGCTGTTAACATTCAAACTTTTATAAAGTTCTTTCTATTGTTGAACATATAAACAAGATATTCTTGAAGAATCTTGGAAAAAAAATGCTGCAATTGACATCCGAAAAAGGAACAAAAAAAAAAAACTATGGAAGTCAGTGGCTTTTTGTTTTTTACAACATACACAACATTCAACAGAACTAAAAAAAAGAGTAAATGATCAAAGAATGTACATTTTTGGGTGAACTAAACCTTTACGGTTTAAAAACACAAGTTGTCCACTGTATTTGTTTGTGTCTCTAATCATGTTTGCTGTCGATCGGGTGTCCAGGCTATGTGTGTTCGCTTTTGTGTGAATATAGCGTTTACACCTATCCTTCAAGTCCGAATGGCATTTGAGGATCTGCCAGCAATGTGGTTGATGTTCGACACTGACATCTGGGCCCGCACTACCAATCGTTTGTCAGTGTAGAGTTTAAAAAGCTGCCTGAACTACAATGGCGAGTTATCTGGGCTTTGTGAACAGGTCTCTGTGAGGACAGTTCTCTCTTACGAGAGGCTGGTCTGACAGAATTTTGATTTTGCTTGTTAGTTGTCATCAGTACTCTTGTCTAATTTGTTCTCTGTGAAATGTGATGCATTTGTTCTTGAAATCGCCCAGTTAACAGATGTAAACTACCTGACAAAAGTCTTGTCGCCTATCCAAGTTTTAGGAACAACAAATAATAACTTGACTTCTTCTAAGTGGCTTATATAAAAGGCAAAGGCCTTCTAGATTATGCTTATTTTACCTAAATAAAATATGATCATGCCTTGATTTTTAATTATTTAATTATGACAGTAAGGTCTGACTTTGTTTAGACAAAAGTCTTGTCACTTAACAGAAATAATGTAGAACATAAAGTTATGGTGCAGTGGAAAACCAATTATTATTGTGTATGACTCCCATGAGCTTGCATGACTGCATCCATACATCTCTGCAATGACTCAAATAACTTATTAATAAAGTCATCTGGAACGGCAAAAAAGCGTTCTTGCAGGACTCCCAGAGTTCATCAAGATTCTTTGGATTCATCTTCAATGGCTTCTCCATTTTACCCCAGACATGCTCAATAATGTTCATGCCTGGTGACTGGGATAGCCAATCCTGGAGCACCTTGACCTACTTTGCTTTCAGGAAATTTGATGTGGACGCTGAAGTGTGAGAAGGAGCGCTGAACAGTTTGCCCTTCTCCTGTGTTTTGTAAGGTAATGGGCAGCACAAACATCCTGATACCTAAGGCTGTTGATGTTGCCATCCACTCTGCAGATCTCTTGCACACGCCCATACTGAATGTAACCCCAAACTATGATTTTTCCTTCACCAAACTTGACTGATTTCTGCAAGAATCTTGGGTCCATGCAGGTTCCAAAAGGTCTTCTGCAGTATTTATGATGATCAGGACGCAGTTCAACAGATGTTCATTGGAAAAATCCACCTTCTGCTTTTCCAAATGATCAACTAGAAGTCAAGATATTGTTTGTTGCTTTTACAACTGGAATCAACGACAAGACTTTTGTCTGGGAGTGTACATTCTGAGTGGACATCCTGGAAAGGTTGTAAAAGCGATCAAGTTATGCAACACACACTTGCCACCCTCAGGTTGTTTCTTGTACAAGTTGACTAGGTTTAGGAGAGTGTAGAGCAGTAATTGGGTCTTAAAAGTGAGCCTGACAGAATTCAACCAGAGCCCGACATCTTGATTGACAGTTTTTTTAATAGCTCAAACTCGTTTACAGTCCAACATTATTCAAATGTATGCTTACAAAATTTCCCACATCTCAGACTTTGCTGTGGTTGCCGATGCAACCTCCACGTTTAACCTCCTTGATATCCGTTTTCGCATCTTTCTCAGATTAGTCGAAATGCTCATTTACCACACTAGCCTGAGCCCATATTAAAATTTAAGAAATTAAGCCTGAACCCAACCAAACCCATTGGGTCCCATTTAGTTAAGATATTCTGTATGTCGAAGACGTTTTTTTATTTTCTTTTGATAATTAGTTTAATAACAGTTAGTGGGGACCTTTAGCACTGAGGGCTGTGAAAATAAGGAAACACTGATCTAAAAAGGAATACCTTTATATCCACCAGGTTTCTTTAAGAAAATTGAATTACTAGGCTGTCGGAGATAAATGACAGCTCACTTGTTGTTATATACTAGATTTCATTCTGGAATAACCCTTTTCCAGACACTTCAGGGGACACCAAAAGCCCTGCAATAACAAAACGCTGGAGTTCTGCCAAGGAAATGCCTAAACGTTGTACTAGGAGCAGCGCGTGGGTCTGCAGATCTGCAGTTGGCAAACAATCTTAATTATGTCAGTGCACCTTCAGAGAACTGAAGCCGCCGTCTTCTCTAAATCAATATTAAGGACAGGGCCTGGCGTGTACTTTGACCTAATCATTCACTTGATGAGTGATTCACTGTGCTAACTCAATACGGCAGATAAAGAGATCAGCGCTCATCCTCAACACGTACAGCCCTGACTCTGTAAAAGCATTACAGTGCGGGTTTTGTCTGCCCTTTAGTGACTCACTGTGACGTTATGTAAAAAATGTCTGCTTCAATCTAGTTCTCCTTGATTCCCCTCCCTGTTCCATGTTTTTCTTGTTCTATTCAACAGAATAATTATTCAGAGTATGTCTCAGGTGAGGCAAAAAGGAGTGCCATCGATGTGTCAACCACTACACCTCTACCACAAAAAGCCAGACATTCAAGCTCCAAAAAAGTGCTTTCAAAGTCAGGCTGAGGATGCAACAACCGAATATTTCGGTAATTGATTAATCTGATTATTCTTCCTCAAACTAATTGGCTTTGGTAGGCTTTGACTGATTATTCAGCTTCGGAAATTAGCTAAATTATTATAACTAAGAAATACAATCGCTTTAGCTTTTAGCCTAACATCATCTCTTGTAAGTCAAATGGATATGAAAAAATTTTCCCCAACATAATCTCTCCTGAAAGACTGAAAAGAAGTAATTGATTGAAGAGTAAATGATTTGTCAATCATTTTAAAAAACAACGTCAATAGTTAAGAATGTTAACTAATTGTTTTAGCTTTATGGATTATATGGCTAGAGCGCTTTATTCAAAATCTCCAGACATCTAGCATTCTCAAATCTCAGCATCATCGTCTTGCTGATCACATGTTTGTATTAGTTAAAGCATCACATTTAGACTTTTAATAGAAATATTTTTATTTTCAACATCCACAATGTTACACACAACATTTGAATTGTTCTTGGTTTATTCTTATCATGATTTCATTCATTCATTAATTCATTCATTTTCCTTCGGCATAGCATGGGATTGCCACATCGAAATGAACCATCAACTTATCCAACATCCATACACACTCACATTCACATTTATACAGCACAGCTGATTTAGTTTATTCAATTCACCTATACCGCATGTCTTTGGACTGTGGGGGAAACCCACGCAAACATGTGAAGAACATGCAAACTTCACAAAGTAATGCCAACTGACCCAGTGGGGACTCGAACCAGGGACTTTCTTGCTGTGAGGCGTCACTGAACCACCATGTCGCCATCTTATCGTGGTTTAATTTACATAATTGTACATTAATAAAACATGCATTAAAATACACCTGTCGTGTATCAATTACTGGCAACAACAAAACATTTTTGGTCTAAATTTGACATGATCAGCCTAGGGTTGTCACGATACTGGAATTCGATACCAATCGTTACTGAAATTTTAAAAACGTCCATTTCCTGCTAACATTTCAGTGCTGTGGTGCACATTCTTAAACAGTGCTGATTTGCCATTGTGTTCACGTGCTCAACAGCAATGACTGAGATTGGCCATGAAGGTCATCAGTTCACCGAACTCACCACTGTTTACAGCGTGTAACCACAGATAGAGGGACACTGGAGCGTTTTAAAGCCGTGATTCATCAGCGGATCACTCGTATGTCAGCTTATAGACAAACCAGCTGATCGACGTGACTTTGAAACACTCCAGTGTCCCTGTATCTGTGATTACACTCAGTAAACAGCGGTGAGTTCGGTGAACCGGTGACCTTCACAGTCTTTTCTGTTGAGCATTGGCAATGGCACACAATGGCAAATCGGCGCTGTTTAAGAACGTACTACACATCGATTAAATGTTCGCGGGAAATGGACGTTTTTAAAGTTTCAATATCGATTGCAGTATACTATACCAGTATCGTGACAACACTAGATCAGGCAAATATTTTATATTGATACACCCCGACAAATTAAATATGAAAGTGGTGGCAGTTAGGAAATCAACATAGGATGACAACTTAAATGTTGCGAATGCGGGGAAAAAACAGAATTTTATAAATATTAACTTATTGGAGAAGTTTGGTAAAAGTTATTAAAGACAAGTCATAGCAGAATTACCATTAAAATGCATTATATTCAGACAGGTTTAAAAATAATAATAAGCATGAATGAACCATTTAAAGTAATAATCAATAATATGGACGAACTAGGGGAGAAGACAATTGTCATTTTATGCTGACTTTAACTGCTACTAATATCGCTATGAATAAATTTGAAGAGCTATACAGACCTTTTAAAGATAATTTTATGGTGATTCTGGAGATAACAAAAAAATCTCAAGCTTGATTATCTCTCCTGGTGACGAAAGTAGTGCTTTTAGTTGTTATTTAGAACTCAAAATCACTTACTTTTATATTATGAAAAAAGCAGCCTGAACACCCTACAAAACATCTTTTTTTTTTTTTTTGTATAAGAAAGAAAAAAAGATGATGATCAAGCTTGCAATGGCATTAACCAGAAAACTATTTATCAATTAGCATTTTTGAGTGAACTATTCCTTTAAGCGGTCCCAAATTCCAGGCCAATTCCATCAATCATAAACAGGAAATGCAAGAGATTTATCTGGAAGTACATCCTGTAACATTAGAGCCAAAGGAAACGGCTGGGAGAGGGAACAAAACAGCAGCACCGTGCTCACACATGAGCCTGAGCTCTCTGAAGCCGACACAAGCTGTGGCACTGGCTAACAATAGCCCGGCTTGATGATAACAGAAAGACTGCAAAACCCCCCCAAAGATCTGAGTCATCACTAGATCCACGTGACTCTCCCCCCCAAAATGTGTTAAAAATAAAAAACACCCAAGGAAGGGTTGTTGAGGTCTTGGTGGCTGAGAAAGAGACAATGAACAGCATGAATTACAAGCGGAGTGCATTGCTATTTTTATGAAAGTCTCTCCTTAGAGACGGTTCTGGTTTCCTAAGCCTTTCCTGGAAGCTGCACCGTCCTGCCCTGCTTCCTGTGCCACCACTGCCATTCCTGACAGGAATCTACGGTGAGGAGAACTCGCTTGTAAAGAGCGGTAGATGAACAATTCATCTGTACGCCCTCCTCCCTGCCTCTTGTCATCAACTGGAGACAATAAGCATTAAGTGAAACCAACTCAAAGCCGTATGATATACGGGAAAGTGAGCACAGGAAATTTAGGCGTAGCTTGAAATGACCTCAGATCATGCAGATCTTTCCCAAAAAATAAAGTGTTATTCAGACTCCGAATCAGGCATTGAGACATCCTATATTATTTTAAGAGAAGTTAACTTGAATTGATGCAATTTCCCAAGAAGGTGAGTCAAAATACAGGGGCTGGTATAAGATTCTGATGATATAATAACCTTGGATAAAAAAAACCATGGTTTCACGGTATTGTGATTACTGCTCTGAAATTTGTTCTTTTTAAATGTCTGGGTAAAAAAAAAACTTTTTCCCCTTTGAACATAATGCGTTTTATTTTAAGAGAAACTTTTAAAGAATTTTGGAGAAGTAAACAGGCTCAATAATTCAAATGACTCATTGACTTCTGATGCCTTTATTAGTTTCAAAAATCCAAATTTCTTTTGGACAACGTACCGCTGGTGCTTTTCTCCTTTCATGTGCAACTCGATGGCCATGAGCCCCATGGTCACCTCACCTCGACAACCGCGTAATTATGGCAGCACGCAGGTGCAGACCCACGTCAGCATCTGTAGCCGACCTACCGTAATAAGCTAATAAATCACGCAAACTGTCATTTCACTCCTGTTTCACACATACTAAATTGATCAACTATTAGATGCTTTACGGTGGACCACTGTGCTTCCATCATTAAGCGCACCGGCTGAAAATTTAATACCTACAGCAACTTTACGGTAAATTTAAGACAATTTAAGACCTTAATTTCCCGGATTTTAATTTAAGACATTTTAAGACTTTACGCACCCGCGGGAACCCTGATATAAGTAATATTACATAAAAATATTACATATACCATAGGCACGGTATAGCAGAAAATTTTGGCGATTTTAAAACCTTGACTTTTGCAAACCACGGTACACCTTAATAACTGTCATCGTCCTATGCCTAAACAAGCATATATGCGAGCTGTAAATAAGGACACAGCAAAAAATGTATGACAGCAAAATTGTCCTCTCTTAACTAGGAAATATTTGATTATGACCACATGATACTACAGTTGGTCTAACTACTGTGTAACTGAAGCAATACATAAAATAATTTACAATTATTTGACTGGAAACTGAAAAAGATGCGACTGGCTTAACACGCTTTTTCCACTCAGAGTTGACTTTTTTCAACTGTGACCGCACAGCGCACAATGGCAAAAACATGAGGCACATAAGCAACGCCCAAAACGCTTGCGGCCGTTAGCAAATCATTCAAAAAAAAGGCGCCTCTCGTCGGCGCCAGTCGTGTAGTGCGTTGACGGATGCACTCCGGTGCTCACGGCGACCCGAGTTCGATTCTGCCTTGCGGTCCTATGCCGATCCTTCCCCTCTCTCTGCTCCCCATGCTTTCCTATCAATTCTCTCTACTGTCCTATCTAATAAAGGTGAAAACCCTGAAGAAAAAAAAAAAAAAAAAGGCGCCTCTCAACTCAAAAAAACGTTCAGTGTGATCGTTCCTTAAGTTGGTTTGCTGCTTTTTTCTTTCCATGACTCCCTGATTGGTCAAGATTTTTTTTGCAGAGTCATGGACAATGTGGTTTTTCAACAGAAATTCTACTGTTGAAACTTGTTGGTCCAAACAAATAAAGAATTTGTTAATGTCTGGAACACAAATAAAGATCTTTTTCAATGAAATCTGAGACATCTCTGTGCCTTCACCCATGTACATAATAATATGCTTCAGTATACTCATAAAGAGACCAAACTAGGGATGCACTGAATTTTTGGCTGTTGAAAATTATTGGATGAAAATAACATTTTCAGTTTTCCATCAAAAGAGAAAAACAGCCAAAAATATAAGACAGATCTATGCTTTTTACACAGAGGTGGAAGGCAATGTGTTATGAAACCCATTCATTTCAATTGACCAACCAAAGAGCAAGAGCAGCTGAGTATAATTTCAACAAGTTTACTCCGTGGATAAATGTGTGAATATTCTAGTCATGTAATTGTATACATCTATGTATAAACCACGCATGCTCACTGGAAAAGCAAATTTCACTCAAATAACATGTCGACAGGACATTTCTATGTAGTATACTTGTTCCTGCTGCTTGAAATAGTGCTAATGCACCGTCATGGCAACGCTGGTAAAACAATCCCTCTTGACTCGTTTACAATCAATAACATTTAGCTGTCAATAAAATACCAGCTTGTGGTTTAATTCACATAATTTAAGTTATTGAGTATTTAATAAAATAATAAATAATTATTACAAAGCATTGAGTGCAGTGCATCCCTAACCAAACTTATCAATACAAATCAACTGTTTTCAAGTCTTCTGAAGAAACGTAATCCCTTAACATGGCGAACATATTTATTTTTGGCTTTTATTTACAAAAAAACAAACAATCTTTACAGCATTCTAATTTGTTTATAGAAGATGAAAGCCTTTATGATGCAAAAGAACCAATGAGGTTCATTCTTGCGTTTCACGTGACATTTGATCTTCAGCAAGAACCAATGTGATTTGTTCTCACATATAAAGTAGGTATGGCTGAGCTCCAGTTTTAGTTAAAAAATAAATCAGTTCTCGCACAAAGTGATCAAGCCTTTTAACTCTTGATTCATATTAATGTTTTCAGTAATGGAGTTTACAGTGAACAGAGCTTCCTCTGAAGGACAGGGATTGATCTGATTTGATTTTAAATATCTGTATTTGTATATTCATAACAAGGAAAGTGTTTCTCTACTATGTCTGGTTAGTCTAGCTGTTCTGTTATTGGAGAAAGCGGCAGGGGAACAGAACATCTGCATTATGGTTGTTCGGGACACCTGTCAATGAAACGACTGCAAAGAATCAATTGAGAACTTACGTCAAGTAGGGCTGGGCGATTTTTTCGCTTAATCGAATTTACGTTTTAAGACGATGAAATTTTTTATAAAATCGAGGTAGCGCAAATTTTTTAATAAAAATATTAAAGCAGCTTTTCCACTATTGTGCCAAACTGTTCTAAACTGTTAGACAACCGTGCTGAATTGTGCTGACAGATTCTGTGTGTTGGCGTCGCGGCTCTGTTGATGAGCTACAACAGCTGGCTCAGTGCAAGCACGCTACCCCAGCGGAGGCGCGCGATGCGGCGCCAGGCGAAAGTATAAATCCAGCTTAACACTCAGGGCCGGCGCGTCCATAGGGGCGACCTAGGCAGAATAGTGAGCGAGAACCCCCCAGTCCTCACTTTTATCCGCGACACCCACCCCCTCCCAGCCCTCTTTCATCCGCAAACCGGTAAGTTTCTATTTCACTTTCGGGTTGAGGGCTGCGTGATTGCGGTTCACCTAGAGCGACAGTTTAGCTTGCTCCGGCCCTGATTACACTATATTACACAAAATAATAAAATAGGCTAAAAGTTTTATTCGTGGCTAGAGCTTAATTAATTTGATTGACATATAGGCAGTGAGACCTTTACTTCGCCTGACTGAGCGTGAGTTTATTGCATGCTGCTCTGTATTCGGTAGCACAGATCGCTCTGATCTGGGTGAGAACTTTACCAGCGACTACATGCACAGCTGAAAGCTTTTTTTTCTGCCTCGCATCGAATCAACAACAACATATATCCATGGAACACGAACTTGCAGACTCTTTGAACAACAAGGAAATAATTGCACCTAATTCAAAGCCCAGACGTCTGGTTTTGTATTTTATACCTTTTATACTTTTATTTTATACCACCTAAAGGACGGTTTCGGTGTGTTGTGAATGTCGGCTGTCACCGCAGAAAGTCAAATCTTTCTTTAATTTGGACTTTTGCTTGAAAGCTTTACAGAGTGGCACAGTAGCTGTCCAAGGTACTGTAGCTATGAATTAAATCATAACTCATATATGCACCGATAAACAAGTAAAATGAATGAATAAATAAATATGGATTCTTAAATGTCGGTATTGTTTTTACTCCAAAAAAATATCAATACGTTTTTACAAATGTTTTATAAAAATAAATTGAGCAATTTCCAACATTTCAGCTATAGGCTCTTATACGATTCAGTTAATTATAAGATAGACATTTAAATATAGATATGTAACAGGTTTCTGTGGGGTTTTTTGTTGTTCACTGTGATCTTTAATATATACTGGGTGGTGTAGCTACGCACAAATATTTTCTAAAACGTCAAGCAGGAATTTGTCTATAGGAATGTAATAGGCTACACCTTGTTGACCAATTTATGTATGTATGCCCATTAAAAATACATGTTCCTTAACCAGATGGTTTTTCAAGTTACTTATAAAGAGATTGTTACTTCAGTCATGTTGTTGTAATGTTTTAAGTTGACTATAGTTACACAGTAAAAAAATAAAAATAAATAAATAAATAAAAAAAAAAAAAAATCGAAATAGTGAATCGGTCAAACTTTATGAAAAAATCTAGATTTTTTTTTTTGACATATCGCCCAGCCCTACCGTCAAGTCATTTTTGAAATTTAGATTGAAGACAGTTTGCTAAACAACAAGAAAAGTGCATAGTGCGTGAAGTGAACAGTGTTTTCAAGTAGGAATGAGTAGCACATTCCCCAGTAAAACAAACGATCCGTCTAAAATGCTGAGATTTGTGCGGGCCCAAAAATAGCAGTCCAGCGCCAGGCCGAGACCCCCAGGGAATTGTCAGGGGGGGAGAGAAAGGAAACTCAGATGAGAGGAAGGGGTTTGGTTTTGTGGCTGCTGATAAGATGCTTGAGGGGGACATGAATACTTTTGCTGATAGTTTGGGGTTTTCGTTGGACACACAAAAACGGGACATCAAAACAAAGCTTGGAAATACCGAAAACAAACCACACAATAAAGCTGCAGTGATTCAGAGGTGATTTCCCTGCACTTTTAAACATGCCAAAATAGGCAGCGAGGGTTCACAGAGTTGCTCACCTCTCCAAAGGCTCCCCTGCCGATCACTTTCAGCATCTCGAAGTCATCTCTGTGAAGGCGCATCTCTTTCACAGTGGTTGTAAACGGCTTCACTGCAAAATAAAAAGAGACAGAGAAAGTTAGTCACAAGCTCTACTTTTAATTGGTAGTCAATGGAGAAAAATGCTTTTCAATTACTGCCATAAGAAATTAAGACACATTCAAAAACTAGTTTTATATGCTACACTTGAACTTGGCATGCAGCACATTGTGTAGGATAAATAAGTATTATTTTTTTTATTATTATTTTATTTATGAATTTTATGGCAAATTACAGTAAAAGAAAAAAACAGACAAAAACAATTATATTTTAAAAGATAGATAAATTTTATTATATTTTAAAAAGTATATATAGTGTCTGTCAACACAAGGCTGATTTACACTTCTGCGTCATGTGATCGGCGTGACTCATGGCGCCTGCCTTGCGCGTAGTTGTGCATTTATACTTCTGCATGGTGTTTGTGTTGCTCTGTAATAACACTTCTTAAATGCTAGCTGGCAGTAGGTTATGTTTGTCTGTGTCGAGTTTCTTCATGGGTGTTTTGTTTTTTCTGAACGTAACCTTAATGTACAAGTAGCTAAAATTCACTCATTCAGAGGCGGGAAGCAGCAGATGTGCAACAACATTAATCATAAGGTAAAAACAAATTGTTTCCGTTTTCATCTGGAGCTCCTTCACAGGACTCAACACTTGTAAACACTCGCTCCATCGGGCTCGCTGATCTCAGCACCGCCCACACTCAGAACTACCAAGTCGACCAATCACAGAGCTTGAACTTAGGCATGCATTGGCCGGTATAAGATTCTGATGGTATGATAACCTTGGATAAAAATATCACAGTTTCACTGTATTGTGCTCACTGCTCTAAAATATATTATTTTTAAATGTCTGGGTAAAAAACTAAAACTTTTTCCCCCTTTGAACACAATATATTTTATTTTATGAAACATTTTATATATTTTGGAGTAGTAAACATGCCAGGCTAAATAATTCAAATGAATCATTGACTTCATCACTGTCTTCATTTGTTTCAAAAACACAGATTTCTTTATAATTTAAAACAGCATCTTTGGATATTTTTTTTTTGCTGTCTTAAAAAACAAAAAAGTAAATAAAAAATCTTACACACACCTTAGGAATGGTATTACAGACAGCTCTGGCGGTTTTAAAACCTTGACTTTTCCAAACCACGGTATACCTTGAAAACGGTTTTCGTCCCATGCCTACTTGAACTAAATGTCATTGCAACGTGTAGTTACATTTTTCAGTCTAATTTTTTCTAACTTTAGGAAGGACATCATGAATCCACTTTGTTGGGGTTAGAGGTCTCTGATCCTTCCACCTCAATTCAAGCAATTATAGTCGTTTGGCCAGGATCACAATAAAAAATATGCAATCAGATTGTTCAAACCCTTTTAAATTAGTGATCAGGATTGAAAATTAGCATGCACATCCAATTATAAAAGTAGAAAAATAAATATATATTTTATTTAATTTAAAAAGTGAAAATAAAATTACAAATGTAAAAGTAAAATGTAAATTTTATTAATATTAATATAAAAATGACATCAAAAATACAACAATTAAAAATATTAAAGTCAAAATTATATAATTACAAAAAAATTACGCTTAAATACGCTCTATTAAAATACAAATAAAGGATTAAACACAAGTAAATAAATGTATTTAATTAAGAATAAAAATATTACAATGTAAAAAACATACTTAATGATTTTATACTTACTAGGGGTGTAACGGATCACGTTTGATTCGTGACTCATATGGACCACAACCTATGGTTCGGAACACATTTGACCCGTGGATTTCAATGACCTCTCGAGTCATTCAAATCACAGTATGAAAGCCTTTAGGCTTTTCTATAAAATATAATGATGGCGGAAGAAGTTGTGGTAGGTTGTTTGGGATGTGGTGGGTTTCATTAAAGGTGTTTTCTGTCACTACTTATTTAGCCTGCATCAATGCATTCACTGTAAATTGCATGATTAATCCTTAAAAGTTCGGTATCTCAACACCCATGCAACAAATTATAAATGATGATGATTTCCATATGTTTATTAATCCTTCGAACCGATGCATTCAAATCTGTCTTTGAAAAACGCAAAAATCAAGAAAGAGATTCAGTCTTTTGAGCTAGTTATGAAGTAAAAAACAAACAAACAACACAGAAGTACTGTGTCATATGCATTTTACAATGCTCAAAAGTGAAAGTTGTAGGCAGCAATTACATTAACCAATAGGTGGCCACAAAAAATATGCCACTGAAAAATTCTTCAAAAATGACACATCTAGCAAAAAACATGAAGTTTTATGAGTGAATAACTGAATCATTTATTGAAAATGAGACTAAAAATAAATATGGATTGTACAAATGATGTTAGATTTCTACATTTAGCGTAGGGCTGGACAATAATTCGATATCAATATATATCGCGATAGATTTTTTTTCAATAACGGTGATATGATTTTTAAACCCATTTACGATATTTAGATATAAATTTGCATATATATATATATATATATATATATAATCTATATATATATATATATATATATATATATATATATATATATATATATATATATATATATATATAATTTTTTATATAAGATCTTATACATGTACCACTTGTCACTGAATGACGTTCAGTGCTCAGCCGTCAGAAAGAGCGTGATCTGATGATATTTTACAATTTATTTTTATTCAGCTGATTATTTCTTCATTTACATTTTAATAAAATTACAGGTTCTAATTTCTGTGTGTTAAAACCAAAACTTTCTTGCAGTACTATTTTTGTAATAAATGGAAAGCAAATTACATTGGTCTCTTCCAAAAAATGGTCCGATCCATGACTAAAAAAAACATTATGTGATCCAAACTGTGACATTTGTAATCCGTTACACCACTAATACTTAATAAACTTAATTTTAAGCAATACTGCATTTAAAACAAAACAAAAATCCTGCAATACAAAGAACAGTATAAAAAACATCAATGAATTTTAGCTTCAAAAATACACTTAAAATAAATCTATTAAAAAATGTTAATTTGAATCAAAAATTAAGATGAATGAAGAGAAAACTGATATTGCACAAAATAGTTCACCAACAACACCACAAATCACAAAAATGCAATAATAAACTAAATTTTGAACTGTCACCACACAATCTGAAACACTTCAATAACTCCATCAAACACAGCAGTAAACGGATTAAAGAAACAATGTAATAATATAAACAGTGTGTAACATCTCACGTTATCAAACTGTCGTTCCTCCTGCTTTTACGAGGCACTGCTGGGGGCCTGGCGTGCACCCAAGACACTGCTAAGCCAGCCTGAACGCCTCGCCATATGAGGACATACGCAGAGTCTCATGTAGTTACAAAAGACATTTATCACTCATAAGGGCTCTAAAACTCCAAACACACGCCAGGCCTGAGCCTCAGCCGTTCAGACAGAACCACTGCACGGAAAGAACATCATCTGCTTTTAATGAGAAGATTCCTCAAAGCGACCCGGCATCAATTGACAGCTTTATAGCCCAGAATGCACCAGGCCAGCGCACTGGTGTGTCACTCCCAAGACACCAACAACAAAAAGTCAACAGTTGACGCTCATTTAGGAAGCTACTTGTATTATAACAGCAGAAGTTCATAATGTTGACTCATGAACTGGTAGTTTTGTGCATCTCGACAAATTTACTACGCAAAGTAGTTCCTGTCATCTATTGTTACACCATGAGCCATTTTTATGTCATGTGAGAATTAGGATGCATGACTATTAAACTAGGCTGTATCTATGAGGTATATTCTCAGTTTCATGTAAGTTGAATTTTCAACCACTGCCAATAATTAGATACTCAAAAAGCATGCGATTTAAAAAATATATATAATAAAAAATTTATAAAATAATAAGATAATTAAAAAACACTGAAATAAAATACAAAAAAATAAATAAAATGAATTTATTAAAGCAAAAAATAATTTTAATAATAAAATTGTAAATTTTTTTATTTCATTAATAAAATAAGGTAAAATAAAACAATTACATTTAATTCATTTGAAATAAAATATTTTATTGTAAATAAAGTATTAAGATAATAAAAAACATTAAAATAAAATACAAAACAAATGAAAAATGAATTTATTAATAAAATGCAATTATTTTATATTAAAATTGTTATTTTTTATTTTATTGGTAATAAAATCAAGTAAAATAAAACAATTACATTTTATTTTATATGAAATAAAAACTTTTATTGTAAATAAAATATTGATATAATAAAAACATTTAAATAAAATACAAAACAAATGAAAAATGAATTTATTAATAAAATGCAATTATTTTATATTAAAATTGTTATTTTTTATTTTATTGGTAATAAAATCAGGTAAAATAAAACAATTACATTTTATTTTATATGAAATAAAAACTTTTATTGTAAATAAAATATTGATATAATAAAAACATTTAAATAAAATACAAAACAAATGAAAATAAATGTATTAATAAAATGCATTTTTTATTTTATTGGTAATAAAATAAAGTAAAATAAAACAATTACATTTTATTTTATATGAAATAAAAACTTTTTTACTGTAAATAAACTATTAAGATAATGAAAAACATTAAAATAAAATACAAAACAAATGAAAAAAATGAATTTATTAAAATAAAATACAATGATTTTATAATAAAATAGTTTTTTTTTTATTGGTAATAAAGTAATATAAAACAATTACATTTTATTTCATTTTAAATAAAAACTTTTTTTATTGTAAATAAAAGACCACACACTAGCATGCACATACAATTGTATACAATACAAAAACTAATTTTCATATTTAAACTATGCTTTGTTTTTCATAAATGTAATCTGATAATCCTCTCAGCCCCTCAAATATAATGAGGTATTTCTCCAAGTCTCCAGGTCCATGTATTTTCAATTACAATGAACTCTCGTTGCTCGTTTAATAAATGATTATGGCAACATCAGAACACCAGCTGCAGGGCTGAAAATATGAAAACAAGCTCCAAGAGAAGTTCCAGCAGCCAACAGAAACACAGAGGCAAAAGTGAAACTAACTGTTCAGATTGAGGGTGAAAAAAGAAAAGGAAAAGTATTGGAAGAAGAGAAGAGCACCCAAACAAATACTTGAAATTTGAGTACTATATATCAGCATATTAGAATGATTTTGAGACAATAAAAATTTGTAATGACTGCTTGAAAACACAGGAAATAAATAAAATTAAAACTACTAAAATTTAAAAATGAAACATTATTATAGAAATACTTATTTTAAATTGCAATAATAGATTACCACTTCTTGGTGTTCTTTTGAAAACATATTTTTGATCTTAAATATCTGTACAACAAAAGTCCAACAGTTAACATTAGTTAATTCCACAAAACTCAATGAAAACTACAAAAACTTTGTTCATTTCTAAGTGAATGCCTAAATAATGTGATAAAATAGTCAAACTCTGATAATAAGTTGGTCATTTTATTACATCATTTATTTTTTTTATATTTATATTAACTTTTTTTCTCACTGCTGATTTTCAACCCATAACTAATGACACTACAGTATATTGTAAAGTGTTATCTATTATACTTTATAATCCTTTTAAAATGTAATTAGGTTAAAAAAGGTTTACTCTAAACATTTTATACAATAAAGTAATACGTTATGTTTTATGTTAAACCTGTTAAAGTACTCTGCTTTTTTTTTTTTTGAGAGTTGATCAATATTTGGTAAATACTGTATACAGTGATAAAAGCTTCAGCAATTAAATCACAACAAGAAAATTTGATACCGCTAAATCTAGTGCATAAATGACTATATAAGCCCATCTTTGAAAAATTAGTGTATAAGCACTGTAAAAAAAATGCTGAGTTCCACACAATCTATTTGTGTTGATACAACATTAAGTTAGTTTAACAAATTTTAGTGAATTGAACATGAAACAATCAAGTTGTCCAAACAAAACTCAAGCATTGTCATTTCAGTTCATTTTAAATTAGGGCTGGGCGATACGACAAAAATGTAATCTCGATAATTGTTTTCCATATTAAACAATAACGATATATATTTCGATATCAGTTGGGCCGATAGACGATGCCATCGTCCATCGCCGATGGACGATAGACATCACGATGCCTGTTTACACTAATACAGCTTAGTTTTAAAATGGCATTTTAGAACGAAAATGACCCACGTCCACACTGGTGATTCATCTAGCATTTCTGAACAGCCCTCCGTCCACTGAAAACGCACATCACGTGACCCCACCCACAGCCATTTTACCGATCTCCCTCCTCAACCGCCCTCCTCCCCTGTCCGCTGTTCATTTTCAATTTCTTCCGCGACTCCCCAACCCTCTTCACTTTCGTCCGCGACACCCCCGCACCGCTCACTTTCATCCACGAGACCCCCCCGCTGCTCACTTTCGTCCGCGACACCCCTGCGCCATCCACCGCACCAAAAAAATTACTGAAACGAATCACTCTGCCTACTCATGCCAGAGTCCCGCGGAAAAAGTGATTGACAGGTGATAATTTGTGTGTAACTTATCTTTATTTATTTATGATTTGGTTATGGGTAAAACAAAGACCATGCGGGCCAGGTAGTGGAAACGGTAGGCTACAAATAATTAAGACATTATGAATTAATTAATTCATAAATAATGATTTCACCTCTGCCTATGAAGACTATGCCATCGTCCATCGCAATGTTTCACATTAGACATCGTACGATGCTAAATTGGTCAACATCGTCCAAACCTAGTTAATGCTTCCAGATTTAAAAGAGTACCCCAACAACGACTGATGCCAAAAGAGGTAGAGGGTCCATTAAATGGCATAACATATTTTTAGTCGCGTCACATTTCTATATCAACACACTTTTAGATTCCCATCGTTGCACATTTCTGCTGTGTGATTGGCTCTTAGATCAATATTCATCTTATTCTCCGTGTACGAGCGGGCGCAACCATTTGAATTATTTTGGCTCGAGACTTCCGTTCTCATTCACTTCCATTCATTTTTAGATATTAAAAACAGCTCGTTCAGCTGCTTGATGTTGCAAACTGATGTTTTCTAATTATATTATTCTACTTTGTCTGTATAATCATGCAAACACTTGTTTGTAGAGCAAGCAGTTTGACCGTTTTGTGCCGTTTATTATTCCTAGTAATTTCTCCCATAGGCAACGAAACGGAAGTTCTAAAACAATCGCAAAAGAGCGCACTTCCGCATTGAAGAATAAGGTCAATAGCTTATCATTGCTTATCATAGCTTATCATTGTTATTGCCATACATTGTATCGCAATTCAATACAATGTCGTTTATCGGCACAGCCCTATTTTAAAAAAGTAGCTTGAACAGCAAACGTCATTTTTTTGAGTGTGGCTCTGAATGTCATGCTGTATCACTCCCTGCATCAAGCAGGGTTGTGCAGTTAGCATGCACGCTCCATTAGATTTGACACTGCAGCCCTGTGTACATAAACTAGAGTGTGATGGATGAAACGGTGAACCATCTCCCTCGTCTTGATGCTACAGACGCCGTAACATCACTCACTGTAACTGCCTCTCGCATTAATACCTTCACACACATCATCATCATCTCCCGATGTCTTCATGAGGACACACTTGACCTGATATATAAAAGCTCCAGTTCGATGAGTTTAAAATAGACGGCTTGATCCCATGTGTGTCAGAGCGGAGCTTCTCCAATCAATATGACACAATTAAATATTTAACAATGATGATGGGTCACTCACACCGAAACTAAAGCCACAGAAAAAAATAATATGCTGCTTTCAATTTGTGAAATGTATATTATTATAACTGCTTTTTTAATTAGCAACTAAAACATTTATCTAATTAATGTTAACAATGTGCAAAAAAACGACTTTAAGGGTACAGAAGCATTAACCATTACAATGCTATTAGAATGACCCTTTAATTCAAGTTCCAAAAACAAAACATATCCAAGCACTGTTTATTGCCTCATTCACACTAGCAGTGACTTTATAGCTGCCTGTCGCTCTGGGTGGCGACCTGCTGCAAACGCAGGGCTGTGTATGCCTAGGAGAATAGGACCTATTTCTGAGCAAGCTAAGAGAGGATCACGTGAGCTCTACTGTTGCTCCTATTGACTGTCACTCAAGAAGGTCGCTCTTCATTTGCATAAATTTGAAGGATTCTCAACTTTGTCGCGTTGCTCGACATGTCCATCTGGTCACCAACAATCGCTGTCGCTCACGTAGACGGAGGTCACTGGAAGTCGCTCACTCTCCGTTGAAATAAACGGTCGCTTATCGCTTTGCCGCTGCGAGTTGCTCACAGTGTGAATGAGGCATAAGACATATGATGTAATATAAGCAATAGAAGCAATATCACAAGTGAAAGCAAACGGTATCGCTGCAGCCCATAGACATACAAGTGGGAGGGGTTACATCGCAAGTAGGTTGGGTTTAGTGTTGGTGTAGGTGTAGTAGACATTAATAAAACACAACAGGTTAGATTTAGGGCTGTAGACATTCATAAAAGTCCATAGGTTGGACTCCATGTCATGTACAAGACATTAAATAAATGAAAACTCCAGAAGGTTTGTAAAGCCCATGGAGCTCAAGTCCCACCCACTTAGAGCTGGCTTCGACCTCCATTTATACCCTTCACTGTGAACGAGCCATTTTCCCTGTCGTAAACGAGATAATCTTTTAAACAAGATAAGTTACACTTTAAACAATACCATTTTTTACACTGTAGTGTTACTTCCAAGATTAATCCATTTAGAACGTATCAAGATAATCAATCACTCAAATTAATTGATTTATTAATAGTCACTGGCTTCATTTTTAAATCAATCAGCTTTTGTAGGCAAAAAAGTTACACAATCGTAAAAATAATCTGTTACATTATAGTGTTGTCCCGATACTGGACTTTTGATACCACTCTGTACTGAAATTTTAAAAATGTCCATTTCCCGCTAACAATTGAGCGCTGTTGAGTGTGTAAACACCACTGATTGGCCATTGTGTTCACATGCTCAACAGAAATGACTGTGATTAATCTTGAAGGTCATCAGTTCATCGCACTTCACCACTAATAAACTGATGGCCTTCATGGCCAATCACAGTCACTGCGTCCCAAATGGCAGCACTTTTGCACCCAACAGCATATTTTATGAATGTAGTGTTGTCCCAAATGAAACACCAAGTGAAAATTCAAACCGTTTCCCTGATGATGTTTGACAGTTGTCAAATTAGTGAAATAAATGACCAAACTACCAAATAATACCTGCCATGAGTATAACCGCATTCACCATCGGGAGGCAGTATAATCACTCTCGTAGGAGAATTTTGCTTTCACAATCCAAAATAAATAATCAAAGATGAGCACCCAAGCTCTACCCCTTCCGCTATGTGAGCAAAGCAGTTGAGTGCGTGAAGTGTCCAATATTCCACACTTCTTTTTAACGGTTGAATAAGTGCATCATCCGGGTAATTAAAGCGTACTAATTATTTTTAGAGTTTTCAGTGTGAATGCACTACTTATACTGTTTATACTACAAAATGGCATAGAATAGTGCATAAGTATGCGATTAAGGACACATCTAGTAATTTCTGTTGAGCATGATTGCCAATTACGTGCTCTACAGCGTTAAATGTTAGCAGGAAATAGACTTTTTTTTTTTACATTTCAGTACCGATTGGTACCAAATTTCCAGTATCGTGACAATACGATTACATTATTCCTGCTAGGATGGCAAGAAAAACACCACAAAAACTAACAATTGCCATCCTGTGGCCAAGCATACATGTAACTGAGTTTCAGCCCAAAATGAAATGACTATTGGGTGCACCCTGAACACACTTGTTACAATTCCACATTTCTTCCCAGAAATGGATATTTTCCATTTAAAAAAAAGACACTTACAGGACCACTGACACTGATCTTGATCTCTTATAGTGGATTTGATTTATTGCGCCAATCGGAGGAAGTAGACCACTCAACACTGGTGTACCGCAGAGACAGAAAGCCACTCGCTTGCAAACAAACAGCGATTTGAATGACTGTGGCACTCTGGATGGAAACTTTCCCAACAGCACGCCTCCTTAGGCATGCGAGAGTATGACTCCAAAAACAGCCGGAACAGATGATCAACGGGACAATATTAGTTTTACATTCACAACTAACCGAGTCATTCATCGGAGTGATTTTTCGCAAGTGAGGAGATGAGAAGACTATTGTTCAGAGCGAGCCATAGGGAGGAGGGCGGCTCTGGATAACACAGCCCACACTGTTCGGCTGTACTCACCGGGTCACAACACAGAGCTAGAGGGGCCAACAGTACGATCAGGAGACAAAAAAAATGTTTATTATCCAGCCAATGTTTAGCGCAGTCATGAAAAATGCTATTATGTAACTTCAAATATGCGTAGCAGCGTAAAGGGAGAGAGAATGGAAGACCTTGCTGAGGGAAACAAATTATGTTCTTGGGTGTTATGAAAGAGATATTTGTACATTAGCATGAAAAAACTGTGGATCTTATGAAGAGGTCTTATTTCAGTTTAAGTTTAAGTTGACATGTACTTGCAACGTTTCTTATAGTCAGTTAAATGTCTGTTGAAGGAGCAAGATCAACAGATATTAGGCAGACAGTCTACTAATACTCAAATGGACCATCAAAATAAAGTGTTGCCTTTCTCCCTCTCGTGAGAGAGACAGATAATGAGACAGACCCAGCTAGCCCAGCCTTGCTGACATTTTTTATTATGTCCTGATTCTAAAACAAACACAAGTTTTAAGACTAATAATGACCTTTTTCTAGAATATGCAACTTTTAAAACGTCCGATTTATTTGCCTATGAGGGAAAGGATAAATGGCAGTAAACACTCAAACTAAAATACATATTTGAAAAAACAAATACTATAATAAGAAAATACAAGTTTGCAAGATCAAGCAGCATAACAAGCTGTTTTATTGGTTAATAATCAATGGAACTGAATGAGACCAAAAGTTTCAAGCCAATATGATTCCAAAGGCTGTGCCCGCTTTGACCTGAAAAATAAGGTCAAGAGTAGAAAGTTGCTGTATCATCGTTGTCTCGTTTCACTTTCATATGAAAATTGTGTGAGCTTATTTTGTAATATTTGGGAAAAGCCTAATTCATATACCTGCCAATATAAATTAAGTCAAAAGTGGAAATAAAAACAGCATTAAACATGAAGTATTAATCTACTTGCGATCCAAAACTTTAAATACTAAAATGTAAAACAGGTCGTAAACCACATATAATTATTAGCAAAATACTTTTACAGCAGAACAGTGGAATAAGGCCAACATTATTAAAAACGACGAGTGATACAATTATCTATAATTTAACTAAATTATATCATTGCATCTTTAAATAAATATAATTAGATATGAAATGCATGATGTTCTGTATTAAAATACTAGCAACATCCTCACAGCAGCACACAATTACTATTTCATTGTTTTTTCTTTCGTTTTTTGGCAAGGGTAATAGAACACAAAGTTTAATAAAAAGAATGTACTGTTCAAATGTTTGGGGTCAGTAAGATCTGTTTAGTACTTTCTATTCATAGAAGCACAGACAAACAAAACGTATTTTATTTAAATCAAATAATACATAGTCAAAAACTACTAAATCACAATCTTTTGAACAGACACACATTTGAAAAAAAAAAGAAAAACTACTTCAGGAATGCGTCCATTGCATTTGGTCATTTAACCATTGTGCAGTTCAAATTAACTACCAATTTGTTAGGTTCGGGATCAAAACATCCACTAGATTAAACTGCTGTAAAAATGCTTCAGATAATGTTTTTTTTTTGCACAAATCTGTTAAATCAACCTCAGTCCTGATCAAAACTACTAAATTGTTCAGAAAATTATAGGATTTGAACTCTTTAAAAGCCAAGTTCACAAATGATGTCACTGATTTGGTTAAAAACAAACACACGTTGTGCATTGGCAGATTTTCATTTTTCTTCTCCCAAATTTACTGTTGTTGGCTGTTGGTTTTTGCCCCATTGACTTTTATTAGAACCACATTTGATGGTGCATAAATACAGTCTTTGTTTTTATTTACTCCATGTAGTTCTAAGAGCTGATGTGCATTTAATTTTCTCAGACACATCAAGGTAAGTGCGTAAAGGTCCCCCTCACACACAATTACACACAATTTAATCTGTTATACTCTATATAAAATCCAGAAACTAAGCTTTTTTTTTTTTTTTGCAGAGGCCTATCTAAAGGGTTAATGATGCCAACTGAGGGTCAACAGTAAAAATTGACAATTTTTTCCTCTTCCCAACAGGAGAAACAATGCAATCAAAAATGCATGGTTATATGGTTTCATGTTTTTGCAATCAAAAAAATGTGGTTATAATGGAAGTCAATAGGGCAATAACAGCCACCAACAGTAAATTAGCGAGAAAAATTAATTAATTAATCAAAAACAATGCAACAAAGGTAATGTTGTTTCACATGTCCAAGACTTTGATAAAAGGTAAAAAAAAAAAACAATCCACAATTACTTTTTATATTAAAAATAGGTAATTTTTGTGTGTTTTTTAACCAAATCAGAGACAATTTATGAATTTGACAAATAAAGAGCTAAAATCATGTAATTTCCTAAACAATTTAGTAGTTTTGATCAGGACTGATTGATTAACAGATTTATGCAAAAAAAAAAAAAAAAAAAAAAAAAACATTAATCTCATGCATTTTTAAAGCAGTTTAATTTAGTGGATGTTATCCTAAATTCTAAGCATTTTCTCAAAATAACACACCAAAAAATCATTCTGCTTGCTGAAACACAGAAAAAGTTAGGGCCAAATTAAGACATTAAAATCACCCCAGAGTGAATGAAAACATCCCCAATAGTACATAAGGTGTAAAAAAAATGTTCAACCAAAAAAATATATTATAGATAATTTCATTTTTTGCAAGAGTCAACGAGATGTGTTCAGAGATTTGTGACAGCTTATTGAAGTATCAGTCTACTTTTACTCCCCAGGTTTGTGCATTCACCTAGTTTTCACCCTGCGCACGCTAGAAAATGACAGACTCTGAGACCCAGATCTGCTCTGGAGCTCAAAGTGCTGCTCTAGATGAGGATTCTCCCTAGTAACACATCTTTTATTTATTCATTTGCTTCATGCGCATCGTAACAAGTGTGCCAGTGATTAGCATATACAAAAAAGGCCAAACAAACACTCTTACGGTGATTGCAAAGTATGACTAAAGTGTGTTTGTAATGTGTGATTTCTAATAAAACAATCCTGCAACTTATTTCAGGTATTTCAGAGAAGATTAATGGCAACGTCTACTAAAGAAAGCAGTGCACTAGTTTGTCAACGTACATAATACATTTAAGCATCTGCGCCACAGAAATGTTGGGCATTCAGTTTCCCTTCATCCAGCCAGTACCATGCATATTTACACTCAGAATGCACAAACATGAGCTGGAGAGCAAAAGATGGAGGCAGCTATCATCATGATGCACAAGTTCCCTTGACAGCGTCTCCAGACATTCAGAACACAGCCATGCTGAGCTTCTGGTGAGTGTTGCTCATCTTTCATTCACAGAAAACTAGGTTGAGTACTTAAAATGCAAGCGTAAGTCTGTTGCATCTTTAAACAAGCATTTTAGATGAATAAAAAAAATCTGAATTAGACATTTATGAGACACTTTTGCAGATTGGAAGTGAGAACGAGCAGTGGTAGAGGTTAGTTTGTGACTTTGTTAAGCCTTAATTAGACTGAATGTGAGATGTTTACAGTAATCCTCTGCTCTAGCCACCTTGCCAAGGACAAACCTGAACTTCAAGACCTTTCTTGGATCATGCTGTGGCATTGATAAGTTAGCAACTGTAGTAAAGCAGTGTACTGTACACTTTCAACTGGACAAGCCTGAAAGTTTCCACTGCTGCATTATGAACACCGCCTGGGATCTATAAACGCACTATATCATGTAAAGCAAAAATAAAAATAGAAACCAAAACATTAATTAAACATAAAACAGTAGATAAGTGGGGGAGACACTACATTAAGCAGTGACTGATGTTAAAATGTGACAATATTACATTTGTACATTTAAAATAAGGTGCAATTTATGGATTTTCGAGAACGCAAACCATTATGCACTTTGCCTATTCATTGCAATGATGTTTTGGAAGCCTGAAAATGCAAATAATGCCAATGCATCAGCTTCTTGGTGCATAATTGTTATATAATGTTTCATGTAATTAGCAAAACTGTAGGGCTGTGCAAAAATATCAATACATCGAACTATCGCAATAATTTCTTTTACGATAGTGTATCGTTTCCAACCTCAAGTATCGATTCAAGTTGTGCCAAACGACCTCCTCCTCCGCTCCTGTATATGTCGCTAACTCGCGATTAACAAAACGCCAAGTAGTACGGTATCAAAGCAAGCAAGAGTGAGCACGACAAAAAATATGAAGGTACCTCCAGCTTTTAGAGCTGACGTGTGGCTGCACTTTGGTTTTAACGCTATACCAGGGAGTACTGAATTAGACAAATAAAAAAACCATTTGTAAGCTTTGCAATATATATAGTTCTCTGTTCAATCACACTGTGCAGTTCTAATGAATTGAATTGGATGGAAAATAAATTGGAATTGGAATTTTAATTTGTCTGCTGACTTTATCATGTTGTCAATATAATGTGGCACACATACTAATACAAACTATTGCAATATATCACAATATGTATTGTATCGCAATATATCGTGATATATTGTATCGTGACCAATGTATCGTGATATGTATTATATCGTGAGGCCCTTGCCAATACACAGCCCTACAAAATTGGGATGATTCGTTTGTGTGGGAAAAACAACAGATTTTTTTTCAAGACTCTTGATTACTCCAATGTTCAAAAATAAATACAACACTAGTAACGCCTTTTGTTTTTTGAGCATTTTTGCAGAATAAATCCCACACTTGTACGATAGTGTACATTGAACTATATTGCATAAACAACATTTTGTATTGCCCATTTTTTGCCAGTTTTTTATTTGCTTAGTTTTAAAACTTAGAGTACTTCTATCATCTAATGCTTGGTCAAAATTAAGCATTAACAAATTTTTACCATGGTTAAATGTAATTCTAACAGATCTCAAAATGAATTTGTTACACTGTGCATTTTGTTGATAATTTGCAGGATTTTACATTTTTAATTTAATAAGTCAAACAGTAATATCAGTGTAGTATTATTTTGATACTACACAAAACTGCACCCGTCTGTACATGCCTGATGTACTTTTTAGACTTTAAAATAGGGCTGTGTCGATAAACGATATTATATCGAATCACGATAAAATGTATGTCAATAAAAATGATAAGCTCTGTAGTTTTTTTACTGTATATTGATTTAAGAGCCAATCACACAGCAGAAATGTGCAACAATGGGAATTTTAAAAGTGTGTTTATATTAGAGATGTACTGAAGTTTCAGCCAGCGAAAAATTATCAGCTGAAAATATGTTATGCCATTTAATGGACTAATTTTTGTGGCTTTAGTCATTGTTGGGGTACTCATTTAAATCTGGAAGCATTAACAACTTAAATCGATATATATATTATTACTGTTCAATATGGAAAATAATTAATCGAGATTGTCATATCAACCAGCCCTAATTTAAACATACAGCAACTTGATCACACCTTAAAAAATAATAAAAATTAACAATAACGTTCAAGAGCTTGATCAAAAACGTCCATAACTTTTCACTAGACGAGCAAAGCCAGAAAAAGACATAAAGAGTCACATAACGATCACCATATGATCTTCAACACAATACTTGGAGACTCACTCTGAGGTTGTCAATATCATAAAGAGAGCACTATTGATGTGCTCAATCATGAAGCGGGCCTGGCGGCCACTAAATGGCCTATTAAACATTGATGAGGAAGTCATCCTGAGACAGTCGCAGAGGGACTGATGGCTGCTGGACAGTTTGGCTGGGTGCAGGAGGTAAAAGCATCAGTGCCCCACCCCGGGATAATCCATTATCCAGCACCAGCTGCCACACGTTCCCAGCCCCCACCAAAACAGCCATTTACTGGCAGAATCCTAATAAAACACTCGCTGCCATGCAGACCTGTGCTGGATTCCAGCTCACCTACTGCTGAGGTGACATTTCTGATCAGGATAGGAAGACAAGCTGGATGGCAAGTAGGTTAACATGGAGTTATAACCGATGTTAACCTTCAAGACATTGAATAATTTACTTCATATACCACTTTTCTCTCTCTCTCAGTCTCTCAAAGTGACAAAAATGCTCTTCAGCCCTTCACCAAGGATTGTTTTCATCTGTAATTAACGCGATTCAATCAAAAATGGTCAAAAGAGTTGCCATCTGCCATTTGCATTTTTTCACTTTCTTCAAATATTGTCTCACAGTACACAATTTCACAAGACGGCTCAGAAACGAGTACTTTTTCATGAAAAAAAAATAATTCTATGCGTCTCAAATGATGAAAAGGAAGTGGACAACAGTTACGATTTGTCATAATTGGTGTGTTCTGGAACAAAATATGAACATCTTGCTTTGGAGAACATTGGAGAACTTACAAAAACATCAGATAAAGGCTGACATGCCTCAAACAAAATCGAAAAATGAACTTGAATAACGAAATTCGAACTAAATTCATTTTGAGTTTTTGTCAGATCATTTTGTCTCCTAAACACCTTGGAGATGGTAATCATGCAAACGGTGGGTTTGTTCTGAAATAACACCTTCTTTGACGTACAATTGAATCGTATCTCATATCTATGGCCAGACAGAATATGTGGACATTCATTGCTATTTCTACAGAGAATTTCGTAAAAAATCTGCGGATTTATGGGGAATGATTTTGCGAGTATTTTAACTAAAAACTTAATATATATGAAATAAAAAAATACTACCTTTTCAACTTTTATTTAATGTTTACAATGCAAATCCAATTAGATCCACTTATTTGGTAAACAAAGCAAGTGTATCATAATATAGCTACTAAAAGACTAAAAATATTACTTTACAAACTCTATTGTGAATAAATCATATGAACATTTTTGTTTTATAGTCAATAATTTTACTGAAATTAATTTAAAAACTGAATAAATATAAATTTACAAACATTTATACCAGTAAATGAATAGACTTAATGATGGGCTAAAAATCTGCGGATTTCTGCGCACACAGATTCTGTGTGGGCCTACTCATATTCACGGCAGTCAGACAGGAGAACGACATCCAAAACAGCAACACCAAGTTAGTAACATGAATACATTGGATGGTCAAGTAGCAGAGCTGGTACAGCTGTATCCGCACCTGTATGATCACTAGAGGTGTGAACCTACTCTGGTCTCACGGTTCGGTTACGATTATCATGTCATCGATTCGGTTCAATTCGATATCTCGGTGCATCACGGTGCATTAACGATGCATCCCACACACAATTAGAGAGAGAGAGAGAAATGGAGTTTACTTTCATTCTCTCAATCACAGTGAAATAGGGGCTTCTGCTGTTAATGTCAGTGAAAGGCTGTCAAGCAGACACAGACGCAGTGAAATTGTGCACAGTTTCAGCGTTTTTAAGTAGTTGGAGCGTTGTAAATACCCGCGCTCGCCTCCCTCGCCATAGTAAGCTATGGCGACATAGCGCATATGAGATAAATGACGTCAGTACATAATAACCGGTTATGATTATTACTGAACCGATACTGAATTGACTGCGCCTGCATCGCGGTGCACCGAAGAAACAATTAATTTTGACACCCCTAATGATAGCTCAGAGATTTTTTAAATGCTCAGAGCGGGTCACATGATGGACTAGACAAGCCATCGTGTTGCGCCACATCAAAGTTCTAACAATAATCCATTCAGTTTTTTTCCACTGCAAATAAAAAAACAACGTAAAGACCACTGTGGGGCTTCTAGTCTGGTGTTCGACAGGCTGTTTACCAGATATGTATGAAACTGTCCTTCTCTCACAGCCACGATCATTGTTGTGCTTAGGGAAGACACGTGAGCAATGTGACACATTTACAATTCTGCCTACTGCAGCGTGGGATGTTGGATTGTTCGGACACTCAGCCTTTTCGAACTTCCTTTTGCCCTCAATCAAAGAACAAAAAAGAAGTTTGAAGTATACTGGAGCCTTAAGCCTGGTTTATACTTCTGCGTCAAGTGATCGGCGTGACCCACGGCGCATGCAACACGCTTAGCTGTGCATTCATACTTCTGCGCGCTGTTTCTGTTGCTCTGCAATAACACTTCCGACACGCTAGTTGGCAGTGAGGTGTTTATATTCCTTTGTGTCGAGTTTCTTCGCTGGCTTTTTGTTTTTCTAACTGCTTCCTTAATGTACAAGTGGTTCAAACTCGCTCATTTTGAGGCAGGAACCGGCAGACGTTCAACAACTTTAACCATTAAGTAAAAACAAAACTTTCCATATGGAGCTCCTTCACGGGACTCCACACTTGTAAACAATCGCTCCATCGGGCTCGCGTGGCTCCCGGTCCCACCCACACTCGTCAGCGCTACCAAGCCAACCAATCACAGAGCTTGCGCTACGCGTCGTTGCGACGTGTAGTTACATTTTTTGAGAGGTGTGCATCAGCGACGCCGACGGCCACGGCGAGGGCTATGTGCCCACGCGTAGGTCGCGTCGTACCCTATGTGTGCGCTTGACGCATAAGTATAAATCAGCCTTTACTGGTCATGTATTTGGTCCTTAGGCAGAGAATTGGGGGTGTTTTGTGGACTTTTTTGCGTTTGGTGGTTTGTCTTTTGTGGTCGTTTGAATGCATTAATGAGTGTTTATATTATGAAATCAATTTTACTAGTTATTAACTACTTCTAGAAGTGGTTAAAAGTAGTTTCAAACCTCATTTACACCTGTATTTAGCCCTTTGACGTGTGGCTTTAAATACACCTAAATACTAGCAAAACATAACATTTATGGATTGTAAAATACACCATGATGTTTATAGAGATGACGAAAATAATTATTTGTAAACATAATCGGACAATGTGATTGTGCACATGGTTTAGGTTACTATAAAACAACATCTTATGCCTCACAATTTACAAAAAAATAAATTGCAGTGTCGTTAAACATATGTGCAATGATTTCAAAAGTAAATCCTACACAGGCAGAAAGACCAGAGAATTTAAAAGAGAAAAAAATCTAAATATTTACATTTCTGAGACCATTATATGTTTCCCCTTTATGCATATCATTCATGTTTTAAGATAATAATAAATTTATTGAAAATTACATATAACATTTCCCATTTTTGGTAAAAGATCTGCTCATTCAATCTGCTCAAACACTGATTTCTACAAAACAAGCCAAATAAACAACTTCCCCAATCGTCACCCAGACCTCAACTTCTCCTTTTGTGGGTTAAAATAAGCTAATATGACACTGAGAATGCTCAACATAACCACACTATTACCATCATCCTTCCTCATAGCATCTGGCTAATGATTGTCCGAGTCACAAAACTAAAATAGCAACTTCAACCACACGTATTGATGTCACTTCAGGGTGTATTGAATATATATTAAAAGACAATGCTTTATCCTGTGCTGTAGTGTGAATCGTAGAGATAAAATGAAGACTTTTGTCTTATAGTATAGCAGTTTTCAATTCAAATGAAGGGAATTCAAAGGTTTTCAGTTTCAGAGCGGCAGCGATTCCACTAGAAATGTGGCACATTGAAAGTGATAATCTGCCGAGTATAAGCAAGTTTTAATACAAAAGTATTAAGTATCATCAAAAACAAATAAAAAAAACCCACAATACAGTCACACTGATTAAATTAAAAACTTTTGGTAAATGAACAAACATGAAGCATAAAAATCCTTACACAAGTGGAGAAACAAAACTGCTGCTACTCAGATCAGTTGATATTAACTCATTCATTTTAGCACAACTGAAAGTTAAAACAACATTACAACATCTATTTCCATAAGTGATCCAACAAAAGCCGGCAAACCCATATATGGACATCAACCAGAATTCAGCTGGTGTTACACAATAAAGAAGATGTCAAAGACCAAAATAGAGCTGAGAAAAAAAGGAGAAAAAAAAGTGGCCTCCCACCACAAGTGTACTGATGGTAACAGTCACCACCATTGGCATGAATGGGTCAGTGACTTTACAAACAGACAATGCAGCATGTCTCAGGGACGGAGCCTCGGTGTCATTCATTACTTGGGTCTTCAGCTGTTGCAGCAGACATTTACGCAAATCACATCCATCACACAAGACTAGGTGTGTCGCTTGAAAGTCTTGCCTAGACAAATTGGTGCATGAATGCAACCTTCCAATAGATCAAATCAATACAAATGCACTCTTACACAATATTGAAAAAGTAAAAACTGATTGCACGGTTTAAGCTGAAAGCTGATCTTACAATTGATATGGAGAGGTGAAACCTGAGCACAAGGGCATGATGACCGTATTGAATTATTTTGAGGTCAAGTTTTCAATGGAGTGGCTTTTATTCTGCTGAAACGTAAAGGATTTTTTTCAGGAAAAAAAGCTGACAGGAACAATGTATCTGCAACATGTCAGAAAGGACAGGAATAAAAAGATGAACACTCATCCAGTGTTATAATATCCTCAGGGGATTGGCACTTTGACTAATAAAGATCCTGTCCATGCCGCATCATTGCGAAATTCAGAGAGGGAGTGCAAGAACATGCTGTGGGGTTATGATAAAAAAAGAAAGAAAAGAAGATTGTTTCTCTGGGCGAGTCAAAAAGCTTGGAGGGGAAGAAAAAAAAACATTTATTGGAGTTGTTCGGGCATGACTGATGAAAATCTGGAAAATAGAATAGAGGGTCATGCCATCCATTCATCTTCACCCTTAATCAGATAGTGAAAAATTGGTTTCAGAACAATTTGTGCTTCAGTTTCTCAAATAAAACAATGTATATTTGTCATAGTTAATGGTTATTAATACTGAGAATTGTATCTTAAAATAAAACGTATAATTAAAGCAAAAAAAGCACAAAGGCCTCATTTCCACCAAGTGTTTTCAAGCAATCTGATAATAAGTAGTCAACTAGGTATCAATATTAACTAAAATGAGTCTGATGGGACCACTTGGGGTTGGATTTGGTCAAGATGTTTCTGTCTAGTTTAATCAAGCTCTACATCTCTCTTTGTGACAAAAGAGTACTAATGCATGAACGAACCCATGTTACGCGATAAATGAGTAAGTTGCAGAAAAAAAAGGGTAATAAAAAAGGATGTGAACAGCATCTACACTGAAAAACCCAATAAGTTAAGGTAACTCAAACCATTTGAGGAAACCAATTGCAACAAACCATTTAAGGTCCAAAACTAATCTATACTGTGAACCTACTCCATTCAAGTTGAAGTAATAAGGTATTTAATTAACTCATTACCTTCAACACAGAGTTCAAAACTCTTTTCAAATGAGTAGAATTAACTTATAGTCAATTTTGAGTTAACTACACTTATTTCATTTGATAAAGTTGACTGTTGGGTTTTACAGTGTATACTTTGTTTTATAATCAGTCAACATGTCTCACAATGACGTTTACACTATGAAAGCAATCAAATGCATTTTCGACTATCTCTGCAAGTGGTCAAAAGTCGACAAGCTCAAAAAAGTCAGATCCCATTTACACCTGTATTTATTGTCAGCCATTTGTGTTATAATCTTCATACCAGGTGTGAACAAGACCAAAAAAACACTGCAAGACTGTACTTAATGTCTTCAATAAAGGAAAGATGGCTGATTAAAAGACAAGTTGAAATAAAATGCAAATATATGGTTTTTACAAAAAAACACCATAACAACCTCAGAGCCCCCAACATGTCGGTCTGTAATAGGGTTGTCAAAATATTGACTTCGCTACCAATTTGTACTCAAAGGCTAAAAACATCTATTTGAGAGCTGTTAAGCATTTCAAAGTTGAATCAATCAGTTATTCCTTCAGCCGATCACTCATATATCAGTTCATAGACCGATCAGCTGATAGACGCAGCTTTCCAGTGCCCCTGAATCTGTGTTAGCACTTGTTGAACAGAGGTGAACAGTGGCAAACCATGACCTTCTCCGCTAATCACAGTCATATCTGCTGAACACGATGCCCAATCAGTGGTGTTTAAGATGTAAGTGAGAAATGGACATTCTTAAAATACTTTGATACCTTCGACAACTCTAATATGTAATGGTTACAAGTTATCACTAAAAGTTAAGATCTTTAGGGTAAGAATTAATGCAGTTTTCACTTCCGGAAACTGGCTGTTGCAATTTATAGGGCAGGCTTTATCAGAGAGCCGGACGGCTAATCTGTGTCATGCTTACGGCCGACGGCCTAAAAGCAGAAGGAGGGGGAGCAGGGGGGGGATATCGCCCACACATGCCTTGTGTTGGGGGAGGATATTAGCAAGAATGACTGGAATTCTCTTCAGTCCAGCCGCTGCTTTGGGTCAGGTGACAAAGTCCAGAGGGACACCGACTTCGCAACAATGTATGATCCTTTAAAATATTCATCTCACAACCCTAGTGGTAAATCATAATGACTTTGCTGCAGTCTGTACATCTGAAAGCTCAGGAGTGAACAGCATTTGTTTTGAAAGGCATTCCTGACACAAGCCCTGTCCTGACTCTGCACCTAAAGCACGCTGTGTACATGTCAAAAAGGTATGCAACGATTCAGGGTGGCCTGTGCTGTGGAAAGAGAGATGCCTCACACAGTATAGACCATTTGGCCAGTTCACAGGCAGCAAAAGGCTCGTTCTGGACAGAGGACATACCAGACATTTCCAATGTAATGGGAGTTGCAGCTTGCTCATTTCCTCCTGTTTAAATTGAAGAGTAACCCAGGGCTGGGCTTGTCTGTTTGGCCCAATTAATAAGATTGTGTCTTCTCAGAATTCAAGAAGGGTGAAATTGATTTAAATGTTTTTGTGTGTCACAGACAGAGCATTACTGTAGACCATGAATCTGTTGTACCTTTCGCTTTGGCTTTCGTGTGTTTTCATCATTTGAATTAAAATAAAAAAAATAAATCTATATGCACTGTCATTAAAATAGATTCTTACTGACTACAAATATTCCAAATAAATAAATGCTTTTATTCAGCTGGGATGCATTAAGGCACAGGTGTCAAAGCCAGTTCCTGGAGGGCCGCAGCTCTGCACAGTTTAGTTCCAACCCTAATTAAACACACCTGATCAAACTAATTGAGTGCTTTAGGCTTGTTTGATACCTACAGATAGGTGTGTTGAAGCAGGGCTGGAGCTAAACTCTGCAGGGCTCCGGCCCTCCAGGAATTGACTTTGACACCCCTGCATTAAGGGATTGTTGTTCATGCTTGAATGTCTTGTTTGATTAAAATAAACTGCAGTTCATTTGAATAAGAGCGAATGCTGCCATTTGAACCTTAATACCACAGAAGTGAAGATGAGGCAGTTGAAAAGTTCTTGTCCACTTCCAAATGAAATTTGTAGTTTCAATAGTTTAAAATAGTAATTAGAGAATAGTAACCTAATACTAACCTAACCCAAACCCTCTTAATCTAACCCTAACCCTTATCAACTAATCAATTAAGATGTTCTGTTCCATCACCATGCACATCATAAAAGCTAGGGTTTTTTTTTTTTTTGGATCTTGAGGTTCACGCCAAAAATAAATAAATAATAATAATAAATAAATAAATAAATAAAAAATCACAGTTTGGGATGCAACTATTATAGATTTCGGTTCTACAATTATAGTTTCACAGTTATCACGATTATTATGCATTCGTTAATTTCAAAACACTACTACTTTAGAAAATCACATGAATGTAATCTTTACATTTTAAAGTGCTATTTATTGCGCCTCAGTAAGCAAATAATACAGCACAAAAAAAATAATTTAAAAAACAAACAATAGTCCATTTCTCTTTGGACAAATAAGTGAATAAAGTTTTAGAAAAAATTTAGACAAAAGTAATAATTTTACACTGAAGATAACATGGGTATTGGCCTCGGTGTACAAGCTCGGAACTTTAAACTAATGCACAGTTGGCATTACTTTGTTTAGTTGCTGCAGTTTTGTTTCGTTCATAAACGGGGTATTGAGAAGCCTTTACAATTAATTACTCATGACGAATTAAAGCACGGTTAATAGTGAAATTGGTTAATCGTTGCATCCCTAATCACAGTATGAGCATTTTCTTAGGTCTGGACCAAACAAACCAAGAAAACAGAACTGAAAAGTGAACCCTCCAAATTATTTAAGATTACCAGTAAATACACTTATAAAGTTGCCTTATATTCCGATCACAAATAAATTGTGCTTTTCTTAACCTTCTATACTTCAAAAAATACAAAAAAAAACATCACTGTTTCAACTAAATAAACTCAATTTTAATAATAAATTTTTCCTTAGCACCAAATCAGAATGATTTTGAATCATTTCAGAAGGATAAAATTGGCCTTTTAAAAAAGTAGAAGACAGCTAATTTCAATTTTAAAAAAAGATTCCACAATCTTCCGGGGGGTATTTATTACAATACAATATGCATTTATTAATGTATTAATGGTGACATATAATCAGAAATGGCTATGGAGAGAATGAGACAACAACTTCAAAAATTGTACCAATTCCTATTTTTTTAAATTATGGTGTATCACACTTGATGTTGGATTAAAGAAAAATCAGAATAAGGAACAGAACAAGAGCATCTGCAAGCGTAAACAATAAAATGAACCATCTAAAACTGTGAATAGTTTACTAGTCTGCCTAATTAGCATATAATTGCAGATCATGCTGTGCAGTTTAATGCATAATATTATGAGAGGCTAAATTAGGCACCACAATATAATGTACCAAAAAACGACTGAAAAACATACTCTATTCAAGAGTATTTCCATTAATGAGGATGATAATGGTATTCAACATATCATAAAAGCAAAAAAAAATGCTAGGCAAGGCCTTTAAAACTGTGTGCGTGTCAAGACGGCAACCTGGAATGTCATGAAAATGAGGCAGAGAGAGAAATCTCAGCAGGTGCAGGACTTAAAGAGTTGCAAAGCTGCCTGTAAACAGAGCGTACAGCCAAAAGCCAAGCTTACATGGCAGGGCCTACATCTTTTTTTTCTTTCTGGCTAGCAGTTTTAAACAGTCTCGCCAGTCACTGCAGCTTCTTATTTGGTTATTTGCTGCTGTTTGTGAAAGTAGGCTAGTCAAAAAGCATCTCCCAGCAGTGGGAATAAGAGGCAGCAGCTGCTGTAAATAAGGACGAGTGCACCGTCTGCTGTACGCCACAACAAACAAGATGATTCGCCCATCAAGAGGGCACGATTTGCCCTGGTGCCATGTCTAAGACACTTTGAAAACCCCTCTTTTTGAAATGCAGGCTCGTGAGGGGAGTATTATCTGTTGGCACACAGAACACTCGACTACAGCCGGCTATGATGTTTGAGGGGAGAGGAAGTGTGCTGATCCCATGAGAGGATGCCAGCTGGGAAGTCAGGTACTGTTTACCAGCCCAACTCCCTATATTAAAGGGGAAAATACAATAGAGAGGCATAACCTGCTTTGCAGCTTCATTAGGACACTAGGGTGAACACTACAGAGCATAGCTGTTTGTGTTAAAACACAGAGTAGGTCGGGATTCTGGGCGTTGAAGTAGTTAAACTGCCAGAGTATGATTGGTATCGCTAATGCCTTTTTCCTCCAGCAAGAACCAGGTGTATTTCGGAGCCAATGATATTGCTGGTTCATCCGGTGAGCCTTCTAAAAACGGCTTTGATTTTTCTGCCTTCTATAGGCCTTTTCCACAGTACGAGTGTCAATCAACACCCAAAGTACTGGCTCTGAAGGAGGAAAAGTGGTTAATTGGCACCAAAATAAATTTTCAGGACAAGATTACCCGCACCATCTGCCATTTTCTAGGCTGATTCAGACTTCTGTTTTTTAAGGGTCCTTGCATACCTTGGCATTAAAGGCCAAATCTCGAATCTGGGCCAAAACAATTGGTTTGAGATTACCTGAATAAGGTGGTCTCGACTTGGTTGAAACAAACTCTAGAGTGATTCGGTTGTAATGAGAAAACAATATTACCCAACAAACTAACAAATCAGTCTATATCACATTGTATTACAGTCATACAATAGGCATATACAGTATATATGGCTATAAGTAGAAAAATCAGTAGGACGGGATGTCATTCTTACTGGTAAAAGTGCATTTCCTGACAAATACGAAAGTGAAAGCATGCTGTCCAACTGAACAATTAAAAAAATAATACCAATGCGATTTCTGATATATAATAGATATATTTTACAACTCTTGACAATTGAAATGAGGTATGAGAAAAAACATTACAGGGCTTAAATGACATTTAAGCCATTTAACTGATTTAACAGAATTAATCAGTTAATCATTAAGAAGCAAAAATGTTATCTCAAGCACAGGCACTTTCTCAGATGAAGAGCGCCAGCCCAAACATTCTCTGTCAGTAATTCACCATGCATGGGGCTGCACTTGTTGCACTAAATGTAGTGCTCATGGCTGCAATATGCGAACACAGGGCCACATTCGCACACGGTGGAAAAAGTTCTGCGCCTATTACTTGTTATATACGGCCGTAAGTGTCAACACAGGTGTTTCTATGGTGACACTGCATGCGTCGCGTCACTGCAAACAGAATAGACCAGCTGAAATAGCTGCATCTCTAGTAACAACAGTTTTTTTCATACAACAGCTTTGAATGCCATATTTGAAATAACAGTGGAACATAATCCTGAACACATTATCGCTTCTAATCTCTGGCTCGCCAGACAAACCAGCTCAGAAGAGACAATAGCACCAGCTCCTGGTGCACTGGCACCTGGTTTGTGCTGGTGGAAAAGGGATACTAAAGAGCCACTGTTGGGCCGGGTAAGCGTCATTGCATAAGTCTCATCTTTCCCAAAATTACAAATGTGTGATAACAGTCACTGCAAACTGAATGCAAGGAATACAAAAACACAGCATCAACGATGCATTGCTACTAATAATAACTTATAGCATTTTATAGCAATAATAACATTTTCTTACAGCATGCCATAATTTGAACAGACAGATTAGAAGTGACAATGTTTTCAGCATTATGTTCCGCTGTTATTTTAAATATGGTGCTCAAAATGGTTTCTGTTCGTCACAGTGATTTAAGTTGAGTAAACTCAAAAATGTCCTAAAGCAGTTTGCCTTAAAATTAAGTTGAGTCAACTTTATTTTTACAGTATAGTGTTTTTATTGTAAAATTTGTCCGATTCACAATTTCGTTTTCTTTAAATGTGTAATTAGTCCATTGAAATATTTATATGACAACAAGAAAAAAAAAGGGGTATAAGACTCTTGTCCATTTCCAGTGAGTACAAATTTTGGTGTGTGGATCATTATTTTCACATTAACCAATATAATAGTAATATTAAAATTTAAAAAAGCAACAAAAAAAACATATTATAAAATACTACAAACAAAATTGGAAGAAAGTTAGGGCTAGGCCGATAAAAGATTATATTGGATCGCGATAAAATTGATGTCAATAACAATGATAAGCTCTGGACTTTTTTTTTACTCTATATTAATCTAAGAGCCATTGAAATATATAGAAATACTGTATATATAGATTGAAATATATATAGTTATCGCTTAGTATGGAAAATAATTATCAAGACTGCATTTTTGACAAATCGGCTGGGCGGGCAGAAGGACTCAACATTATTGTCTGAGCAATGGCCTGAATACTACAGACTATAGACAGTTAAAGGACCTGACAACTCCCTGATCAGACCAACACTGCATCATCACACAAGTTTGAGCATGATTTTAAGTCATTCAAGAGCAATAACATGAGTTCAATTTAGCATGTGCTCACTAAATCAAGTTTCCTTCCACATTTTCTTGCTCTCAAAGGGACAAACACAATTAAAATAATACAAATATAACAATCTCAGAAAGCACTCTCAAAAACAGTTGATTATGTCTTAAGTAAACAGCTGAGAAAGAAACCTAATGTATGTACTATATTGGCTATGTATATCATTATATACCCACATGTTATCACAATATAGTAAACCAAAACTTTGATGTAATTCTATTTGAGAGAATTAAATTGAAAATTTAGCCATTCAAATTTGTCACAAATAAAAACAAGCTTAAATGTGCCTCGACCTTTCACTTTCTACAAACCTGCCAAATACAAAGCACAATAACAAACTGCATTTTAAAAACATCAAGGGAGTTAGAACATAGTAAGTCTCTACATCCAGCAGCTTGGCTACAAACACAGGTCACGCCAAAACCTGCCAAGGAGGGTAAATACCAGTCAACGTGTTTATTCGGCTTAATCCTCTCCTTTAATTAGTCTTCAGTCAGCTGTCAAGAAGGAAGTCAGGCATAAACACCTGCATGCCGCTCTCTGTCACGGCTGACCTTGGCAATCCATAGCATTATGCTGCATTTGAGAGCTCAAAAAAAAAAAATCAAGCAAAAGGGAAAAGACATTGCAATGATTAATAACTGCTTTGCTTGTTGCTCTTGCAAAGACAGCCCCATTATAAACTCAGTTATTAGGAGCACACAATAAATTCATGAACTAGCCAAGCTTGATTTCCTGTCAGGCTTGTACACATAGCAAAATGGATTCATATGCACTAATTCAGGTTCATTAGCATTTCTTGTGCAACACTGGAAGGAATTGCTCCAGTCAGAGCTCGTCCTCTCTTGGAAAAGAGCCTCAGTGAGACAAGATGGACTGTGAACCAACAGATCCGGTCAATAGTAGAATGCGAGGCGCAGTCAATATGTCTGTCAGTGATAATGAGGTGCAGATCTGTAGGGATCTCACACACAAAAACGTTTGTGTCGATGATTGTGCCATCAGAGAAGAGACGTGGCTGCAGGAAGTTAATGCTTTTAAATTAAAGATTACCAGGGTATTTAAAAAAAACACAGATGTCCACAACTAAAAATCTGACAATGACAATATTCTTAAAATTGCAAAACACTGGCACTTGTACAATATTGAAGCTGAAAATAAATTACATAACCTTAACAGAGTCTGTCAGAAGATCAAGTACAATTTTGGGACACTCTGAGGGTGTGATTTAGCTGATCAGATATGGATTAAGTGAAACTCTGGTACAACTGATCACTGATAAAATACTTTTTTTAAGCACAAATCGTCACCTTGCAGTGTTTCCTCTAGGATTTTTCCCAGCTGTGGCGGCAGGACTTTTTTTACACAGATCTGCCAACTATTTCAAAGACAAATATTACGCGCAGTATTACAAGTCGAGATAGCATTCATCTAATACGAGCATGCGAATCTCTTTGCTTGCGCGCCGATTTCCTCTGTTCGTCCACAGAACTTCTTGCACGCCCTCAAATTTACACGTTCAAGTGCAGATCTTCTTGTGCGCTCTCCAGTAAGCGCTGCTGAAGCGCGATTTAGTGTGTTTTTGTACTGAAGTAAAGTGAAACGGCTATAAACTCCAGCAAGATAAAGTCATTGTTTGCAGAGCCATTGACCTTTATCAATAAAGTATACTTATGGAAACTGTGTTCATCTTAACTGAAAGCTACGCGGTGTTTGCTAGACTCACGCACCTGTCAGTCAGTCTGTCAGAGAGTCAGTCAGCATGTCACCTTAAAGGGTTGAACAAATTGCGCACAGCACTACTACGGTTACAGAAAAGTTTGCGCTGTTTACCTCTAATATGTTTTGGTGCGATTATAATCCGCTATAAAAAAACACGACTAAATGTTTTAAATGAGAAGTTGTAATGTAGCCGTGGCGGGATGAATTTTGGCATGGCGGCCCGCCACGGATGAATGAATGCAGCGGAAACCTTGCCTTGGAATTATATCTATCTGCGTTTTGAATGATTTCAGATATTGAGCTTCAAAGTTTTTGGATTTCATAGCAAACAGTATGTGTGTAACATTTGTTTTTTTTAAATAAAACATCTTAAAATGTAAACAACTTATTAAAAAAACATCGCATAATGTAAATAAGTTGTCATTTAATAAAAACATGTCAATAACTCAATTTTGACAAAAATGTCAGATAGAACCTCATAATTCCAAGGTGACGAAATGTTGCCATTCAAACCCTTGTGCATAGAACCAAGTAGATAAAAACATAAATGAACATGAAATAAAGGGTGCAATAAAAAAAAACTCCTCTGTCTTAAAGTGTGGCCATCAAATGACTGAATATTGCCATAATCCACTAGGCCTACAGTTCAACACAGTTGTCAGAAACATGCTTTCTGGCAGCAGATGTTCATTTATGTGTTTTACAGAAGAATTCCTGGTGGTCTTTTGACTCCTTCGCTCATTTATGAGATCTAAAGGAGTTCTTAACTTCTAAAAAATAACATCACATGTCTGCAAATACTAGGGCTGCACTATTCTGGCTAAAATGAAAATCATGATTTATTTTGCTTAAAATCAAGATCACGATTTTCTCACAATTCTGTAGATGTAATGTAAAGATTAACATGAGCAGTCTTTTATTACTGCTATTCTCAAACATATGGTAAAACAATAATAATATTAGGCCTGTGTGTAGGTCTACTGTTGGTTAAAATGTTAAATTTTGTATAGACTTGAAATTAGGGATGCACCGATGCCGATACTTGGATCGGATATCGGTTCGATATCGCATATTTTTGCTGGATCGGGTATCGGCCAGCTGGTACCGATCCAAATCCGATCTTGTGCGTGCGCTATATTCTGTGTTTATAAGCCAACTAATAGGCTAAATGAAGCCTATTTTAAGGCACTAGAACATTGTCATGTAGGCCCGCTATATCCGAAATGTTCTGAAGCCATTCTACAGTTTAATGTGAAGTACAGATGAATATTAAAGTGTTTAAATTCATGTTCAGTTCAGCCCTTCCCGCCGCTGCGCGGCTGCGCCCGTCAATCATTCTCCATTCATTCACAATTCAGTCTGCTTGTCGCATTTGATGACAGGAAAAACTTTCTCTAAGACTATTTGTTCCTTTTAGTCTAAATAATTAGTGGAGATATGCATTTAGTTTTGCATCAAATGAGTTCATTTTGACCCGCAGCAGGAGTTCATTTCATAATGTTTGCGCTGCTGTGTGTGTTAGATCAGATCGCATTCGCACTACTGGAGTGGAGACGGTTATTACCTGCTCTTCACACACAAAGTAGGCCTACCTGAAATGTTTAGAAAGCCTCAATAATTCACTGGACAGATCCTCAACGCACTTATTTCTTCCATTTGAGCTGCTGTTTTGCAAATGTCTGCAGATACCGGAGCGCTGCGCGCTGTCTCCGATGCATCAAGCGCTTTCATTCACGTGCCGGCTGCATGCGCAGAGGCGAGGTGCGGCGCTCCGTATAAGATTATTCTTACAATGAGTTTGTTCTCCCATTCTTCAGATTGAGTTTATTTTTCTAAGGTGAATACTTTAATTGCTGCGAATAGTTTTAAAGCCTGGCCCATTGTGGTAAAGGTAGTTTATTAAATAAATTAAAGATGAAACTGACGGGCGCAATATGGATTGTTATTAACAGAAAATGATTTAGCCTAATATAGGCTATTCTAAAACTGTGAATATTTCACTGTAATTTTATATATTAATATTTGATTTACCAGACCAGTTTGTGTTTTGGCGCTGAAGCATATAAGTGGACCTTTTGAACTTTCTCCGTCTCACTCACGGCGAGATTTGGAGAGGAATTATTAAGTAAAACTGGCATCAGACGCTTTAGTTTAATCTGCATCAAACCTGCAGGAAAATATCAGGCTGTAATTTAATATAATTAATAAATTTAATAAAAGGCTGATTATTTTACCAATTATGTCAATAGCCTATTGCAGATTTCAAAGAAAAATCTTAATATTAAAAAGGAAAGGACAATATCACAAGGAATGCTCAAATAATGTAGCCTAGTTTTACAGCAAGCATGTTTTTAGTTAGATTGTGCCGTCTGTCATGTATACCTATAGGTCTGTTATTTTTTACTAAAGAAGATGATTTCAGTTTAGCACCAGAGCTATAGAAACTGCTCATGGCTCGTTAACCGAATGTCAACCGCTAACAGATTAATATTAAAATATTAATAAAAAAAAATAATTGACGTGCCTATATTTTGTATACATTAAATATTGCATTTTAAAATACTTATTTATTTTAAATGCAAACAGCATCAGAACATAATATAGCATCTTCACCTGCTGTGTTTTTAGCAGCATATAGAAAAACAGAAACTAAACAAAAAGAATAAAATAAATCCTGCTCTAGATCTTTTCCTTAAATGACAAATTTAAATTACAAAACGAAAACACTGACTGAATACTTTTTAAGAACCGGCAGGCTGTTTGTCCAATCATGTTTTTTTTCTTCCATCAAATAAAAATATCAGGCTACCTCAAATAGATCGAAATAGAAATATGTATTTAATTAATGTTAATTAATTAATGTTAAATATTACAAATCTCCTGTCAACATGTTTAATAGAATTCATTAGTTTAAAGATTATGTCTTTAATTACGATTATGACTTATTTCCTCTGTCTCATTCGCGGTTCATGTGCGCGCGCTGCGTGTAATGAAAGACAATGAACCTAAAGGCTCTATGTTGACTTTTTGTAAAGTATTGGCTACTACATAGCATATAACAATTTTGTTGTTTACATATGATATTGCATTATTTGCTTACATGTTTTGTTAAGTTGTAAAATGAAAGCCTCAGTTTGGTGCGAGGTCCATTAGCCTATGCAAAAAAACAAAAAACTTTAGATTTGTTTGATTGGTAGATTAGGCTATGTAGGCTATTTAGAAAATTATATTATATAAGAACTATTAATAACTGTAATTTTCCAAATGGAAAAAAGGTTGGTTTGTTAGTTGAACACTAAATCACCAATAGCCTATTTATTGAGTTTATGACACGGCTCTGGCAGCACAGAGGCGATCCACGTCATCGCTGGCTGGTTTGTCAACATTTCTGTGTCAAACTATGAGCAGAAATATCCTTCTTTCATTTTGCTTCTTTGACAAAATATGTAGGCACGTGTGGTTGCACGTTACTGTGACTGCACGCGCTTTTCCATTCCAAAAACGCGAGGCGCACTGGACTGCACTGCCTTTATTGATGACAAGATAAAAAGGAGCGCGGTGCTCTTTTTATGTCACTAGGAAACGACTGAATCAGCTGAGCCGTATTGTGCGCGAGTGTTCCTGTAAGTAATTGTAATTTTTAATTGCATTATGATATTCAAGATTTGTAAAGTCATACAGCTTTGAATGACTTGAAACAGCGACCACAAGTCTCTCCTCCATCATTAAAAGCTCGCCGAAGTCGTCTTGACAACACAAACACTGCTGTCACCTCAAAGAAAACCCAACCCTGCCTCTGCTTTCATTTGATTGAAGAATGAAAAAGACGAGACTGATGTAACACGCTTTTTCCGCTCGAGAGCACATAGCGCGCAATGGCAAAACATTAGTAAACCATGCAAAAGATGCACCTATCAGTCTCAACGCAAAAAAGCATTGGGGACAACAAAAAAACGGCACAGTATCGGGATCGGATCGGTATCGATCGATATTCAGAATTTTGGTATCGAGATCGGATCGGTTGGGAAAAAATGGTATCGGTGCATCCCTACTTGAAATGGTGGACTTTAAATTTATCCTGGTAGTTAATGCACAGTAAAGTGATGACATCAGAATACAACTATTTATAATTCTGAAGTTGAGTTATGTTTGAGACATGCTTGTCATCTGTCGTTGACAACATTATTAGATTTTTTTTCACTGGTAAAACGAGACATTTGTCTCTATCAGATTCCCTCTTGCAATATATTCAACATTATATAGGCTAGAGTAGTTATATTGACCCAGTAAACATTTATTCTCATGTACAACTCTTTGCGTTCGCTATGAAAAAAAAAAAAAAAAAAAAAACATATCAAACGCTTGTCGTAATCATAAATCTAAAATGCGATATGATCATTTAAATGATGTGCGCACTTTTGGTTTCATTTTCACCACTGAGTGTGTTCATATCATGACTGCAGTCACTTAAAAAAAAAAACGTACATATTTGGTAATCATACTTCCCTCGCGACTCCCAAACGATCACTCTGAACAACTCTCACAACTGAACGTTATTTACAACTTTATTACCAGCTATTCACAGCCTATGGTTCTGTTCACTAAAGTAGACATCATTGGCGGGCACCCGCACATCCTCTTAATAGTAAACAAACAGTGCGTCAGCTCATGTGTGACTTCGCGGCCACGAACGTCATTACATCAAGACAAAAATGACATTTTTGGGTGAATTATACCTTATAAATACAGTATGTGACACTTTTAACACCATTTGTAGGTGTCCATGTTGCTGAGCAACGTATATAAAAAAAATGTGAAGACTTGTGCGACCGCCTTTACGATTCTCTCCTGACCTTGAAAATATAATTGGCTGAATCATAGAAAAGCTGAATTAAGATCGTGTGTAGGGTCGAATCGAAATTGTGATCTTTTTCAATTAATTGTGCAGCCCTAACATATACAAAAAAGTTCAGTTCAGCAAGTTCCACTGAGAAACATGACTTAACTTTTTTTTTTTACTAAAATATATAATTTTTCTTTATTGTCCAGGCCAAATAACCCCAAAAAAATTAACTAACAGACTGAACACCATGAAAAAGTGTCAAGTCAAAGAGCTTTAGCCATTCACAAAGATCTGACAACACTACTCCATCCTATCTGCTTAAAGCAAAGTGAGGCAAGAGTGAAAAATTGATTATCTAAAGCTGAGCTGGACTGAACCAAATCATGCAGTGAAACAGCACCTCAAATTTTGCCAAATCAGACGATCACTGAAAAAGGGAGGAAAAAAACACTAATATTTTCCATATCAACATATGAAAAAAATTGTTAACGTTCAATATTTATTGCATAAATAATATACCAATAAAGTAACAGTAAAGTCCCAGGTGTACAAGTGATCAAGTGTCTATCAGTAATAAAACTGGATGGTTCTGTTAGCAGGGAAATGACTGTAGCTCTTTTTTCTCCGACATAACAGAGTTAAACATAAGAATGGCAGATTTCGTAAATTTGCCAAAAAAAGTAAACCAGCAATGTTACTGCCATTGCATGCTTAACCATTCTGAAACCTTCCCTTGAAAAGCACTTCATAAAATGGAAAGCACATATCGAGAGCAAGCACTCTGCCAATACTGCACTTTACAGTTAGTGCATTGCTTGTGTTTAACCCGCGCCAGCATAACCTCTTTCAAGTAAATCATTAACCTCCGCAATCAAGGGCACCATAAGAAAACTTGCGGCTTCCAGTGGTGTAGTAAGACATAAAGAAGCATTTATGACTCCTGGTAAGTGGGTCACACTATGGCTAGCTCTCGGTGATGGGATGTGAGGTGGCACCTGCTAGCGATGGGTTGCAAGAGGACACTGGCGGTCCTTACAGAAGCAGACACACTGGAGTGTAATCTCATTACTGACGTCAACTCTACAACACCCAGGACAGAGAATCCACTCACAGTAAAGGCCAAACACAACTAACAGAACCAGGAAGAGCCCGAAAAAGGGGCATCCCACCCAATGCATTCCTGTTTACTACAGGGAAGCGCGTGACTCTTAAAGACCACACCGACTGAATGGTTATCTTGACAAACTGATTAATGAGCATCACCCACATGCAAATGGTGATGGCAATAGCAACAACATAAATATAAGATCAACATAAATCAACATCCCCGGAGTTTATGAAGTAATTCATTTGCATTGCCCTTAAAAACAAAGTCCAACTTGTTTGTCAGAAGTTTATCAGGAATAACCGATTAACCCTGTGAAGCCTACTGTATGATAGGTGACAAAAATTCCAAATTACGGAGATGATAAAAAACTTGTTGAGCATAATAGTATACATACCTTCTCTCACCTGAGTGACAGTTCATACTTTCACTTTTTTTTACTTTCAGGTTGTTGTACAGGTGTCTTATTGCTGAGAAATCTCTCATGTTTTTTAGCACCATTAATGTTTCAAGATTAATATTCAACAGAGCAAAGCAACTAGGGTTTACTGGATTACACTTATCACAATTGTTTTAGTAAGATCATGATAAAATGGGAGACATTATTTGGAAATAGTGACAACTTACATTTATATGCATTTCTGTTATACAACGTAATTACTATTACAGAATATCATCTACTTATATTTATAATAAATATATGATAATATTATGCTTTTGTCATAAAATATGTATAATTTGGAGGAAAATAGATGATTTTCTCTTCACAGAAGGACTCTAATATTCAGTATACAGTTTTTCTAACTATAACTGTATAACAGTTTTTCTAAGTTCTTTTCATTGCCTTTAAAGTGAAATACTTGAACATAAACATAGAAGGCAGAGAAAAATGTTAATTTTAGGAGAATTTCAGATTGCATTTAGAGGTTGTTGCATCTGATCTCTTCATATCTTAAAATACATAATGTCAAAATTACACACACACACACACACACACATATATATATATATATATATATATATATATATATATATATATATATATATATATATATATATATATATATATATATATATATATACACACACACACACACACACATAAATATATACATACAGACATACATACATGTACATATATATGAGCAATTCCGTGCAAATGTCAGCCTGGCCATGAAAAAAATTAAGTTCACCAAAATACGAAAACCGTTTCTGTTTTTTTTGTGTAAGCAAGTATTTTACAGTACTTTAGAAATACTCAAAAATGCATCTGTTAATGTTTTCAAACTATTCTATTTGATTTACCAAAGTCACACAAGTGGCAATTTCACATCTGTCACATCCATAACGGAGAGATGTAACATCCATAATGACACTTTTTTCTCATAAAAGTGAAAATATTAAATAAAATAAAATCAATCATTTTTGTTCTATGATTAGTCAACTCTTATCCTTTTGATTATTATTGCTTCTTTTGGGTTGTGCAGTTTAATTTACAGAATTTCTACGAAGTATGGTGTAGACTGTAAACCCGCAGACTTATCTGTCACATCCATAATGCTTGTTTATTTTCTTCATATAAAGTACAAAACATGTTTACAGATTGATATTTTTCTGGTCCCATAACTCCGTGGTCAGTTGTTCTGGAAAATATAAACAAACGTTTTAATATAATGTTAACATATATTTTCTATATTTTGAGTTTTTACTGCAAATGTCACATCCATAACGCTGGAATTGCTCATATATATATATATATATATATATATATATATATATATATATATATATATATATATATATATATATATATATATATATAAATTTGAAATGATCAAACAGATGCAACTTCAGCAGCATCTACTTTACATCAGTTGTCCAATCCTATACTATCTATAAGATCATATAAATCCCTGTTTTTGAATACTTCAACTGGAACAACAACACGTCAAGCTGTATCGTCCAAACAACGAGGCCAGGAATCCCAAGAGCAAATGTCACGGCAGCAATTTTGACAATAGCCTGAAGTCAGCTGGGTGATTAAGGCAAATGTAATAACAGATAAACAGGTCTTAAAGGCACACGCACAGATTTCCATCCCCAAACGCAGTCACTAATGCACTCAAATCCATCAACTTACCCCATTCCAAAAAGTCCGTCACGTGTTTTTCCCGTTTTAAGGGCGAGTTGCTGCACTCGTTGTATAAACATATGATAATATCCAGCAGTGTCTCCACACTCAGTGACTTGTCGTTTTTCTGATGGCCATCCAGCAGCAACTGCTCCAACTTCTTCAGGCGCACCTTCGCAGACATTTTCTACCAATTTAGCGGCCTGGCTACCACTCCCAGAGCCAGAAAATGTGAAATAACACTTGTCGGATTTAATTTAACTGGTATTCGCGTTATAAATACACACAGTTGGTATTTATGTGGCTAAAACGTATGGAGCTCTGAAGTCCCAGACTCCAACTGCTAGCCAGCCATCCAGCTAGCCAGCTAGCAAAATGTGCCCAACATTGTGCTGAGATAAACGAAGCCCTAATGCGCCTAACCCCGCTGTTGTCCGCCGGTTTCCAGCGTTTCCTCCCCCCTCCTCACTCCCGAGGCCCCGTCGGCTCCATTCGCCTTAATCCGGACAAATCTGTACTTTCCACTTTGCGGGATGTGCCGGGGCTTTTTCTCCCGTCGAATCTCAGGATGATTGGACGCTCATTCCGCTCAGCTGGAATTCTACAGGAACAAACGAAGAACTACACACACCTTCGACCTACATAAATACGCCCCCCAAAAAACTGGGTGCTTTTTCGAGGTAGGCCAATCCTCGCGTGTGAGCGGGACTAGCCGGTGTGTTGCTCCGCGAAGCCGAATATGGCTGCATTCGTGTTCAGCCTTGTCTAGCGCTCCCGAATGAAGAATCCAGACCCGGGATAGCGGAGCCCCGCCCACCCGCACCGGAAACGCTGGGGATATGTGTGTGACGCCATTGTTTGATTGACACCGGGAGGCGGCGAGCACTGACCTCATCAGGAGCTCACAGGCACTGAAAACAGCCGGATCGTCCTCTCGTTGACTAGACCCAAACACTCGGTTCAACAAGGAACTCCGTGAATGAAGAAGATCTTACAGACATTAGCAACAGCGGCGGATTTAGTGATTTGGGGGCCTAAGCAACTCCAGCCATGGGGCACCAAGTCCTGAAATGTATCCTTTCTACTTTTATTAATTTTTTATTTAAGAAGGTCGCTGGTTCGAGCCTCGGCTGGGTCAGTTGGCGTTTCTGTGAGGAGTTTGCATGTTCTCCCTGCGTTCGCGTAGGTTTCCTCCGGGTGCTACGGTTTCCCCCACAGTCCAAAGACATGCAGTACAGGTGAATTGAGTAAGCTAAACTGTCCGTAGTGTATGAGTTTGGATGAGTGTGTATGGATGTTTCCCAGAGATGGGTTGCAGCTGAAAGGGCATGCGTTGCGTAAACATGTGCTGGATAAGTTGGCGGTTCATTCCGCTCTGGCGACCCTGGATTAATAAAGGGACTAAGCCGAAAAGAATTGAATGAATTTACAACTAAAAATAATAAATATATATATTTGTTTATAAATTTGACTGCTGGACTGCTCCATGATTGAGGGTGGTGGATATGTTTTCATTCATTCATTTTCTTTTCAGCTCAGTCCCTTTATTAATCCGGGGTCGCCACAGCGGAATGAACTGCCAACTTATCCAGCACATGTTTTACGCAGCGGATTCCCTTCCAGCTGCAACCCATCTCTGGAAAACACCCATACACACTCATCCACACTCATACACTACGGACAGTTTAGCGTACTCAATTCACCTGTACCACATGTCTTTGGACTGTGGGGGAAACCGGAGCACCCGGAGGAAACCCACGCAAACGCAGGGAGAACATGCAAACACCGATATGTTTTTCATAGTATTATTATTACATACCATTACATAATAATAATAATAATATATTATTGTATATTAAATAATATTTAATTTCATAATAATTTTATTTGTTTGAATATTTTTATACAAAATATGTTAGAAAACAATGTTATATATAGTTTATAGGTATAATTTATACTTCTAGATATTTATTGGGGCCCCCCAGATATCCTGGGGCCCTAAGCAGCTTGCTTATTGATTAAATCTGCCCCTGATTAGCAAATGTATGTTTGTTTTTCTCTGATGTTCTAATTTCTTTCTACTTTTTAAAATAATTTTAAATTAAATATGTAAATATTTATTAATTACATAATATGATGTGTTATATTACATTATAAAATAATTAATGCTGATGATGCTGAAAATATTTCTTAATAAGTGTATATTTAATAAGTTACATTTGGACAATACCTATAAAAACAAATCAGTTTCTACAATTATTTCATTATATTTCATATTTTTTCATTCATTTCTCATGTTTTCAAATGTTTTATAATGTAATGTAATTTATTATATTATGATCTAATATTATGATTATTATATATTATAAAATGTTGAATATATGATGATAATATTATTTATTGACACAAACTATATTTAACATAAAATGATGAATATATAAAATTTATATATTTAGTTACATTTTAAAATAGGTAGTATTTTATAATATTATATGATTATGATATGGGCGACACGGTGGTTCAGTGGTTAGCACTGTTGGCTCACATCAAAAAGGTCACTGGTTCGCTGGCATTTCTATGTGGAGTTTGCATGTTCTCCCTGTGTTTGTGTGGGGTGCTTTGGTTTCCCCCACAAGTCCAAAGACATGAGCTATCGGTGAATTAAATAAACTAAATTGGCCATAGTGTATGTGTGTGAATGAGTGTGTATGGGTGTTTCCCAGTGATGGGTTGCAGCTGGAAGGGCATCCGCTGCGTAAAACATATACTGGATAAGTTGGCGGTTCATTCCGCTGGGGTGATCCCAGATTAATAAAGGGACTAAGCCGAAGGAGAATTAATGAATGAATGATTATGATATATGTTATTATGATATTATTATTATTATTATTTATTGACACAATATTTAACATAAAACAATGAATATAAACAATTTTATTTTCAGTTACATTTAAAAATAAGTAGTATTTTATAATATTTCTGTAATTTAATTCATTGTATATTAGATAATTAACCATAGAGGAAAATCAAATAACATTAACTTAACTCCCCTTCTGAATTTAATAATATATTTCAGTGTTTCCTCCAGGATTTTTTCCAGCTGTGGCGGCAGGCTTTTTTTTTTTTTACACAGATCTGCCAACTATTTTAAAGACAAATATTACACGCAGTATCAAGTCGAGATCGCATTCATGTAATACGAGCATGCGAATCTCTTTGCTTGCGCGCCGATTTCCTCTGTTCGTGCACAAAACGTCTTGCACGCCCTCAAATATACTCTGCTCAAGTGCAGATCTTTATGTGCGCTGTCAAATAAACACTGCTGAAGTGCGATTTAGTGCATTTTTGTGTGTTTTGCGACATTAATGCGTCCTGAAGTAAAGTGAAACGGCTATAAACTCCAGCAAAATAAAGTCATTGTATGCAGAGCCAATGACCTTTATCAATAAAGTATACTTATATGGAAATTGTGTTCAACTTAACTGAAACGCATCACACAGCTGTCAGTCAGTCAGCATGTCACCTTAAAGGGTTAAACAAATAGCACACAGCACTACGGTTACAGAAAAGTTTGCGCTGTTTAATTCACTTATCTTTCAATATGTTTTGGTGCGATTATAACCCGCTGTAAAAAAACACGACTGAATGTTTTAAACGCGTTGTAATGTAGCCGTGGCGGGATGAATTTTGGTGTGGCGGCCCGCCACAGAAGAATGAATGAAGCGGAAACCTTGTATTTACCAGTAGCTTTTTTATTGTTTTAGTTGCTTCCATTCTAAAGTTGTGACAATGTCAGGTTTGCCTTTTAACCACAATACAGTCAATTTTTATAATTTCCAAACTTGCATCTTTAATATTTATTATTTATTTTATTAATATATATATTTTTTTTACTGGTTAAATATTTGTCAGTATTTAATTAAATAAACTTATACTTCTCTCTTATTTTTAACTAATCAATGATGAAAATTGTTATAATAATCTGAATGATTGAAAACTGAATAACTTTTAAATCCCTTCTCTTTAAACATACTTAATTTACTGACACAAATATTTATGTGTATTTAAATATGTATTCTGCAGCACTTCACTCAAACGGTAGTTTTGTTACTGTGATCTCAGAAATATAGCAAGATTCCTCATTCATCAAGCACTGTAAAAATGCAGACAATGTGCCAAGCCCTCACCAGTGTAAGGGGCACACAAAAGACTTAACCTCTATAAAGCCTCTCACAGTAATTGCAGCTCCATTCAGTCAGAATGATTATAATTGTCTGTGCATTCGGACATGAGCGTGACCTTTTTACCCACACTGTAATTTGTTCTTATGGTTATCATTATTATAGCCATTTTAACTCATTTGTTGATTGTTTAGAGCAGTAATAGCCAACTCGTTGGTCTATTTAGAGCGCGGGGGGTGGGGGGGGGGGGGGGGGGGGGGGTAATAAATGTTTAACGTTGATTAAACATTATGCTTTTTTCCCTTCCCATATTCCTTTTTCTTACTCATTTTATGCATTTTAAATCACGAGGTAGGTAGGCAAGCTTAATATACTTTAATAAACACATCTGTGACTGGTCATTTCTTTTCATTTTTTCACAGATATTTTAACAGATTTCCAATTAAATCCAGCTGCAGAATATTCACCAACAAAACCAATTATACCATTATGGCAAGCCATTTTAACATTTTATCTATAAAACATACCAGTATCTTTATATTTTTAGTTAAATTTCACTACTTCATTAGTACTAACACTAGAACGGAACACTTTACGTTTTTGAAAATAGGCTTATTTTACTCCATTAAGTTGAATTTTACCATTCATTAATCCAATCTCTAAGTATGGCAGAAGAAGCTTAGCTTAGCATAGCATAAATCAATAAATCGATTTAGACCATTAGCATCTTACTCAAAAAGCACTAAAGTGTTTTGATAATTTTCATATTTAAAGCTTGACTCTTTTGTAGTTATATTGTGGACTAAGGCAGATGGAAAATTTGCTATTTTCTAGGCCAATATGGCTAGCAATACTCTCATGCCTGCATAATAATCAGGAAACTTTGCTTCTAAGGAAGTAATCAAAATTCATTGATTATAATAAAGACTATAGAATACACAAGACATGTCACTTATATAGTTTTGAATGGGGAAAAGTGTAACGGTCAATATGGCGAATGAAGCCCCGCTTACTAGTACAGGAGCCAATCATCAATTGACTTACAGGCAGAAAGCTTGGAAGAGACGTGTGCTTTCATGACAGTTTGGTGGTCAACAAACGCATTGGAATCTCAGTGAATTGCTTCACAGACATAAGAAATATATCCAAATCCTATATCCTTTTAAATGAACCAAGTGCACTTGAAAACAAAAGTTTTTTGATTTTGTAATCTGTATGAAACGAACGTGAGGTACAGTCCATCCTGCCAAATGCAAATAACATGACAGCAGCAACTACTCAAATGCCCACAAACTTGTAAACAAAGAGCCACTGTCATTTCTGGAGGTGATTCACCATCAAGACCAAGTTGTAGATTACTTCAGAAGAGCAGCGCGATCAGGCGATCATTATCCAGAGGATGATAATGTGTAGAACGCCTGTAAATAAGGGTTGATGTCGTGATCTCGTTCTTTTGGAGTGCACATGCACATTAGCTTGGGGAACCTGAAAATATGCTGGTTTGATTCGGATATTTAGAAACAACTTCTGAGGCAGTTGTTGCTTCATTTTATTGGTGATTCCAAATATGTAATGTAATTTTATGTTTCCCCATTAAGACAGAATGCCTAAGCATACTGCCCGAGAGGTGGTTCAAAGATGGCCGCCGAGTGACTTGCCATAAAGTGACTTTGATTATGCCTGTATAGCCTAAGTGTATAGTTCCAGAACAATACAACCAAGACAGTAACTTTTCGTTTTGTGTTGGTCTTATATGCAATGTTTCTTCAGATGACAAGCTTTAAATAGGAAAATAAGCTATATCTAAACTCATCTGTTTAACACTAGGAAAGTTGTAAAATGAACCCATTTTTCTAATAAAAGTGGAGTGTTTTTAATCAATTTTTAGGCTTATTCTTTCAGTACTAATTGTTAGACACCATAGGCTTTCTAATACTTTGGCTTGCCACTCCACACACAGTAAAACTTTGAAAAGACTGACATCTGTTGGTGAAAATGAGAGGTAATTTCTATCCTTCTGCCGTTTTAGCACCTCCTATTGAGCTTTTTCTTCCCTCTGAGAAGAATTGCTGACAGCTCTGGGAGACAGAATTGTGTTCGTAGCTCTTCAATATTTTATAAGCAGAGAGCTTCAATTCTCAGCGGGAGCTTGTATGTGTCAAGACGGATTATTTTTACTGCTTCAACCGTAATTTCTGCCCTTTGCCGACATTTTGGTGCCCTGGGGTGTTTTGGGGGACAAGCTTTGAGAAAAGGATACCCCGTAGAGCGTATTTGAACACTTTTTTTTCTCGTCGTTCTCCAAATCCGTTCAGAGTGATGAAAGTGTGAGGAACGGACCGCATGCTAAACTCATTCACTGCTTCTTCAATGTCACGCTTTTTACCTTGCTATCCTCCAATCAGCCTCAAGCCTCCCGGCTTCTGTTGCCAAGTGATAAGGATTCAGAGGAAAGCACCTCTTATGTACAATATGAAAACATGGGCTAGCTTAAGTTGCAACTTGATGTTTTGTGTCACGCTGAATGTGTATGTAAAACAGTGAGTTCGTGCTTAGAATCTCAGTAAACTGCAGATTTTTTTTCATAGATTTTTTTCATTGATTGTGCAGCAGAGGGAGCACCAGGCCTTCACATCTTATTTGTGACTTATTCTTTCACCCATGTTCAGGAATTGCCAACCTTCATTGCAGGATGGGCAATAACAAGTACAAATACAATCTAGAAACACATGAGCAGATTCATAGCTTTAACTAATGTATGACCATATTGACTTAATAAAAAAAATTACAACTCTGTCATCATTTCAATATGACAATTCTGTCATCATATCATTCTCTTAACCATTTTTAAAATATATTTTATGGATATCAAAGGGAAATATGCATTGGCAGCATCCTAATACATATAGGCAGCTGATTTGTTACCTTGCTGCCCTATCAGACACTTGACAAAACTGATTTCAGAAAGCCTTCTGAGACAGAATATTGATTTAATAATATGAAAGAAATTAGGAGCTTTGGTGATGATAATAAGGGAATATTTGCTATACTACAATTTTAACTTCTTGCTAGAAGTGCCATTAAAAACTCAAAAAAAAAAAAAAGTTGGGTTCATAATTTTACCCAATAGAAGGGTTAAAAATAATTTGCTTTGTTGGGTTAAACTGAATGTTTATTAGATTGTATCCATAACAACCCACCTAGTTGGGTTAAAATTTTAATTTCAACCCATCACTTGGTTAGCTGTTGGGTTGTTGTTAACCCAACTGTTTTAAGTAGAGAACATTGGTCAAAAATGTATATTTACACACAAAATGACAACCAAACAGAGAGACGCCATCTTATTTTTAGCTCAACCGTCAGAATTGGAATGCACAGGACTGTGGGATGTCAAAAGACAAATTTATGCTGCCTTCAAAATTCAATGAGAAGCAGGTATACCTCCCGAGACAAGTGAAGCAGAATTTGGATTTGATTATGTCTTCATGCCTTCTCACTTTGGAATGTTGCCTTTGAAGGCAGCATTTTAGAGCGTTTGGACAAATCCAATCTGGTTACATTCTTTGAGTGTATGAACCCATCTCTGGGAAACATCCACACACACTCATTCACACTCATACACTACGGACAATTTAGCCTACCCAATTCACCTGTACCGCATGTCTTTGGACTGTGGGGGAAACCGGAGCACCAAGAGGAAACCCACACAGGGATAACATGCAAACTCCACACACAGAAATGCCAACTGACCCAGCCGAGGCTCAAACCAGCGATCTTCTTGCTTTGAGGCGACAGCACTACTGTGCCACTGTGTCGCCTTTGTTGGGTTTATTTAATCTAAAATATTAATCCAACAGTTTGTCCATATTTTTCAAATTTGTATTAAACAACCCAACCTTTTTTCACTAAGCCTAACTCAATTTTCTTTTGTGTGCAAGAACACTTAGCAACAAAGCTCTTTCTGATTCTGATTTTTAAAGTGCATTCATCATTAATAAATTAATTTTTTAGTTAGAATACATTCATTTTCCTTTGGCTTAGTCCATTATTTATCAGGGGTCGCCACAGCGGAATAAACCACCAACTATTCCGGCATATGTTTTACACAGCGGATGTCCTTTCAGCAGCAACCCAGTACTGGGAAACACCCTTACACTTTCACATTCACACACAAACTCAAACACTACGGCCAATTTAGTTAATCCAATTCACCTTTAACGCATGTCTTTGGACTGTAGGGGAAACCGGAGCAACCGGAGGAAACCCACGTGAACATGGGGAGAACATGAAAACTCCACACAGAAATGCCAACTGGCCTACCCGGGACTCGAACCAGCGATCTTCTTGCTGTGAGGCGACAGTGCTAACCACTGTGCCACCGTACCAGTTAAAGTTGGGACTAGTATATACTGCATTTGTGGCCATCAGTGTGGATATGATATTTACAATCTAGTCATAAATGTCATTTGTCGGACAGAGATGTCTTTCAGAGTCTTCTGATGGAATTAAATATCAAGTTTGGACACAGCTAAACTCATAGTTCACTAAACTGATTTGTCTGCAAGACATTTTGTAATTATTTAAAATATATACTTTATATTAAAATATAATCACTTTACTTCTCTATATTTTAACAAGTATATTTTAATAAGTATGTTTTAGTTTTACCAAACACATCTGTTATGCTGAGCGACAATGAAACCATTTACTTACTCCCAGGACCATTTATATTGAAGTTGATTGATATTTATCTGCAACATGTTGGTGTTTCGTAACATCTAAATTTTACGAGGTGGGTCCTTAGCCCAATGCTCAACTTCAACCTGCATGGAGGACCAGGACATACACACATACACTACTGACAATTTAGCTTACCCAATTCACCTAAATCGCATGTCTTTCTCGTGGGGGAAACTGGAGCACCCGAAGGAAACTGGAGGGCTCAACCCAGCGACCTCCTTGCTGTGAGGGGACAGCGTTACCTACTGCGCCACTGTGCCACCCAATGGAGGCAGTTATTTAAAAAAATTAACTTTTTTTGCTCAAATGTTATTTGAAACTAAAGGAGACACTACTTGCATTTAATGTGCTTTCAATATATATAAAATCACTTTTGTAAATTCAGTTTAATGCAGGCACCAAATATACACAATGAATATTTCATTACATACTAAAATATTAAACAAGTTATCAGATCTCTATTTTTTGTATATTTCACTTTCTTGCTGTTGAAAACATACCTAGCAAGTTTAGACAAGATAAATCTCTTAGAAAGACCCAAAATTCCACCGTATTTCACCTCAAATGCTAATGACTTTATATTAAAAACCTCACCTGTCAAATGTATTTATTAATAGGTATATTTAAGTTTTTCTGAGAGTTTCTAGATAGTTCCTCCTGTCTAAATGTGCTCATTAATGTTTTACACCGCATATGCTTTTTAACATACAGTACACTCTCAGAAATAAAGGTGGTACCTTTTTGAAAGGTACATATTTGTACTTAAAGGGTCCTTATTAATACCTCAAGAGTATATTAGTACCTAAAAAGTACAAAAGGGTACCTCTTGAAAATTTTAGGTAGTAATATATACATTTGAGGTACCAGTATATACCCTTCAAGTACAAATAGGAACCTTTTGAAAAGGTACCACCCCAGTGACAGCTCTTACCTTTATTTCTGAGAGTGTATATTGCCTGTGGATTTCATATACAGTTCAGCTCCTTCATTTCAAATAAGATATATCTTATCTAAAGGATGACGAAATTCATAAAGCATGATTTAAAATTAATTACATGCTTAGATGCTTGAAATTAGCTTCTAGCCTGTAGATCAAAAGGATTTTTTCAGCACATTAAATTGAGTCAAGAGACCAGGTGCATATAAAGTATGTACTATAAACAGTGAATAATTATTACAGTTTTGACGTGTAGGGAAGCCATTTAGCACACTACCATAAGATTTGTATTAATTCTTCAATCAAACTTAATATTACGGTCTGATGCTAGTGATTCCTCTTCAACCCGGAGGGCAGCAGGATATTGAAAGAAATTTCAGTTAATTACTTATTTTCCTGAGAGTAGCTTTCAATCTGAGGCTTCCACAAAAGCGGAGAGAGAGTAGGCCGATGCATGAAGTGCTAATTGGTTGAATGAATAGAGAATGTCAGAAAACAGGCCTGAAGTGAATTTATACGAGATGGCAAAATGACTGAAAGGTCACTCTATTACACTCCTCCACACATGCAGAATTCAGAGCTCTTCATTCAGAGAAACACCATCGTCGTATTAAGGAGTGAAGAGGAAAGGAGGAGATCTACATTTCAGTTACTCAAGAAAAGTCTGAAACCAGTTTTTCTGTCCCGAGCCTAAACCTCTGGAACTTTCTGCAAAATTTTTATTTTAGGTTTGGTGTGAGACTAAAGAAAAAGTCTGCCTTTTTTATATTAGAAATAAATGTCAGCTCATACAGCTCATGTCTGAAAGTTTTTGCACTATATGAAAACATCCCCAAAAAAGTGGCAAAAATAAAGCAAAGGTAAAGTTTACAAATGTAAAAAAATATATATGAAAATGTTGAAGATATGTGGTGACACTGTGGCTCAGTGGTTAGCACTGTCACCTCACAGCAAGAAGGTCGCTGATTCAAGTACCGGCTGGGCCAGTTGGCATTTCTGTGTGGAGTTTGCATGTTCTTCGCATGGGTTTCCTCCGGGTGCTTCGGTTTCCTCCACAGTCCAAAGACATGTGGTATAGGTGAATTAAGCTAAATTGGCCATAGTGTATGTGTGTGAATGAGTGTGTATGGATGTTTCCCAATGCTGGGTTATAGCTAGAAGGGCATCCTCTGTCTAAAACATATGCTAGGATAAGTTGGTGGTTCATTCTGCTGTGGTGACCCCTGATGAATAAAGAGACTAAGCTGAAGGAAAATGAATGAATAATAAAGGATTTCTCAATACTTTATGGTTTTCAAATCTCAAGTGATGTTTATTGACCACTAAAAGGTTAATCTGACTAATCTGAAATTGGCTCAAAATTAAAATATACTGATGTTGATTGCTTATGATTATTGAAGAACTGTCTCAGTTATATTCCTACATTTTAAAGGGATAGTTCACCCAAAATGTTAAAAACATTTGCTGTTCATTTCCAAGCTGTGGGTAATGTTGTAAATAAAATGCAGTTTTTGAGCATTCAATACAAAAATCAGTCAATACATACAGTTGAAGTCAGAATTATTAAACCCCCTGAATTATTAGACCCACTGTTTATTTTTTTCCCCAATTTCTGTTTAACGGAAGGAAGATTTTTTAAACACATTTCTAAACATAATAGTTTTAATAACTAATAAATTATTTAATAAATTATTTTATCTTCACCATGGTGACAGTAAATAATATTTACTAGATATTTTTCAAGACACTTCTATACAGCGTAAAGTGACATTTAAAGGCTTAACTAGGTTAATTAGGTTAACTAGGCAAATTAGGGTATTTAGGCAAGTTATTGTATAACAATGGTTTTTTCTGTAGACTATCGAAAATATATAGCTTAAGGGGGCTAGTAATTTTGCCCCTAAAATGTTTTTAAAAAAATTAAAAACTGCTTTAATTCTAGCCGAAATAAAACAAATAAGACTTTCTCCAGAAGAAAATATTTTATCAGACATACTGTGAAAATTTCCTTGCTCTGTTAAACATCATTTGGGAAATATTAAAAAAAGAAAAAAAAAATCAAAGGGGGGCTAATAATTCTGACTTCAACTGTAGGACTGCACAGTATATTGTTTCAGCATCGATATCACAATGTGATCATTTGCAATAGTCACATCACAGGATATGCAATGTTGAGTCTTTATTATAGTGTGTTTTTGAGACCTGTGACTGTAGAAGGACTTTAAAAGCATTCACATACAATAAACTGAACCGTTTGTAACTTTACTATAATTAATTTTATTGAATTATTTATACAACAAAGACTATGCAGTATTATTTTACATTTGATTATTCAATTACTGTACCTGAATACTGTTAGACTCCTCGGAAAACAACAGAAGCGTGTTTATTTCATTTGTAACTTTTTCTTTATTATATTCATCTATGCTTGTAGTTTGTTTATTAGACTTTATGAAGATGCATCTGGTGAAATTGTATCAATATCGCAATATATATCGCAGAATAACAAAATATTGCAATGTTGGATTTTTCCTAATACATACACTGTATATTGTCAGGGCTCACAGGTATTATTGTTGTTTTATGTGTTTGCATGTTTATGTATGACTTGGGTTTCAAAAAATATTATATTATATTATATTATATTATATTATATTATATTATATTATATTATATTATATTATATTATATTATATTATATTATATTTTTGGGGTTTCACACCCGAACAAGCAGAGGGTTTTTAAACATGACAGATTTTTAACTCTGCATTCTTAGCTGTCACTGGGGTGGTACCTATTCAAAAGGTACACATCTGTACTTAAAGGGTCCATATTGGTACCTCAAAAGTATATATTAGTACCTAAAAATTTTAAGAGGAACCCTTTTGTACTTTTTAAGTACTAATATGTACCCTTGAGGTATTAATATGGACCTTTAAGTACAAATTTATACCTTTTGAAAAGGTAACACCCCAGTGACAGCTCGCGTACCTTTATTTCTGAGAATGTGGGGTGAACTACATTCATATCAAAATGGTACAAAATAATGTTATTCAAGATTGTGTGATTAGGTCAAAAGCAGTCTAAAAGTTGAAAAGTCGACAGATTATTACATAACTAACTACAATTCTTGTCATATAAATTGTACTCACTATTGGACTGCAATTTGTAGGTAATTTAACTCAAATCTTTCATTTTCTTTGAAGTAGGAATGCGTGATCGCTGTGCTGAACCGACACTGACTCTTTAGTGTTTAAAAATTAACATGCACAGAGGTATATGTGTCAAAATGGATACCTTTCCATGTCAAGTTACAGAGCCACTGGAAAAATCCGACTGCCAAGTGGCTGAGGTCTGGGTTTTGCTGGATCCTGGGCTGTGAGATGATCACCCGGAGCCTCTATATGAACGGCAGCATCTCCTTTCACTGGACGCTCGCTGTGACATCATCATCATCCTCATAATCAGGCTTGAGCCAATAGGAACACGAGGTGCTGTAACCTCCGACATCTGACTTCTAGCCCTGTTTTCCATCACGCCCTGTGTTCCATCACACAGTGTAATGTGAAACAGAAATGTTAGCATAAGATACCGGCCTAATAGTTAAGTGAGTGTATGAACTCCAGAGGTCTTGACTCTATATCACAAATGCAGTCACTTCCAGACAGGTTTAAATATTCAGTCAAATGCATCGCTCACAACTGATTTTACCATATCTGACTGTCATATCTAAGAGGTAAAAATATAATGAAACAATACTGAACACACATCCAGCCACACAAAATAAAGCAACACAGTGTGTTTAAAGGTGTCATGAAAATCGGGATATAGACATAGCTGAATATTAAGAGTTCAGTACATGGTAATGACATACCATTAGTGTCAAACACTATTGTTTCCCTGTTCACATGTAAATCCAGTGAAAAACAGGCCAATCAAAAGAAAACAGACTGTGAAGATCCACATGGGATCATTTATATGCATGTCTCAGTGGCATTTGATTGATTTCCTAATGTGAAATCCCCCCACCCTCATCCCCGATATTTTTAATTTGATCTAAACTTGAATAATACTTTATATAGGCAATGTGTGACTCTTATTTGGAAAAAGTAAAGTAGCTTTCTGTGAAGCAAGCAGCCATGCATGACCATGGAGAGTCAACGCAAAATGCGGGATATGTAGGTGATAAATTTATTTAATGCCACCCTGAAGAGGCATAAGGTCTGTTTAATTGTATCTTTTGTTAGTTTAACGTATAGTTTAATGTATATTGAGAAATCTGCAGTATATGTTTGTAAGGAGGCAACAAACACATGTAGACTGCTGAATATGTATTTTTTTATTGTATCTTTCACAATAAAATGTAAAAAACTCATTTGCTTGATATTAATTCCTGTCTGTGTTTTACCTTAAACCCACTAAATACATTTCTGTCTGCCTCTTTTGTTGAGTATAATCGTAATTAATCAATTTTTCATCCATAACACAACTTAAACTAGGAGTTAAACTAGGAGTAAACTAGATTACTTTGGTGGCATAAAGTTACTCAATCACTCCTACCTAACATAAACCACTTGACCGCTTCTCTACCATTCAGTTATCAAAAATGCCGTTTAACAAGTCATTTACTCAATTTGTTTCAGTTACCTGATACTGCGTTTTATTGTGGACAAACTGCGAAAAAATTGTGGTTTTGAAAATACCTGTGTTCCTGTGGACAGGGCCTCAGAGCAGAGCTCATTAATATTCACAAACATTCCAAATATGGTCAAAAACACCCATCTCATATTAGGTCCAATCATAGAGTTTGAAAATACACCTTTAATCATCTTTAATGGAGAATTTTTGCACTTATTATAAGCCACATAACTATCTTTTCAACATCAGAGAACAATTTAAAAAATATTGTATCAACGCATTATGGCAGCTTTAAATGATCTATGCAATAGAATGATTTGGGTACGGGGGGAGTTCATCGTGTTCATGGAATTCATGATTCAAAAATATTAACTAGGAATTAACATTTAACATGTTTGTTTACTCACCTTCAGGCCAGTAAATTTTATCTGAAAACATGGTCCATTAAGATTCATAAAGTGAATTTGACTGCAATACCAGCACCTTTGAGAGTCAAAAAACAAAAACAGACAAAACTAAATTAATACCCATTGTTCTGACATTATATTGATGTTAAGAAGTTAAAAGATTTATGCAAAACATTTTTTTTGCTGTTGTTTTTTGAAGAATATTTTTCAAAAAAGATGCACTAAAATACATTCATTCATTCATTCATTCATTTATTTATTCATTCATTAATTCATTCATTCATTCATTTTATTTTCAGCTTAGTCCCTTTATTAATCAGGGGTCGCCACAGCGGAATGAACCGCCAACTCATCCAGCATATGTTTTATGCAGCGGATGCCCTTTCAGCCGCAACCCAACACTGGGAAACACCCATACACTCCTGCATTCACACACATACACTACGGCCAACTTAGCTTATTCAATTCACCTGTACGGCATGTCTTTGGGGAAAACCCGAGCACTCGGAGGAAACCCACATGAACACGGGGAGAACATGCAAACTCTACAGAGAAATGCCAACTGACTCAGCCGGGGCTCAAACCAGCAACCTTTTTGCTGTGAGGCGATCGTGCTGCCCACTGCGCCACCGTGACGCCCGCACTAAAATACATTCATTCATTCATTTTCTTTTCGGCTCAGTCCATTTATTAATCCGGGGTCGCCAAAGCGTAATGAACCGCCAACTTATCCAGCACATTTTTTACACAGCGGATGCTCTTGCAGCTGCAACTCATCTCTGGGAAACTAAAATACAAATAAATACAAATAAAATAAAATACAAAAATCAGCATTACAGGCAAAAAAATATTGTTAGGCTATATAAGATTGCTTTTATTATACAGTTTTATGAATTAAAACTCTTAAACAAGTAATCATAATTATATTGCATTGTATAGTACATGCAGTACATCATAACAGCTTTTAAACAATCAATATACACTTCTAGTTTTGAACAATTTAATTTAGTTAGAACATACTTAACTACAAGTTATACATACCTAATGCAAATGACCTATGTACAAAATACAAATATGCTTACCCAATTTATGCAAATTATCCATTACACCAAATTGCTGAGTACATTCTCAAAATAGCTTTGTTTGTGTTTTAATCTTGAAATTAAAAGAGTTCATTTAGATGCTAGCACCTGTATATTTCCTAAATAATGATTCACTTTGCTTACACCTCTGGTAACATGATCACCATGACTTTATTAACAATTTACATTCTGTTTAATTAACAATGCATGGCTGAGAATAAATCAGCCTTGAATTTAAGAGAGTAAATCTCAAAAGGTGACTATATATTTACTTTAAAATGGACTGTTTGCCATGATTTCCAGAGAACAATTAATAATCCCCTTATGATTCCATATAGCTATAGCCTACATAAGAGAGGTATATGTTTACAGTAACATTAAAAGTGCAAGAGTATGCTAATCTACAAAACTGCACAATAGTCATCTTCATTACACAATCTGCATCTTGAACACAAAGGTGCCTGTCTCTCACGCGCCCATACGCACGCACGCGCGCGCGCACACACAGTCGTGCTCCTGTGACTCGGGTGAGCGCGCGTGAAATTACAGTCGCTTTCTCATTCTCGCGCTCTGAGGTAACAGTAGCAGGAGTCAGTCTGGGAGAATCTGACTTGAGTCTTCCACGCGCATCTACGGGATAAAGAGCAACAGACACGGGCTTTACACGGACAGACAACACTTCTTAAGGCTACAGGTATGATGAGCACTTCACACATCAGCCGCACAAACGCCGAGCAAAAATATGTCAGAAACTGCCTGTGGAGCAATGGAATTTTTAACATTAAAGAATAAAAATTGTATGATGTGCGAGATATTTTCGGATTTTGTGAAGTATAAACCGAAGTATGGCTTTAGTAAAGTCTCTGACTATATAAAAAGAGCAAGTATTTGATGCTGAAGCAAGAGTTTAATGACATAAATGAAAACTTATTATTACCTTGCTGCTCGTAGCCTAATACATGTGCTATTCTGTCCTCAATATGTTTCTCGTGGAAAATAATGTTAGATAAGAGTTAGCTACAGTTATCATAATTATGCATTCACCTCATTTTCTATTACATTTTTAACAACAACAGGTGTTTATTCTGTATAACACCATCATTCTGAATCTGATATTGTGATATTCATTTAACCATATGTGAGATTTTCTTTCCATTCATTTACAGTGTCAGTTACTTCTGAAATGTACCTGGCACGACATGTCCTGAAATCAGTAACACAATCTGATAAAATCACACATTTCAGGTAATCTAATCTCGTTATTGCGTGAATGAAGTGATCTAGCTACTACGGATAGATCCTGGATACTGATTGGTCAATCCAGGATATCACGGAATTATTATCGTACGACTAAATTTCGCAAGAGAAATAGTCATTTTAATAGGAGTGCGTCAGGTGATTTGGATTTGTTGCCTAATTTTAGAACATTTTGTATTGACTTGAAACTTTATTATGAATCTGTCTGCCTATCGCTAAATAATAAAGCTGCCAAAACAACTGAACAGCTGAAAAAAATAATATCATTATAATCATTAGTTTTAAACTATCAGATCCGTTTTGGTACGCCTATGTAACACTTAATAATTTCATTATGGTTTGAGATATTTATGTTTTATTTCTTTTGATATATATTTATATTTTTTATTTTGCTTTCTTTAATTATTTGTTTTTCATTCATGTATTGCTTTTTTCCCTTACCCTTTGTAACATTTGTGTTACTAGATGTACAATGAATATGTATCATTTGTATTCAGGCCACACAATATAAGTACAAATTAATGTTTTATGTATTCCCTGGTACCAATAAAAAATGGATTTGTGAAACTCCAGCTCTTTAAAAATGATACATACTTATATAAACTAGCTACAAAACTAGCTACATGGAGGTGACTTTTATTGACCTTTATCTAGTAAGTGTAAATTTTGTAACATCTTGCAACAGCGTTATTTAATTAAAAAGTGGTGGTAGGTAGCCTATACATGTTTATGTTATGTAACATTGTAAAACAAAATGTTCACGAACTGAAACATTGAGTCATAATATTTCAAAGTAATTTCTGTCATTTTTACATGACTAATTGCATTTAAAAGCATTAGAAATCACATTGATGTGAAAATTCTAAAAGGACACGTAAGGTTTTTGAGAGAAAAAAAAAACAGATTCTTGGTGCGTTCCATTGAATTATCTATGGCATATGTCATGAATTAGCAGAAAAGAACAGAACAATTTAAAATGAAATTTAAATTAAAGAAATAATCAAGAGAAAAATTATGCAGTGGACCGAATGGAGATATTGCAACAGATATATCATGCTGTATTAAAATAGCAAGCATAGTTATTCCACTCTTGATGTCTGAAAGCACATGAAGGCAAATGTACAGCTGATTCAGACTATGACAATAGACAATTTTTGCATTTCAGAGAAAATGTCACAAATATTTTGAAAAGCAACTTAATTACAATAAGCCCTGTGTTCTAGTCAAGGGATGAAATCAATTATATTCATAAAATATGAAAAAAAATCGCCCACCAACAGATTTGTTTAACAGCGTCCAGCCTGATTAAAATTCAATAGCTTTAAAAATTTTAACCCTTTAAATTCCTGTTTGTTTATATAATGCCTCTTGTTTTTCTATGAAAGAAAATCCACCTCACACAGGTAGAAAACACATTCTGATATCTACACCCACATAGTTTTAATTACATCATTTAATATCAACTGGTCTGCAGAGCGTAGAAGCAGAAAACAAGAAAAAGCATTTGCTTCACATGCCTATATATTTTCTCGAAACCTGAAAAAAGGTCAATAAAGGAAAAGAAAAACTCACATTTTTAGAAAATTAAATTATTAATTAAATGTGCATGGTTTTTATACAAGGTGGCTCAGTGGTTAGAACTGTCACCTCACATCAAGAAGGTCACTGGTTTGCGTCCCTGCTGGGTCAGTTGGCATTTATGTATGGAGTTTGCATGTTCTTCCCGTATTGGTGTGGGTTTCCTCCGGGTGTTCTGGTTTCCCCCTATAGGTGAATTGACCTAACTAAATTGGCCATAGTGTATTTGTATGAATGAGTGTGTATGGATGTTTTCCAGTACTGGGTTGCAGCTGGAAGGGCATTCGCTGTGTAAAAAACATATGCTGGATAAGTTGGTGGTTGATTCCGCAGTGGCAACCCCTGATGAATAAAGGGACTAAGCTGAAGGAAAATTAATAAATGAATGCATGCTATTTATGATTAAATGGTTCTGGGTAAAAACACTGTAAAAATTCCACACAATTCATTCATGTTGTCCCAACACAAATCGATTAAGTTAACTTAACAAATTTAAGTGGATTGAACATAAAAAAATCAAGTTGTCCCAAAAAAAATCTTAAGAATGGTGTTCAGCTCATTTTAATTAAGTAGTTTAAACAAGGAGCATTTTTATGAGTAAATATAATAATTTAAATGGTTTGCTATGGGGACATTTTTGTCCAGATGGTCTTCTATGTTATTGTTTTTATACCAAGTGTAAAACCAACATAGGCTCATTCTGAAAATGTATCCTTATATACATTTCTGGAGATTGTGAATTATGTAGTCAGAGATACGTATGGCTGCATTTTGTCTTTAAAACGAACGCTACGGGGAGGTATGACGCCATTCACTTTCAAGCTTACCAGCTGACCATTTACCTCTGTATGGACGGCTTTTCCACTGTTACCAGTTTGTCCAGTTAGCACGCATGTATGTCGGTAGACTTGAAATGCAGAGAGGAGTCGGCCACGAGGACGGGGTTTGAGTCTGGCGAAGAACGCTTCCAGAAAGCGGGTAAGACAAAAACAGAAGCCATAAAATAAACAAGTAAATTTGGAAAAAAAAATTTTAAAACAGAGTGAGAATGTGGTAAAATCTAAAAAATGTGATACAAATAAAGCGAGGTTTTTTTCTGGATTGCTTTTTAAAACTGTTGATTGTGTTTAGGGAAGTGGTGGGCGGGTCAATCTGTGCTTTTGAAAACACTATTGGTTGGGTGTAGGGAAGGAGCAGGGTAGGTCAATCAATCGGTTGGTCGGTCAGTCGACAGCGGCCTCTGCTAGATTTACGTGAGAACAGCAGAAGCGAATGGCACTCGCGAGACAATATTGAGATCTCAAAAAACGTACACAGCGGTCTCTGATGGATTTGCGAAAAAACAAAAAACTGCAACAAAAATGTAGCTCCTGCAAAAAAAAAAAAAAATGCAATCTCGATAATTGTTTTACATATTAAACAGTAACAATATATATTTTAATATAAGTTGTTAATGCTTCCAGATTTAAAAGAGTACCCCAACAATTACTGAAACCACACAAATTAGAGGGTTCATTAAATGGCATAACATTTTCGCCCGATACATTTTTGGTGGCAGAAAATTCGGTACATCTCTAATATCAACACACTTTTAGATTTCCATTGTTGCACATATCTGCTGTGTGACTGGCTCTTAGCTCAATATAGAGTTAAAAAGTCTAGAGCTTATCAATGTTATTGACATAAATCCCATTGCGATTCGATATAATATTGTTTATCGGCCCAGCCCTAATTGCAGTACATATTCAGAATGAGCCTGGGTTGTGTAAAACAGATGAAATTAAATGAGGGTAATATACTAAAATTCCAATGCAACTTTTTCAATATATGCTCTTTGCATTAACAACCAAAATGATTGAAAAAATGAAAAAGGCAAAAATTACAGGGGTTAGGCAAAGGTGAGTGAGTAAACAATGTCAGATTTGACATTTTCATGTGGAAAAAGCTCAATTTCTGTCTACATCTGCAGTTCTGATGGACATATAAGCAGATTTAAAGGGACTAGTTGTTTAATCATTCACATTGGCGATGCTTTTTTAACAGTTTATTCACAAATCTATTTGTCCAATTGTACATCCAGTTGTTTGTTTTGCAATAAGCTCTGGCTTTCACTTCCACATTGTTCTCTGCAGTCGTTTGTTTTAGAGCTGACGTGCTGGATTTGTGTGAGCAGTTGTGATGGTAATATTTAGCTACAAGAGTTTTGCTATTGACTGCAGTCCAGCACTGGTCATTTGCCTATATTTGAGTAAGATTTTCCATGTCACCAGGAAAGGGGTGGTGAGGTCTGTTGCACCCAGTCGTATTAAATTATTCAGATACCATCTCTATTTTTCACAGAAACACCGAGCGAGGCACAGCGAGACATCTTTAATTAGTAGAAAAGTAGAAAACAGCATTTGAAACCCACCATGCACTCCAGTTTTAAAGCAACGGATACTCAAAAGTGCAATGGGCCACAATAACACCTGCACTGTTTTTCAGGGTTGCCTGACTGAAAATATTTTGATGAGCATATGAAGTCTTTGTATGGCCGTCTACAAAGCCAGTTTCTACAGTGCTTTGTCTCACTATAAATGGCACCAAGCACACGCACAGCCCTTTGATCCCTCACTCAAGCCTCTTTTGTCTTTGCCGCTCACTTTCACCAATGAAAAAGCCTGTATGCTAACAGGGGAGTGAGCTGCGTTTGTGCTGGTCACCATCAACATAATGGCAAGCATGAATAATCAGTCCATTTTCCACCAACATTAAAGGCAGAGAACATAAACAGCTTAGTTTCTTTATCTGTCTACCATCCAGCATCTGTGCGCTGCTAATTAATCTGAATGGTGCTTTTAGTTAAAAAAAAAGTTTACTTATTTATTTATTTGTGGATGATTCAGTGTTTTCACTGCTGTGATTTTATTGATAGCTAAGATTGTAGCATGTAAGTTTGTTTTATCAAGTGTGGATTGTTGACGTGTAGTTCTTTGGTTCATTATTTAATTTTTAGTGTGCTTTAGGGTGTTTTCACACCTGCCTTATTTAGTTTGGTTAAATCGCACCAGAGTTTGTTTTCTCTCTTGGTGCGGTTTGTTTGGGCAGGTGTGAATGTAGCAATCGCACTCAAGTGTGCACAAAAAGCGAACCAAAAAAGCGTACTTGTAGAGGTGGTTTCGGTACGCTTTCAAATGAACCCTGGAGCGGTTCGTTTGTGGTGAGAACATGATCCAAACTAAAACAGACCCAACTGTAAAAAGTACTGCACCTTTTTGGACTAATCCAGCTGCCGTAGTCCGATGCACTGTCCCATCTTATGGGGTGTGGAGGAAAAATATTTGTTGACAGCACTTTACCAACATTTTTAAAAAGAGAGGGAGGGAGAAACATTACCTGATGGATCGTTGGTAATATTTCCAGAAGATGACCATGTCGCAGTTTACACCACGCGATGCACCTTCGCCATTTGCAATGCATTAAGTGAAGTTTATTTATAAACTAATTTCGAGAGGATCACGTGATTATGATTGAACACGGCTGGTTATGGATTAACCATGTATGACCAACCAATCAGACAATTCCTAACCCACTATAAAGAGCCAGGGTTTCTTACTACAGTCATCTTCGATTTGAAGAATCCCCCCTTCCACCCCTACTCCTCCTCTTTTCCTTTCATAGGGCGGCACGGTGGCTCAGTGATTAGCACTGCTGCCTCACAGCAAGAACGTCACCGGTTCTTGTCATTTAACAGACTGGCTCTCGTTTCTGTGCGAAGTTGGCATGTTCTTCCCGTGCTCGCGTGGGTTTCCCCCGGGTTCTCCGGTTTCCTCCCACATTCCAAAAACATGCACTACAAGTTAATTGATCAATCTAAATTTAGCACTAGTCAAACTTTTATCCATCAGCATATCTCTTCATAGCAATTATTTTCTGTCATCAACTCTTATCAAAAAGGGGGGAGTTCTCGAGATCTACCTGACCTCAAAGCTCCCCTCTCGCCCTGCAAACGGGAGGGAGCTCAGGGATCTCTCCCGGGACAGCATGCCAAACTTGCTTTATAATCAATCATCAGCTAAGTGTGAACTCTTGAAAACCTTGTTTTAAAGCCGCAGCCGCACTTCATTCTTGAAATGTGTAGTTTGTCTAAAGTGATGTAAACAAACTATATAGTACACTGTAAATTATTTGACGTTAAATATACAGTAAATTACTGGCTAATAATTGCATTACTTTCACAGTAAGGTACTGTATGTAAATTCACTGTAAATTACTGTGAGGTACTTCATAATAACAATATTTCTGTAAATATTTCTAAATATCAAAAAAGTTTCTGTACTAGCATAAAAGTTCATGTGTGTTAATTTCTATGTGTAATAAAATATTAATAGTGTTTGATTTTATTATAACTAATGTGAAAAAGATATAGCCATTTTTACAGTAATTTATTGTAATCATGATATCTGGCTTAATTTTACAATAAATTTCTGAATACTTAAAATTTAACAGTTAAATCCTGTAAAGTGACACTAATGCAATTTACTGTCAAAAATTGCAGAAACATGTTGTGAAATTCTGGGAATTTATTACAGTGTTTACTATGATCAGCGATACAATCAGCCACGCAGTCGTTCCTCCATGGTAAAAAGCGACATTGCTGGAGTTCCACTGGCATTTTCCCGCACATTAATTCTGACCAATCGAAAAACAGTTTAGGAAATACGTTCAATAACATCTGGCCAATGAGTGATGTGGATTTTGTCACATGACTGCATTTTGGTTCTTTTCAACTGATTCGGCTCAAAGCAATCAGTGTGATGTGAAAAGGACCAAAAAATGGCAGAAAAATGCTACAATGTATCATTTGTTGCCCTTGGTCCAAACCAAATGAACCGAACCACAGATGTGAAAACACCCTTAATCCCTTTTTTTCCTCTTTTATATCCAGAACTTTCTTTCATCTGCTCACCCTCCAGGTTTTCCACCCATCCCTCGTCCTTTGATTCAGTCGAGGGTAAACTACAATGATAATGACAGGATAATATCCTCTCTGATGAGACCTTTGGTTTCTCGGATAAAACAAAAATATCTTTAAAGTGGCTGATCTCTGTAGTGAAGGACTGTCACCTGTGTGCTTTTGGCTGTTTCTCATTACATCAAAGCACAAGAAAGCATCATTGTGGCCTCTTCACAGCCTTATCTCAGATCAGCTAAGCCTGGATTCTGGTTTTATCCATGCAAATGATCAGGTGATAGTATGTGTGTCATCACATTGACAAAAGTAGGTTTGGTGAGAGCATGGACGCTGTGTGTTCAATACTGAATGAGCAGCATTGTACATTCTTAAAAGTAGGGTTTTTTATTTGGGAGCATGGACCATAAAACAGTTAGAAGTCTCTATTTTTTAAAGGTTTCTTAGGATAGGACAATATTTGCTATTGTACAGCTATTTGTACAATAGAAAGGTTCAATGAAATGATCCTTAAACCATGAATGTGACCCTACTTCATAGACCACAATATCTGGAATCTGAGGAAACAGAAAAATCTAAATACTGAGACAATTATCATTTAAGTTCTCTAAATTAAGCTCTTAGCAATGTATATTACTCAAAAAATTGGTTTTATATATATTCACAGTAGGACATTTACAAAATGTCTTCATGAAACATAATCTTTACTTAATATTTAATACTTTTAGGCCCAGTTTCACAAACAGGGTTTAGCTTAAGCCAGGACTAGACGTTAGTTAAATTAGGCTATTTAAGCCACATTTATAAAAACAGCCTTAGAAAAACACATTACTGGTGTGCACCTGTAAATAAAAAATGCCACTGCCATATTTTAAGACATTTCACTGCAAGTTATTTTCAGTTGAGACAGCTCAAACATGCAATTTAATCCAAGACTAGCCTTAAACCTTGTTTGTGAAACCGGGAGTACATGATTTAAAATGATTTTTTTTTACACAAAGGAAAAAAACTATATACTGTATACAGAAGTCAACTTGGGCAACGCAGTGGCGCAGTAGGTAGTGCTGTTGCCTCACAGCAAGAACGTCGCTGGGTCGCAGGTTCGAACCTCGGCTGGGCTGGGTCAGTTGGCGTTTCTGTGTGGAGTTTGCATGTTCTCCCTGCGTTCGCGTGGGTTTCTTCCGGGTGCTCCGGTTTCCCCCACAGTCCAAAGACATGCAGTACAGGTGAATTGGGTAAGCTAAATTGTCCGTAGTGTATGAGTGTGAATGTGTGTGTGTGGAAATTCCCAGAGATGAGTTGCGGCTGGAAGGGCATCCGCTGCGTAAAATCGTGCTGGATAAGTTGGTGGTTCGTTCCACTGTGGTGACCCCGCAAGGGACAAAGCCGACAAGAAAATGAATGAATGACAGAAGTCAACTTTTGAAGTGGATCATAAAAAAAAAAAGTTGTCCTAAGACAAAAATGGGGGTTGTTCAATAGTTTTAGGACAACTTTGATGAAAACATATCTGTTTTACATATTGGCAGAAAAGTGGCTAATTCGTAGGAATTCACACAATTTAATTTGTTCGAAAAGGTATGATTTTTAAAGTAGGTGTGCCCCAACTGTAAAAATATCCTTTGACAATTTTCCTTAACAAATATCCTTTAACAAAGTAACTTTTATTGACATTTTAGTAGTTTGAAATAATATATTGTATAAGAAATATTATATATATTAATAATTTATAACAAATAAATAACAGAACAAGAACAAGTTTACCAGGCTTCTGTTGTACTGTAATTTACAACACCAACCCAGGAAATATGGGCCTGTTTACACCTTGTCACTTGTCAGGCGTTTTGTCTGATCAGATAGCTATCTGATTTCTTAAAATGGTTCCATTTACATTTGACACCATACATGCATCTTCGTTAAACAGATATGATTCCAATCCTCAAACCCTGCGCTATATACAAATTTAAGCTGCGTCCACTAAAGCGTCACATACACTGCATTTTATTTAATTAATATTATTTACAGAAGCGCAAGCTATATATCTGATTTGCCATTCAAATAATTTTATATGCAGGCTGTAAAACATCATTACAAGTACACAAGTCAGGCTCTGTGATTACTTTCATTATCCGCTTGTTGACATCACGTGAAGCGGCTTCCGGGCCCATGCACTATATCAAACTATATGGGGAGGCTCAACATATAATACACATTTACAAAGCGCTGTAATACTTTCAAAAATCCCGATCACAATATATATCCATGCCTAATATCAGATGGCCAGAATATGATTCATTTTTTATAAATTGTTGAAGTATTGGTGTCTGTGATACAGCAAGTACAGAGACTGTTGTGTACACCATGATTTTATGTAAAATTCACTTTAATGCGTGATATGACTAAACAGTGATCATAAACAAATATTTTCTCAATTCAAATGAGTAGCAACGTGCCATGGACCCGGAAACAGTATTACATACGTCACGACTTAACAAGCAGATAGGCTAAATGAAAACTATTTTTGTCATACAAATACGTGTAAGACATCAAACAAAACAGTAAAGGGTTTTAATTAATTTAAAACAATAACAAAACAACATACCTTTGTAGATGAACGAAATCTGTATTTTTTCTATTATTATTCTTCTCTTTCCTCTATTGTTAATGCTGCCATCTGATATTAATTGAACGGTTTAATTTAACCATTTCATGGTCAAAAATAAAACAAAACTATCAGCCATGTAATTCCATTGACTATGCAATTTAGCTTAAAAATCTGATGGTCATATAGCCCACGATACGTGCACCAACACGTTTATTTTTTACATTTTGATAGGATGCATGTGGTTTCAACAAACTCTGATGCATTTAGACATGTCCAGTTTCATCTGGAACGTGTCTGAGCGATCGAATTTATGTTGTGTTTAAATTGTGTTTAGACCTGTCCTCTTCACAATTGGATAGCTATCCAATCAGAAAAAAAATGCATGATGTGACCAGGCGTAAACAGCCCCTAGATCACATTGTATATCACACTTCCTGACAAAAGTCTTGTTGTCTATCCAAGTTTGATGAACAACAAATAATAACTTGACTTCTAGTTGATCATTTGGTATCAGAAGTGGCTAATATGAAAGGCACATGCCTCTAGATTAGACTTATTTTACCAAAATAAAATATGATCATGCCTTGATTTTTAATTATTTAATAAGGACAGTAAGGTCTGACTTTGCTTAGACAAAAAGTCTTGTCACTTAACAGAAATAATGTACAGTATAGAATATAAAGTCATGGCGCAGTGGAAAATGACTCCCATGAGCTTGGAGGACTGCATCCATACATCTCTGCAATGCAGAGTTCGTCAAGATTCTCTGGATTCATCTTCAATGCCTCCTCCTTCATCTTACCCCAGACATGCTCAATAATGTTCATGTCTGGTAACTGCCAATCCTGGAGAACCTTGAACTTCTTTGCTTTTAGGAACTTTGATGTGGAGGCTGAAGTATGAGAAGGAGCGCTATCCTGCTAAGGAATTTGCACTCTCATGGTTTGTAATGTAATGGGCAGCACAAATGTCTGGATACCTCAGTCTATTGAAGTTGCCATCCACAATGCAGATATCTCACACGGCCTATACTGAATGTAACCCCAAACCATGATTTTTCCTTCACCAAACTTGACTGATTTCTATGAGAATCTTGGGTCCATACGTGCTCCAATAGGTCTTCTGCCGTGTTTGTGATAATTGGGATGCAGTTCAACAGAGGATTCATCGGAAAAATCTACCTTCTGCCACTTTTCCAAACGATCAACTAGAAGTCAAGTTATTATTTGTTGCTCTTACAACTGGGATCGACTACAAGACTTTAGTCAGGTAGTGTAAAAATGTTAATTGGGCAGTTTAGGAACAGTAGCTGGGAACGATTTTTGTTGTAGAAATGCTGTTCAGCTGAAATAAATTAGCTCCTTTTTCAGAGCAGGGTCTAATCAAGCATAATAGGAAGTACAGTGATGAAGTGAACTCAGAGGTGGCTATTTCATTTGACTTATTCATATGAGTTTCAGTCTCTGATGAACTCCTCTAGGGAAGTCAAATGGTTTTTCTATGCCATCGCTGTTGAAAACCCCTTTGGAACCTTTAATTTTATAAGATTAAATTCCTCTGATGCATTATTAAGGTAATATAATCACACAAGAAAAACAAAATATTTACTTGTGTTATTACGTTATAAAGACTAACATTCTTCATCAAACAAATACCATGTGCTGATGGTGCTCAAGCACGTTTTCATGGTAAAAGAGCATGTTAGTCACCCAGGCTTCATTATTCACACAGAATGGTGTGTGTGTGTGTGTGTGTGTGTGTGTGTGTGTGTGTGTGTGTGTGTGTGTGTGTGTGTATGGGCCTTGCAGAGGGCTGAGGAATCAGCCTCCAGGACCACCAGCTGCTCCACATCACATCCGACCGATCATGTGACACATAGATTATGCAAGCTAACTGTATGTGTGCTTCATGTAAATATGAACAGGCTGTCCTGTGCTTTACGTAAGCAGTACTGCACAAGCAAAGGTCCTCATTTCTAATAGAAATTTAATCAAAAGTATTTAGCTTCTGAATGAGTTTGAGTTTATATGAATTGCTTGAGTGAAAGATTCAATGGTTCGTTTATGAAGTTAGTTGTTTCGTTCCTTTTTGGATAAGCATTTTTGAATAAATCATTAATGTAAATAAAAAAAATGACGTTTTTATAAATGCAGTCGTACAGTTTTGCAAAAAACAAAACTATTTTGTTCCTGAATGAATTGGTGATTCTAAACAACCTTTTTTTTTTTGTGAATGATTCAACGACTCATTCATAAAGTAAGCCAGTTGCTTTGTTACTGATTAAATGAGTGTTTTTGAATGAATAGTTTCAGTGAATAATAAATTACTTGCTTATAAAATCAGTCACAAAATGTTTCAAAATGTCCTTTGCCCCTGGATTTGTTTTTTAAGCTAATTGACTGAGTACATTAATCACAGTTTCATAAAGCCAGTTGATTCTCCCTGATTAAACCTGTTTTTGAAGGTTGAATAAGAAATCAGTGATCAGTGAATAATAAATTCCTTAGTCACAATTATAGTGTTTTTAAAAAAGTGTTTGCTCCTGAATGAATAAATGCTTCTTAAATGAATCAGATGAATAAGTCAATGATTCATAAAGTGAGCCATTTATTTTTTTCCTAATTAAATTAGCTTTTGAATAAATCATTTAAATAATAAATTATTTACTCATAAATACAGTCACATGGTGTGGTAATAAGTGTTTTACTTGTTGTGAATGATTAAGTGTTTTAACTATTTGTATCAGTGAATGATTCAGTGACTCATTCATGGTGTAAGCCAGTTCTTTTGTTTTCTGATTGAATCACTGACTTGAACGAATCCCTTTAATAATTATTAATTAATTAATGATTAATACAGTCTCTTGTTGCTTGCTTCTGTCAGAAAGAATCAATGAAAAATTCCCACCACAGCGCTGTATTATTTACAAAACTATTTTAATTGCTGCAATGAAATAAATACAAAACATTTGATAAAACTAAAAGGAAAAAAAGTAGAAATGTTTCTTTGGCAACTAGATTTTAAAAAAGTTATCTATGTACTAAAACTGAAATAAAATACTTTAGAAATGTTAAAAAGACAAAACATTGATTCATTCATTTTCTTTTCGGCTTAGTTTCTTTATTAATCTGTGGTCGCCATAGGGGAATGAACCGCCAACTTATCCAGCATATGTTTTTACGCAGCGGATGCCCTTCCAGCCACAACCCATCACTGGGAAACATCCATACACACTCATTCACACACACTTTCACACACTACGGTCAATTTTAGCATACCCAATTCACCTGTACCACATGTCTTTGGACTTGTGGGGGAAACTGGAGCACCCGGAGGGAACTCACACGAACACGGGGAGAACATGCAAACTGACCCAGCCAAGGCTCGAACCAGCGACCTTCTTGCTGTGAGACGAACATGCTAATAACTAAAAAATTATTACAAAAATGTCATGTAAAACATAAAAACAAAACTAACAATAAAAATATTAACAATATTGTAACCATGTAACTAATTCTATAAAGGCGGATTTATACTCAACGTGTTAATAAGACTCGAGCAAACAGTTCATGCGGCGCCGCATTTGATTTGAGTCGAATATGAGGAGATTTTATTTAGAAACAGGTTGGACTGTACAGACATATTTATGATCAGTTCCATGAATGATCATAGGGATAACCAGATGGCCAATAATTCTTGGCTAGAAATTGCAACAGCAGTGGTAAAGGAAGAGGTTTTTGTTAAAAAGTTTAGACAAACTTAAGGGATAAGTTTTTTAAAACCTAAAAGAGGCCATGGCAAAAGTTGAGACCCAGGTGGTTTTAATAAACAATTACGGAATATGTTTTTCCACCATTCGTAGGTTTTACACTGGTGTATATGTTACAATTTTGAATTTAAAACATTATAATAGTTACAAAACTAAAACAGCTACAAAAACTGGAAAGGAATATTTCAACCTATCGGTTTACAATATACTGATGCCCTGTTTTTCTAGGCTTTATTTGTGATAATGGTCAAGAATGTTGGAAAAATCTTTATAATCTCTAAAATAATTTATATAATATAATTATAGTTTAAAAAATGGCAGCATGGTGGCGCAATGGGTAGCACATTTGCCTCACTGCAAGAAGGTCGCTGGTTCGAGTCCTGGCTGGATCAGTTGGCATTTCTGTGTGGAGTTTGCATGTTCTCCCCGTGTTGACATGGGTTTCCTCCAGGTGCTCTGGTTTCCCCCACAAGTCCAAAGACGTGGTATAGGTGAATTGGGTAAGCTAAATTGTCCATAGTGTAAGTTGTGTGTATGGATGTTTCCCAGTGATGGGTTGCAGCTGGAAGGGCATGCGCTGTGTAAAACATATGCTGGATAAGTTGGCGGTTCATTCCGCTGTGGCGATCCCAGATTAATAAAGGGACTAAACCAAAAAGAAAATGAATGAATGAGTTTAAAAAATCTTGAATGATATTTATGATATGACATACTTCCGGAAACTTCCTACTTCTCTGTTTATTCGTCTGATTTTACGGTCGTTTTCTTTTGACTGCCCCCTGTCATTTTAAAGAATATCATGACGGCCAACGCACCAAGTATAAAAGCTTTGTCTGTTTTGTGAGGTCAGGGGAGGTCCACAACGCATTGCAAGGCGAAAGTATAAATCAGCCTTAATACTCTAAACTGACATGATTTTATGTTTTTATGTTACATAAAAATATCATTAGAATCATATACTCAAGAATCTATTGTAGTACTATATATATATATATATATATATATATATATATATATATATATATATATATATATATATATATATATAGTTATATATTAATATATGGTTGAAGTCGGAATTTTTAGCCCTCCTTTGATTTTTTTTCTTTTTTAAATATTTCCCAAATGATGTTTAACAGAGCAAGGAAATTTTCACAGTATATCTCATAATATTTTTCTTCTGGAGAAAGTCTTGATTGTTTTGTTTTTATTGCTAGAAAAAAAAAAAAAGCAGTTTTAATTTTTTCAAAGCCATTTTAAGGTGGGCAACCCAGTGGCGCAGTAGGTAGTGCTGTTGCCTCACAGCAAGAACGTCGCTGGGTCGCAGGTTCGAACCTCGGCTGGGCTGGGTCAGTTGGCGTTTCTGTGTGGCGTTTCTGTGCATGTTCTCCCTGGGTTTGCGTGGGTTTCCTCCGGGTGCTCCGGTTTCCCCCACAGTCCAAAGACATGCAGTACAGGTGAATTGGGTAAGCTAAATTGTCCATAGTGTATGAGTGTGAATGTGTGTGTGTGGAAGTTCCCAGAGATGGGTTGCGGCTGGAAGGGCATCCGCTGCGTAAAATCGTGCTGGATAAGTTGGCGGTTCATTCCGCTGTGGCGACCCCGCAAGGGACAAAGCCGACAAGAAAATGAATGAATGAATTTTAAGGTCAAAATTATTAGCTCCTTTAAGCTATATTTTTTTGGATAGTCTACAGAACAAACCATCATTATACAATAACTTGCCTAATTACCCTAACCTGCCTAGTTAACATAATTAACCTAGTTAAGCCTTTAAATGTCACTTTAAGCTGTATAGAAGTGTCTTGAAAAATATCTAGTAAAATAATATTTACTGTCATCATGGCAAAGATAAAATAAATCAGTTATTAGAAATGAGTTATTAAAACTATAATGTTTAGAAATGTGTTGAAAAAAATCTGCTCTCTGTTAAACAGAAATTGGGAAAAAAAAAATTAGCAGGGGGGCTAATAATTCAGGGGGGCTAATAATTCTGACTTCAACTGTGTATATATATATATTTCACACATTGGCAGTAACATATATATAGAGTATGTTTTAACAAAGGGATTTGTGATGTTCTCCAAAGGCATCAAAATGTATTGGTTCTTTAAACCTAAACAAAGCTGTTTTTAATTTGAACCATTTAATATGCTCACAACGGAATGCTCCACACCATTCAATTTTCATCACCAAGATGAGTTTTGCATTTGGAATGAATCTGAGGACAGCTCTGATATTATCGCTGCCCACTGAATGTATTCTTGCCCTCGATTTTAGCTGATGAGTGTGAAAGTAATTTCCTTCGAAAAGGGTGGAGGAGCTGATTTGAATAACAAACTATGTACAGACTTGCTCTGCATAAAATCATGGTAGGTGCCCGTGGATTGGCTGGACGGCTTTGGCAGGATCTTTTCATAGACGAGAAAACAACCCAGCTGTGGTTATTATTGCAGGTGGCTCATCTGAATCAGTCTCCCTCCCACATTCATCAGCAAATGAGCGGACAGAGCGACTGTCAGAGTGTAAATGCTCTTTCTGCTGGCTTGTTGTAGGTTTAAGTGTGTCACTGGACAGCATGACGGAGGTGATGAACAGCTGTGAGTCTGCGGTGGGAGACTTCAGTGCGTCTGAGGAACAGAACATCTCCTTGCAGGTGGGTCGGCTGCCTATAGATGCTCTCTTGAGGTAAATGCTTTTATTCTAGCATGAAGAATAGAAGTTATTGCGCAAAAGAGGGAGAGACAATACAGTCAACTTGTTATTATTGGATTTGGTTTGTGACGGAAAAATGCATTTGTTTTTATTACATTTAATCTGCTAAGAAAAATATCATTTAAATATTATAGAAAATTTAGACTAGCAGCTAACAAAACCTGCAACAATGTTAAAAAGTAACTGTAATTCAGACTATTTAAGTTCTTTTTCATCTTTATCCGCTTGTGTTCTGGTTTATATTTATGTGTTATTCCTAACGTGTGTGTAAAGTTTCAGCTCAAAATACCTCACAGATCACTTATTATTACACTGTAAAACCCAATAAGTTAAGGTAACTTGAGGAAACCGATTGCAACAAACCATTTAAGTTCAAAAACTAATCCTAATAAGTACTGTGAACTTAATCCATTTGAGTAAATGAAGCAATTTGAGCACAATAAAACCCAATAAATGAAGAGAACTCAAACCAACTGTGTACTGTAAAACCCATTAAGTTAAGGCAACTCAAACCGTTTAAGGAAACCGATTGCTACAAATGATTTGAGTTAAAAAAAACTAATCTATATGAGTACTGTGAACTTTTTTCTTTTAAGTTGAAGTAATGAGGTATTTAATTAACTCATTACCTTGAGAATGAGAAGCAACTTTCAGTAAATTTTGAGTTAACTACACTCATCTCATTTGATTAGGTTGACTTTCGGGTTTTACAGTGTAGACCATGCTGTATAAGCTCCTTCCTGGTTAAAAAGCAAAACAAAACATGCTAGTTTTGTCTTTTTAAATGCAAATGAACTTCTGCTCCACCCAATTTCCATAAGAGGGCAGAGCCCTTTCAGCTTGCTTATCAGTTACTCTGCAACAACAAATAAAGCACCTGCAAGAGTTTTAAAGCATTGTCAGTTTAAAGTCCAGATTTTTTTTTTCAGATTGCACAGACAAGAAGCAAATCACATAAAGGCACAATAAGTCAAATTTGGTCATTAAAGTTTAAAACACACTAGAGCAGTTTTGTGATTTATGTGCTTACATTATCCCGAACGTTTCAAAGACTGTTCAAATGCAGAGAAAAAAGCATTTTTAACTTGTGTAGTCATGTTGCCATGCTAATAATGCCATATATTCTTGGTTTCTGGTTTTGTTTTGTTGAAAACAGGGAAATACCAAAGATGCTTTGATATGTTATGCATTTTATTAGACAGGAATTATAACAGAACCTTAAAATGTATTGCTTAAAATGTGCTACATCTAGGCATGGGACGATAACCGTTTTCAAGGTATACCACGGTTTGGAAAAGTTAAGGTTTTAAAACCGCCAAACTTTTCTATATTACCGTTCCCAAAGTATGCGCAAGATTTTTTATCTACGTTTTGTTTCATTTTTTTAGGACAACAGTATCTCCAGCAGAAAATATATCCAAATATGCTGTTTTGTGAAGAAATCAGTGTTTTTGAAATTAATGAAGACAGCAGAGGTCAATGATTTAATTGAACTATTTAACCTGACACGTTTACTGCTCCAAAATATTTAAAATGTTTCTCAAAATAAAATAGATTGTGTTCAGAGTGGAAAAAGTTTTTTTTTTCTTATTTACATTTAAAAAGAACATATATTAGAGCTGTAATCACAATACCGTGAAACCGTGATATTTTTTTTCAAGGTTATCATGCTGTCAGAATCTTATGCCTAGCTGCATCACGCTCGTTTTTCATCAGCAATTCCACTCTCTTGTTTCTCTTCATCGACTTTCAGCTTTACTTTGCTTCCTATTATCAGGATAATAAGTCTTGAATACTTTAGCTAATCCATGCACATGACTTCACATGACTGAACATGAATTCCTGTAAGATGAATTGAAGACCACAACTATCATGATTCCCCACTCAGGTGTTATATTGTCATCAAAATATGCCTTTGTTTGTTGTGAATGAACGCGCTCTAGTGGTAAAAATTATATACTGTGGCTTTAAGATGATACTGAGTGAAAGTCCAATGCTATCTCATGGCAAGTTACTTTTTGTTTTGGTGGATAATTTGTATGAATTTGTACAATTTAGTATGATTTGCTTATCCCTTGGGTTGGGTTTAGGGGTGGGGTTAGGTGCCACGACTCCTTTTTAAAATTCTTACATTTTTGTACGATTGAATTTGTATGAATTGGTACAAATAACTCACTAAACTGACAAAGTGCAAAATAGTTAAGTTTCTTCGTGAGATCAGGCTGTAACAGCATCTTCAATCCTCAATATATAACTTTTACTTGAAGAGCCTGACATCGATGAGATTAAATAATCACCCCAAAAGTATTTATTCAATTTCTACCTCTCACGAGAGGGACAATGAGACTGACCCAGATAGCCCAGCCTAGCTGAATTTCACATCTGTCAAATACACACACGTTTCTATCAAAATCCAGCCTGATCTCATGAGGAAACAGAATTATGTTTAAGCTTTGTCAGTTTAGTGGCTAATTTGTACAAATTCGCACGAGTTCAGTCGTACAAAAATGTACAAGTTAAAAAAGCAGGCATGGCACCCAACCCCTCCTAAATCCAACTGTTATTGGGGGATAAGCAAATAGTACTAAATTGTACAAAAGAGATCGCACAAATTCATATGAATTAGCCACTACATCAAAAGGTTATGAATTGCCGTGAGATCCTATCGTAAAATCTCACAACATCCACACATTTACATATAATGTTGGTTATGTCTCTTCAGTAACAGTATGTTAGTCTGTTAAACAGGATATTTTGGACATGAAGACAACACACTCAAGCACGACTCAAACAGCCCTTGCCCCCTCGGGTGGGAATGATTTCATTGGGGATGTTGTTATCTGCATGTTTCCAGAAGTAACAGTGCTTACTGATATAGAGAATAACTCTTTGGAGTGACTTGACTTGTGCTTTGTAGATCTTATTCACCCACAAACAGCAACATTATGCAATGAAGTGGATCGTCCTTCAGCAGTGACATTCATAATAAACTGAACTGAATCAGTTTTAATTGAACTAGAACTAAACTAGTATTCTACCACTAGTCTGCTGCCTGCCTGATATGCTGAATATGGTATACAATTTGAAATATTGTTGTGGCTTTATGACTTATTCTCTTTTCTTCATCAACTTAAACCTGCTTTTACACAATCTCCAAACAAAGATGACTGGACTTGATATAAAAGGAGCCGAAACAAAACATGAAATGTAAACGAGGCAAAAATTACAGTTTTATTTCCATCTCGACTGGGCTTAAGATTGTAATATTTTACTTTTAAGAGTAACCTTTCCCAACACCAGGCACTTTTCAAATTAATATAATTATCTACGACACATTTCAGATTTGCGGATATAAATTTCCATTCATTATCTTTTAACTGGAAAGTTATTTCACTAATGTATAATTTACAGTAAAACTGAATTGATTATTAATGTAAAATAACGAAAATGGGACGGCATGGTGGCTCAGTGGTTAGTTTGTATGTTCTTCCCGTGTTCACGTGGGTTTCCTCCGGGTCCTCCAGTTTCCCCCTCAGTCCAAAGACATGCGCTATAGGTGAATTTAATTAAATTGTCTGTATTGTATGTGTCACGATCACCAGCTATCTAAACACAAGAGATCGCTGGTAAACACTCACATTCACATGAACTATAAAACCGTCATGTTATGGACTACAAAACCCAGTAATGCAACACACACACACACCGGTTCCTGATTCTGGCTGATTACACTCTCACAGCGGATGCTGTTTTTAGACTGATTACTGCACTACATAAGCAGCACTAACACAAACAATGTTGCTGAGTCTTGTCCACTGTTTGTGACACTATACAACGTGGTTTCCTTTGGCTTGCTTTGCTGTGTTTTTTGATCCTTGCCTTGTTTATTTGTTTATTCCTGTCTGCTGCCTGCCTCTGACCATCTGCCTGACTATTGACCATGATTCTGGATTGCCTGTATACATCTGTTTGCCTCTGTGTTGACCATTGCTTGCCTGATCATTCTAATAAACCTGCATTTGGATCTGCACCCCTGTTTTCAGCTTCACTTCTCAGGTTGCAGATCAGGAAAAGTAACTATTGCATTACTTTAAAAAAATCTAATTTGTCAAATGACTATAAAATAAATATAAAACATTGTACACTAATCTACACATGTGAGAGACAACCATCAAATTCGGCATATCATTGTGTGTGTGTGTGTGTGTGTGTGTGTATATATATATATATATATATATATATATATATATATATATATATATATATATATATATATATATATATATATATATATATATATATATATTTTTTTTTTTTAATTATATTAGTTATTATTATTATTATTATTTTTGCAGTCTACAAAAAAATATCACAATTTCAATTTACACTTTTTAACAATAACTAAGGGTAAACAAGAACATTCATAAACCCTTAGTCCCCCATCCCACCCCGAAGGAGGAGAATTAAAAAGAAAAACACACACAACAATATTAGCACCTACAAGAATTGTCAAAGCAGCTAAACAAATATAAATAAAATATAAATAATACACGCACCCATTAATAAAAACGGCAGAGATCTTTCTTGAAAGAAATAATAAAAATCTTATAAATTAGCGAAGAGATGTGTTGTATTCCTGACAAAATTAATTAGAGGATCCCAGTTTTTATAAAAAAAAAAATTCAGTGGAAGCTCATAATGTAAACTTAATTTTTTCAATATATAGAAAAGACATCAAATCTTCTAACCATAAGACAGTGGGAGGAGGTTTAGAAGACTTCCAGTGTAATAAAATCCGTCTCCGGGCTATCAGTGACGCAAAGGCTAAACATTAGCATTCTTATTTGAAAGGTTATCCAACAAAGCCATTACACCAAAAATAGCAATCAAAGGGCATGGTTCAAGAGAAATGTTGAAAATTGTAGAAAAAGTATCAATGAAAGATCTCCAAAAATTTGGACAAGAAAAAAAATCACCTATTATTGTAAATAATAACAATAGCATTCTTGCCTTTCACCTCAACGATGGAAATGTAGTGCTTGTTTTTCAGTTTGCAAACACTACCTTTGAACTTGTTGGATTAGCCATCGTTCTGACTCCTGGTTGTTGGTGTGTGCGACTGACTGTGCATGTGCTTGTGCACTACTCTGCCTCTGATTCATACCTGTCAACATTGGGATGTAAAAATAAGTGATATACCCACCATAATAAGGGATACCCCCCAATAAAAAGAATTAAAAAAATTGCCCGAATTACTAAATATGTTCTTCTGGAGCTGTTTCATTGTAAATAAACAGTTAAACGGTCAGTAAGATGTTTTATTATTATTATTACTAAATAGTATACATTAGCAGCAAATAAATAAGCAAACAGTTTAGCTTATTAAAATTAATAGCTGTTATAAAGAAATAGAATCAAGTTATCAAATCTCAACGCGGTTGCGCAGTAGGTAGTGCTGTCGTCTCACAGCAAGAAGGTCGCTGGTTCGAGCCTCGGCTGGGTCAGTTGGCATCTCTGTGTGGAGTTTGCATGTTCTCCCCGCGTTTGCGTGGGTTTCCTCCAGGTGCTCCGGTTTCCTCCACAAGTCCAAAGACATGCGCTACAGGTGAATTGGGTAGGCTAAATTGTCTGTAGTGTATGTGTGTGAATGAGAGTTTATGGGTGTTTCCCTGTGATGGGTTGCAGCTGGAAGGGCATCCGCTGCGTAAAACATATGCTGGATAAGTTAGCGGTTCATTCCGCTGTGGCGACCCCAGATTAATAAAGGGACTAGCTGAAAAAAAAATGAATGAATGAATAAATAACAGGTGTCACTTTAAAAATGCACACAATTAACATTATAATGAAAGAATTTGATTGCTTTCCTAAATTTTTATGCTCATTTAGGACAAAATTAGTTGTTTAAAAAAAAAACCCACCAAGATCGACATCTTTAGATGTTATTATTATTAATTATGTGTATATGTCTGTTCAAACACACACCCAAAACCCAGACTTTAAATCGAGACTTTAAACCCAGACTTTAAATCCAGACTTTAGGCTTTAAATCGTGTGTACAGAATCTATTTGGGAAACACCGTCTATTTATCACTATGAAGCGCGTCAGCTGACAGTCACGCACCGCTATATGACTGTTTTGAGGATTGCATAGGAGGGGCGACAACACCTGTAATGAAAAGGAAGGGAATCCTGCCGTTTTTATATTTATTTCAAAGTGTTTTAATGCCTAAATAAAACAAAAGCACAGAACAGACTCACATTTATGAGCAAGGGCGGCGCCTGGTGGTTCAGTGGTATGGGTTGTGTATAGCGAGGATTGGCTCTTTAATGTTTATTGCCACCCTTCAGAGAAAGACTGAAAATACGGGAGAAATACGTAAAAATACCTTTATGGGATGATAGCGGGATAGAACTGTAAAATACGGGAGAATCGTGGCAAAAACGAGAGGCTTGACAGGTATTCTCTGATTGGCAAACGATGAAAATGTACTCTATCTAAGCCAATCATCATGTTCTCAGTTACACCACGTTCACAAACACACCAATCATCATTACTGGTTGGTTATGTGTCCCGCCCCAGCCCCGAACACACAGACACCTCAGAGACAGAGAGGTCCTATGCAAATACAAAAAAAATATGGACAATACGGCATTGCCTTTTTCCATTGAACGATTTGAATGCAAAACGCCTCATGATGGGCACAAACTGTCACAAAAAAACTGCTGAAATTGGAGTCTGGGCATGCGCAGAAGGACTACCTGATAGAGCCAGAGGCGGAGCCGCGGAATCTAGCTTCCAACCAAGTGCTTGTACGTCAAATCCTCCACGCCCCCTAAACTTCTCATTTGACCGCCTGTATCTGCACTGTAACAAAGGCTCGCTAATATAAATATAAACACGTAATAATATACGAATTATTAAAAACTGTGTGATGTAAGCTGTTTTTTAGGTTATATGTAAAATAAACGATCTTTCATACACTCTAGCCTGAGTTAGAGTGTAGTCACATACATTTTCCTATGGCCAAGAGAGACGCTGCTTGCTTAAAAACTGTTTCTCAATTATAGTAACGCACGATTTATATTGTCAGTAATGGCAATGGTGTTGTAACAGGGGAAACAGTATCTTATTTGATTACTCGTTACTGAAAAATGTATTGACGTTAGTAACGCCGTTTATTTATATCGCCGTTATTCCCATTACTAGTAATTACATAACGCAGATTACATGTAATCTATTACTGTCCAGCACTGTGTGTGAGCCAATATTTGCTTTTGGTGTGAACTCTCAGTGAAATGACTGACCAATCAAAATTGTGTATTCCAGACAGCCAGGTTATATATTTAGTAGGACCCCCATGCCGAGTGTTTCTCTGGCTACCTGTAATGGATGTCAGACTGTCCGTGCATCTATATTAGGCTTTTCCTTCATCATTTCAGCCTGATTAAAATCCCTTTTTTACTTTGCTCTCATGACTCTGAAAAGCCAATCGGATGTCTGCTCATTCACACAGCCTACAGGATGAATTCATATTCCTCTCAGACACTCAAGAGAGCCTCAAAAGGTCACAATCTTTTTAGGAAACGATCATCATTACCCTTTCTTTACCACAGGATGAGCGGTGCCATTATATGCCAGCTGAATCAACCCTGTCTGAATCTGCCATTCACTCTTGTCATGTAAGGCTATTTCTGCGCTGTGTAAAGCAGCGCGCACCCTTTCCCACTGTCGGCACGGATGCTTTTAAAGCGTTCACATCTCGCTTGATGCAAACACACGGACACACACTCAAGATGCTCTCGTTCACACTTCAGTGCCACTGTGGAGAAATAATCATACACAACGTGAGTCACAACCAGCTCTCATGAACTCCAAACAAAGCTGCGCTGTGGCAGTAGGACTCAAACAAAGCGTGAGGTGAATGCCAAACACCTCATTAATAGACACCCATCAAGGAGTTTTTGATGGAATAGCTGGGGGGAAGCTTTTGTAAACATGTATTTACTCATATTATAAGTGATTGCCCATGTAAAACAGATCTCATTCTCTCTGATTGCTTATAATTGGAATGCGCTGAAAATCCCAAGTAGGCTTTAGTGCTGAAGGCTTTCAAGACTAATAAAAAATCTGACCTGATCTGAATTTTTTATGGAGGTTTTTTATTGAGTCTTGTTTTTCAGTAAATATCTTTAAGCGGACTGTAAAGCACAATACATTCACTTTAAAGGGAAGGAATGTAGTTTCTGTAGTAACTAATCTCACAATGTCTTTTCCAAATAGCTGATATTTAACGCCATGCGTCAGTAGAGCATTAAAGGTCCCATGAAATAAAAACAATTTTTTTTTTAGATGTTAGTATCAGTAGTATTTGTTTTTTAGGATATCTATAAGCTAGTGTGTCCCAAAACAGTGACAAAATTCGCATTTAGAAAATATAAAACTGATACAAACATGTAAAGTGTAACCAGAGGGATGTGACACTGACAACAGGGGTGCGGATCCACATGCAGGTTTATTAGCTGGATGGTCAGGCAAGCCATGATCAGAACAGGAGCAAACAGATGTATAAGGGCAATCCAAAGTCGTGGTCAAAATAACAGGCAGATGGTCACAAGGCAGGCAGCAGACAGGAATATAACAAGACAAGGCTAGGTTCAAACACGGCAAGAAAAGGTAAAGGAAAACGCGTTGTGGTGTCACTAAACAGTAGACAAGACTTAGCAACAGTGTTTGTGTTTGAGCATTACTTATAGTCCATGTAATCAGTCTGTGAGCAGCTTCAGCTGTGTGTTTGCAATCACTGGTGACTTGCATCAGGTGTGTGTGTGTGTGTGTGTGTGGCATGACTGAATATGTAGTCCATTTACCAGCAGATTTGTAGTCCTATGTAAGTGTGAATGTATTCCAGCGATCTCAGGTGGTTAGATCGCTGGTGATCATGACATAAAGTCTGTAGTTTGACGCGTCCGCCCAAATGGATCAACGGTTTTATTTACATCGCCTCACACTAGTTTCTCATCACATCATAACCAATCACATGCTCTCTAGTATCTGACATGCCCCGCCCCCTTCAAGATGCTTTTTCTTTTCTTTTCATTTGATGCGCTTGAGCTCAACAACTCCCACTGGCAGAGCGGTGAGAAAAACAAAACACCATTGGCTGTCTTTTTAAAAGGTGAGGAGCTACACTATGTCCTACCCTCTATTCATGTTTCAGTTGAGATTACGTCAAACATCAAATAAAAATGCATATTTCAAGTCACTTCACAGACCTTTAAGTAGAGAAAATTTTAACAGAAACCATGTTCCTTGGTGATTCATAAAATGCAAGTATTCATCTGCTAGGGCTCTACATAGGACTCTATTTGAACAATCTAGGCGCAAAGTCTAAAGCACATGGTGAGTCACAAAAGCATTAAGGGCGTGTCTGAATCCACTGTTGCTATTTTAAGGATGGAAAAATCTGCGCCGCGGTGCATGGTCTAACAGGGTTGTGCTTACTGTCTTAATGAGTTATGGGTGTGTTTTGAGAATTAACCAATCAGAGGCTCCTTTTTTGCCTCGTTCCATGGCACATTTGCTATTTACATGGCAGACTTTGTAAATGGAAAAACTGAATGGTCCACTAGCGAGAAAACAGTTAAACAGACTACCTGCAGCGAGAGGATAAAGAAGGAGCCTCCTCCAGTCTGCCTGTACTTTCACTTTCACTTTCTCTTTTTCATGGATAAGGAAACGATGTTGTACACTTAACTAAAGAAATCCATTAGCCTACATAATTAAATTTGTTTGTTAAGTGCAAATATTTATTTCAAAACTATTTTTAAATTCAGTTCTAATTTCCAGCAAATGAATAAATGAGCAATAATAATGAAGTGTGGTGAGTTATATCCAAATACACGTGCTATGCCCAATATGGTCCAACACCTGTCCAGTGGACAAATCTAAGCTTGTTTTTAATAAAACAAATATAAATATGCATATAATAAATACTACTACTACTAATAATAACATTATACAAAAGCAAATTGTCATGAATAAACTGAAAAAAAGCCCCCCCGAGATGAAGGCATGGAAGTACTGTTTTTTATATTTATGTAGAAAGTAATAATTTTTGTAATATTTTAGTCCTTTAAATCTTTTTCTTGTATTGCTGTACATCCTGTTTGTTTTAAGCAATGTGTAAGTGAAGCGCATAACTAACACGGACTTTAGACCTGCTTTCAGCTGGTCTATTGCAGTCTATTGTAGTTCCTCAAAACAGCAACGCACCAACAATGCGCCTTAACACATCTCTTTTCTAGTTCGAAACACCCATGAGTCCACAAAGTGGCGCAAATGGAATTGCTATTTCAACAATGTGGCGGAAAAGGTTGCGCTGATCTGAAAATAGCATCACGCCGGGGCAAAAACGTCTTGCGCCTTATAGCGCTGGATGTATGATAGGGCCGCTATAGTCTATAAAACATATTCAGGCAGAACAAAATTAATACCTGTTGCTCCTGGGAATACACTGAGGTTTTATGAAGTGAAACAACTGAGTGGAATTGAACATTATTTGCAACATTATTACCTTTAATCCAGCATTTGCAAACAGATATGAACACTTTCACAGCAGTCTGGCGTATGCTGTTTATTTACAAAGGAGAGATAGGACAAGTGTGTTGCATTATTCATCAAAATGATGCTTGGTTTTGATTATGAAAGCTGCAACAGATATAATATGTAAGTGATAATGTACATCTAGGCTATTGTTCTTGCAGAATGAAGACTGCCACTCTTATCAAGCCCTCCTTGTAGGATTCCTGTAGGATTCCTGCAGGATTTCTGCATGTTCCCTGTAGGATTCCTACATCTTGAAAGTGAAAAGTTAACATACAGTACACTATGACGTATGCACCTGACTCAAATAGAGAATTTAGGTATAATTACGATACCTATCTAGTTTAAGAATGTTGGTAAACTGTCAATTATTTGGGCAAAATATATTTTATGCCGCACTTTGATGTTCGGTTCAATGCTGTTTCTGAAGGATTATTTAATATCAATGGATTTAGCTCTAACTTCATCGCTAAAACAAGTGTGTCACTTCAGAATTTGTGAGTTTTCCCAATTTTCTTGGTAATGTTCTTGTTAACATGCTGCATGGCTAATTAGGCTAACGTTACCATTGACTGTATTCAGAAAGACCAGAGCATGTTATTATTGTATCCTAAAATTGCTCACTGTCAGCATTACTGTATTCATAAACGCAAGGTTGTTATGCAATCTATAGATGGGTGACAGACATTTTATGTTTTCTTTAAACATAAGAGAATTGCAAAGTTTAAAGGTCCCATAAAATTAAAATCAAGTTTTTTAGTTGTTAGGATCAATATTGTTAGGTTTTAGCATATCTATAAGCTAGTGTGCTCCAAAACAGTGACAAAATTTGCGTTTAGAAAACATAAAACTGATATAAAACTGTAAGACTTGTAGTTTGTCAATTTTGCATCAAATCATGACCAATCAAATGCTCTCTAGAGCTGTGATAAAACACAATGCTATTGGCTGTTTTTTAAAGGGGAGGAGCTACATTATGTCCCACCCTATCTTCATGTTTTGCTTGACATTACATCAAACATTGAATAAAAAATGCACATTTCAAAGCACTTCACAGGACCTTTAATAGCAAAGTGCAAAACACCAGAACTACATAAATGTTTTCACTAACCATCCAGAAACATCCCGGTGCAGTCTAGAAGTTCCTTTTCCTCGTCTCTGATTACTCTTAGCATGTAAGGATTTAATCTGCTACTGCACATTCTTGTTATTTTGACTGTGTGAGATTTGTTTTTGTTATTTCTGTATATAGCATGTAAAGGCTCCGCCCTCATCTGGAAAGGAGCAGCTTATTTGCATTTAAAAGGACACACACAAAAACTGAGCTATATGATCTGTGGGTTTATTAGAGGAAATTTCACAGAGACTTTCTTGAGACACTAGAAATGTATTTGGCATCCTATGAAATTGGAAATATTATGTCCCATTTGGCAAATTTTTTTAGAAAAAAAAACTTTTTTTTTATTTAAGCATTCCATTCTTCTAAAATGTATACAGTTAAAGTCACAATTATAAACCTTTCTGAATTATTAGCCCAATTTCTGTTTAACAGAGAAGATTTTTTAACACATTTCTAAACATAATAGTTTTAATAACTCATTTCTAATAATTGATTTCTTTTATTTTTGCCATGATGACGGTACATAATTTGACTGGATATTTTCAAGACACTTCTATACAGCTAATTAGGCAAGTTAGGGTAATTAGGCAAGTCATTGTATAACAGTGGTTTGTTCTGTAGACTATCGGAAAACAATATTGCTTAAGAGGGCTAATAATATCAATGTTAAAATGCCCAAAAACTGCTTTTATTTTAGCTGAAATAGAATAAATAAAACTTTCTCCAGAAAAAAAAATATTATATGAAATACTGTCAAAGATTCCTTGATCTGTTAAACATAATTTGGGAAATATTTTAAAAAGAAAATTAACTGGAGGGCTAATAATTTTGACTTCAACTGTATACTACTTCTTTCACTACTTCTTCCAGTTTAGTGAGGTCTTTAGATCTTGAATAGGAAGTAAAGGTCAAGCCATGGTGTCTTTATAAAAGCTGTCAGCTTATTTTGAGGTCTTGTTCAGTTACAGCACACTGAACTGTCATGTAACGTGGCCTCTTGTGACCTCCATGTTTCAGATCTACCCAGACTCCCATGAACGGTTCCCGAAGCTCTCCAAGCGGCTGCCGTCCATCGTGGTTGAGCCGACTGAGAGCGGAGAGGTGGAGAGCGGTGAACTCCGCTGGCCTCCTGATGATCTGAGCCCTACAGATGACAGCAGAGACAAACAGGCACAGGCTGCATGTAAGCCCATCTCAAACATTAGAGCATCCGGTTTGGGTTACTTTTTCCTGTCTTTTCCTGTTAATTTTAGAATTCATCTCATCATTTTTATTTAGTTTCAAATATTAATGTTTTCATTTTTATATTAATCACTATGTTGTATTGTTACGCCATTATTCCCAGAGCTTTGATGAAATAGATATTATGAGATTAGTTTAGACACATTACAACTGTTTTGTATTGTTGATTTTACATTGGTGGCACGGTGGCTCAGTGGTTAGCACTGTCGCCTCACAGCAAGAAGATCACTGGTTTGAGCCCCTGCTGGACCAACTGGCATTTCTGTATGCCCATAGACATGCACTATAGGGGAACTGATTAAACTAAATTGGCCGTAGTGTATGAGTGCATTTGTGAATGCTAGAGTGTATGGGTGTTTTCCAGTACTGTGTTGGGCTGGAAGGGCATCCGCTGTGTAAAACGCATACTGGAATAGTTGGCCTTTGAAATAGAGACTAAGCTGAAGGAAAATGAATGAATGATTATGCATTTTTATTTAACAATGATATGGAAAAAAATCCGCTTTATTCAGTATATAGTACAGTATATATATATATATATATATATATATATATATATATATATATATATATATATATATATATATATATATATATATATATATATGTATATATACAGTTGAAGTCAGAATTATTAGCCCTCCTGTTTATTTTTTTCCCCAATTTCTGTTTAACGGAGAGATTTTTTTCAACACATTTCTAAACATAATAGTTTTAATAACTCATCTCTAATAACTGAATTGTTTTATCTTTGCCATGATGACAGTAAATAATATTTGACTAGATATTTTTCAAGACACTTTTATACAGCTTAAAGTGACATTTGAAGGCTTAACTAGGTTAATTAGTTTAATAAGACAGGTTAGGGTAATTAGGCAAGTTATTGTATAACGATGGTTTGTTCTGTAGACCATTGGAAAAGAAATTAGCTTAAAGGAGCTAATAATTTTGACCCTAAAATGTTTCTTAAAAAAATAAAAACTGCTTTTATTCTAGCCGAAAATAAAACAAATAAGACTTTCTTCAGAAGAAAAAATATTATCAGACATACTGTGAAAATTTCCTTGCTCTGTTAAACATCATTAGGGAAATATTTAAAAAAGAAAAAAAAAATTCAAAGGGGGGCTAATAATTCTGACTTCAACTGTATATATTAGCTTACTAAGTATGGTTTTTATAACTTTACTGTAGTTAAAATATTGGTATGTGTTGTCTTAAAGTGAAAGTAAACTGTAACCTAACCGTTCTTGTTAATTCATGAAAAGATGTTGTAAATGACTTAAGTTTTTAAAATTCAGAAGAAATGACATTAGTAATAAATGTACAGAATACAAAAACAACATTTAATAAAAAAGTTTACTCAATTTTTTAAAACAAAAAATAACTACAATTAGCAAATCTAGAGAAAATTGTCAAGTTTCTTTTCTCCCATTTCTGTGCATATAATAATATCATTATATTATTCTTTATTTCACTCCAAATTTAAGGTTTAAAAAATATCTCTAACCTGTAATAAATTAAATTATAAATACAAAAAGATTAAATATTCATTCATTAATTTATTCATTTTCCTTCGGCTTAGTCTCTGATTTATTAGAGGTCGCCACAGTGGAATGAGCCGCCAACTATTCCAGCATATTTTTTTACGCAGCGGATGCCCTTCTAGCCACAACCCAGTACCCATACACTGTCACATTCACACTTATACACTATAGCCAATTTATTTTATTCAATTCACCTATAGCGCATGTCTTTGGACTGTGGGGGAAACCAGAGCAACTGGAGGAAACCCACGCAAGCATGCAAACTCCACACAGAAATGCCAACTGTCCCAGGTGGGACTCAAACCAGCAACCTTCTTGCTGTGAGGTGATAGCGCTAACCACTGAGCTAATGAGCCACCCCAAGATTAAATATTAATACAGCAATTTAAATTGTTAGCTTTCTATGTAATTATAGTTGAAACCAGAAGTTTACATACACTCTGAAAAAAGGAAGGTTTCCATTAAAAAAAAAAAAATGTCTGATGGTAAATCATACTAAACGTTTACTATTTTAGGTCCGTTAGGATTACCTAAATGATTTACATTTGCTAAATGCCAGAACAATGAGATAATTTTTTTTTTGAGAATTTTTTATTAATTTCTAGAGAGCCAAAAGTTTACATAAATTTCCTTGGTATTTTTTTAGCTTTGCTTTTAAACTGTATGACTTTGGTCAAATGTTTTGGGTATCCTTCCACAAGCTTCTCACAATAGTTTGAAGGAATTTTGGCCCATTCCTCCTGACAGAATTGGTGTAACTGAGTCAGATTTGTTGGCTGTCTTGCTCGCACAAGCTTTTTCAACTCTGCCCACAAATTCTCTATAGGATCGAGTCAGGGCTTTGTGATGGCCACTCCAAAACATTCACTCTGTTGTCCTTAAAGCACATTTTAACTAATTTGGTAGTATGCTTAGGGTCATGGTCTGTTTGGAAGACCCATTTGTGGCCATTTCCTGGCTGATGTCTTGAGATGTTGCTTCAGTATTTCTACATAATGTTCTTTCTTCTTGATGCCATCTATGCTGTGAAGTGGACCAGTCCCCCCTGCAGCAAAACAGCCCCACAACATGATGCTACTGCCCCCATACTTTAAAGTTGGGATGGTGTTCCTAAGCTTGTAAGCTTCAAGCTTCAGTGTTCCAAATGTAACTCTATGGACAAACAGTTCAATCGTAGTTCCATCAGACTACAGTACACATCTCCAAAAAAGTGTCTTTTTCCCAGTGTAATTTAGCAAATTGTAATCTGGCTTTTTTGTTGGTTCTGGCTTGTTGATTTTCCCATGTTGTCACACAAGTAAGCAGTGTGTTTGAGGTTTTTCTTAAATACTATTCTACAGCTGTGCCTCCAAATAACTCAAATGTTGTCAATTAGCCAATCAGAAACTTCCAAAACCTTGACATCATCATCTGAGCTTTTTCAGAGGCATAATAATCTTATTGTATGTAAACTTGACTTTCAAGAAAAATTATAACAATTTCTCAAAAAATATCTCTCTCATTATTCTGCTATTAAGCATAACAGAAACAAATTTAATAATCTTAATTTAAACATAAAAGAGAAAAAGTTTAGTCACATTAACATCTGACTTTTTAAAAAATGGTTATGTGCCTTTTTATACAGTGTATGTAAACTTCTGGTTTCAACTGTATATTTCTAAAATGCAAACTATCCTTGATGATTCAAAGCTGAATTTTCAGCATCATTACCCCATTACTACACGATTCTAATAAGAGGAAAAAAAGGATTTTTGAAATATTATCAAATCAAAATGCATTTAAACTCTGCACGAACCGGAAGATGCAAACTTTTTTTCCTAGTATTTTGATGTAGTTTCTAGGGAAACAGAATATTAACTGAGCAAACAGTGGGCGTGGCTTGTTTTTTTATACTGCGAGTTGACTGGATGTAGTAAAGTAGGCATTTCATTCAGAAAGATCGAGAAAAAGGGTTTCAGGAGAGTTATTACTGTTTGTTGTCAAGACTGACAGTAGGGGACGTGGTTAAATATGTTAGCCACGCCCAATTACAGGTCCCGTAATTTTCCGGAAAGGGCTCATGTCTGAACAGGCCCTTTTTGAAAACAGCGGTAAATTTGTTCCAGCAATTTTCCAAAAAGAGTTGTAACATTTACCGGGAATTTGTCAGAATGCTGCTCTGTGTGAACGCTGAAGGAAAATTGCCGGAAAGAGCGCGTTTACCCTTAGAATGAGACATGTACTCCAGCCAATCAGATCATTCAGACACATTCACATCTGCGCTGTTAAAGAAATTAAACGTCTTTGAATATATTTTTTCAGACACATTTAGCTTCTAGATGTTAGTCAGATAATGCTTCTACAGTATGGTCCTTCTTAATGCAAATTGTGTAAAAAAACATCAGTATAATGCTTACGATATCCCGCTGTTTGTTTACCTTCAAGCTCTTCTTCAGTTGCTTGACGCGTGTGCACGTGGAGTGCTCCAGTGAGCGCCAGCACACACACATATTATGCACATCTCGACATGCGAAAGTGTACCTCTATAGGTTTTCATCGAAGTTGTTCACAATATGTATCCATACACAGATTTTGTAATATAGTTAAATGTGTAAACATTTAGCTGCAGTTTGCGCATCCGTCTTTGGATGTCTCTGGGATAAAAGCAGCTGCATGAATGCTAAAACTTTAAATAAAAGTGAAACCCTCCACAAAAGCCGACCCATTCTTTGTTTACAAATACACGCGCAGAGGTTTCGAGATCATTCCTGGTTAATGATGTCAGAATTCACCAGTAATTTGGAATGGATGTGTGAATGGTCTTTTCTGGAAAAATTCCGCCATGTCCTTGTCTGTGTGAACAGCGAAGTCGTTCCGGAAATTTTCCGGATATTTATCGGTATTATCGTGTAAAAGGGACTATTATCTGATAATTTAACTCAAAACAAACATGTAGTGCATGTTCAGATTTCAATTAAAGATAACAAGGGCAAACTATTTTTTTTCTTAATGACATGCACAGATAAATTGTTCACCACTAAGCTAGCAGCGTGAGCTAACAAAATCAATATGATTAGTTTTGATTTCATGCGTACTTCATTGCACACGAATGTTTGATCCTACTGTATTTCATATTTCAGGTGAGAAACTCACAGGCGATGTCGAAGAGGTTGAAACGGCGACGGAAATCTAACGGGCGATGGTTGGCACCAATCCAGCCAATCACTGTGAATGTCTTCATTGTGGACGGGAGTGAATGGGAGACTCCACCGGTCATCCACACTAGAGGCCTGAGAGACTGTCTTAACCGAAACGACTCACGTGCCAAATTCTAGTGCTAGTCAGCTGCTGTGATAGAGTTGTAAAAAACGGTCTCCAATAAGTCACCCTTAAATATTGGCATACATATTTATTTGCTTCGGACCAAAGTCTTTCATCCGCTCATCTCAAAAGCACATATATCGATGTATTATATCAGCATACATTAAGCGAAAATGGATTTCAGATAACATGTAAATCAACTACAGCGCATAATGGCTCTTTCCAACCGCACGCTAATAGGCTTTTCTTTTCCACATGCTTTACACACATAAACATTTGCACACATTTTTTTTTGCCACTCGCATTATCTTTGGAATTAGCTTATTCATGAGCTGCTGTAAATGTAGCTTTCTTTGCCTTAGACATTTGTTTGTAGTGACACTCATAATTGAAATGACGTGGCTGTTTATATGTATATTGTGTTAAGCGTCATATGTATCTGTCAGGCGAAACGCTTTGGTGTTTCGGCGTTTGTTAAATCTCACTGTATTGGGTTACAAATCTACTGCTCTTCTTTTGATGTTTGAGTATTAGTCTTAAAATATTCATGATCTGTCTGAGAATGGGAATGAACGCAGCACAGTATCACTTCGCATTAAAGGCAGTTGTTTCTAACAGCCGTGCTCTGTTGATTCAGCCTTGACACATCACTGATTTCTTGTGGGTAGATGTCAAGCACTAGCCAAAGGCGCTTTTGGTGGAATTCTGTCTTGACACGAGCGATAGTTATTCTAAACCCAACAGCTTTGAGCAGCTTGCAGCCATAAGGGATGTTAGAGAATTTTTATCTCAACCCTCCTAAAACTTTTTTTTTTCTGATTAACTGTCTGCCCCTTTTTAAATCTTTTTTAAAAAGCGACGGTTTGTTCTGGTTGGAGAAAAAGTAGGCAATGTGAAGTTAAGTAAGGCCTTTAAAAACTTTTTTGTAACTTTCTGTCAAGACCTCATTCGGTTTAATTTTTGTATTACAGATTATGCTTTTCAGTTTACATTCTTTTAAAATAACGTTGTTAGTGGGATGTTAGTATATTTTGTTAAAACTAATACGTTCAAAAGTTTGGGATCAGTAAATTTTTTTATGTTTTTAAAATCTCTTCTGCTCACTAACGCCGCAATTATTTGATCGTAAACTCAATAAAGAAACATTTTAAAAGAAAACCTTTTAAAAGACATTGAAATGGATCAAACGTGGCTGAAAATACTTTTATAATTTCCTAATGAATGCTGTTAATACACAGATGAAATCAAAGTTTGTTTGTCCTCCTGTAAAAATATTGTCCAAATGATGTTTAACAGATCAAGGAAATTTTCATAGTATTTCCTATAATATTTTTTCTTTTGTAGAAAGTCTTATTTGTTTTATTTTGGCTAGAATAAAAGCAGTTAAACATTTTAAAACCATTATAAGGTCAATATTATTATCAATATTATTAGAAATGTTATATTATATAATACACTACCTGACAAAAGTCTTGTCGCCAAGTCAAATCCAAGTTTTAGGAACAACAAATAATAACTTGACTTCTAGTTGATCATTTGGTATTAGAAGTAACTTATATGAAAGGCAAAGGCCTCTAGATTACGCTTATTTTACTAAAATAAAATATGATCATGACTTGATTTTTAATTATTTAATTAAGGCAGTAAGGTCTGACTTTGCTTAGACAAAAGTCCTGTCACTTGACAGAAATAATGTACAGTATAGAATATTAAGTCATGGTGCAGTGGGAAAAGAATTAATATCATGTATGACTCCCATGATCTTGGAGGACTGCATCCAAACATCTCTGCAATGACTCAAATAACTTATTAATAAAGTCATCTGGAATGGCAAAGAAAGTGTTCTTGCAGGACTCCCAGAGTTTCACCCCAGACATGCTCAATAATGTTCATGTCTGGTGACTGGGCTGGCCAATCCTGGAGCACCTTGACCTTCTTTGCTTTCATGAACTTTGATGTGGAGGCTGAAGTATGAGAAGGAGCGCTATCCTGCTGAAAAATTTGCCCTCTCCTGTGGTTTGTAATATAATGGGCAGCACAAATGTCTGGATACCTCAGGCTGTTGATGTTGCCATCCACTCTGCAGATCTCTCACACGCCCCCATACTGAATGTATCCCCAAACTATGACTTTTCTCTCACCAAACTTGACTGATTTCTGTGAGAATCTTGGGTCCACGTGGGTTCCAATAGGTCTTCTGCAGTATTTGTGATGATTGGGATGCAGTTCAACAGATAATTCATTGGAAAAATCTACCTTCTGCCACTTTTCCAAATGATCAACTAGAAGTTATTATTTGTTGCTCTTGCATCTGGGATCATAATGTATAGTAGTTTAATAATTATTAATAAAAACATTATTAATAATTGCCCGCCAATAAAAAATGTTCATATAAAATGAATTTTTAAATCCTTTTTAGTTTAGGATTTGTGACCCTGCACTGAACAAAAACTCCCATTGTTTGTTTAGCTCTAATTTACAGTTGCGTTTAAAAAATCAACAGATGCATTCTTTAGATACTTCATGACCTTGCTAGTAGAGTGAATCACCCTCTACCTTCAGAACCACCTTTATTCTTATTGACATGAATCGACAATGTGCTGGAAACATTCCTCAAGTATTTTAGGTAAAGATTTACATGATCATCAGGCAGTTGCGGCAGATTTGACTTCACGAAGGGAACCTCCAGTTCCAGCACATCTTAAAGATGCTCTAATGGATTGAGATCTGGAGACGGCGGAGGACATTTGAGTTTAGTGAGCTCACTGTCATGTTCAAGAAACCAGTCTGAGATGATTTGAGCTTTGGGACAAGATGTGTTATCCTGCTGGAAGTAGCCATAACAAGATGGGTTCGCTGAGGTCATAAAGAGACGGACATGATTAGAAACAGGAAGGCTGCGGCAAATGATGCTCAGTTGGTAGTAAAGAGCCCAAAGTGTCCTAAGAAAATATAGCCACACCATTACAGCACCAGCAGACTCAACTATTGATACGGCAGGATGCATCAACTCTTTCATGTTGTTTACACCAAAGTCTGAACCTACTATCTACAAACAGAAAAGAAGAGACTCAGGAAAACCTTTTCACAGTCCTCTATTGTTCAGTTTTGGTGAAGCTTTACAATTTATTTGATGATACTCACTAGATTCTCTTTTTGGACTATTCTCTGTAAACTCTAGTGATGGCTGTGCATGACAATTCCAGCACATGAGCAGTTTCTGAAATACTTGTTCCATCTTCAAAGTCTCTTAAAGGGCACCTATGATTAAAATCATCTTTTGTAAGCTGTTTGGACAGAACTGTGTGTAGGTATAGTGTGTCCACGGTCATACAGGGGTGATATAAACACAACAAGTCTCTTTTTTTAAATTTCCAGACAAAAAAATAGGGTCCAAATCCATCCCATTTTGAGGCCCACCGCAACGTGACGTAGGAGTGTGGTTTCCTCATCCAACGAATTGATTGACATACGCATATTAACATGTTTCCGTGATAACGAGTATAATCATCAACAAGACAGGACGTGCGCAAAGCAACTGGGATTAAAAGATCTGTTCAGCTCTCTGTGATCATCAATCATCATCAAATGTGATCAAGAATGAGTTTTACAAGATTAAAACAGTTTTAAAACAGTGCATGTCTGTAATAAAGACAGTATAATCGCTGTAATTATTCACCTCAGCCACATGTCAGTACAATTATAAAAGAAGAAGCTTCAATCCTGTTTTGTGGACGCAAATCAGGTTTATTTTGTACATTAACATAACGGATATCCATACAGCAGTGGATAACAACATGTATCCTGTCACATTTGCCTTGCAAAAACTAAACGTGTGTGTGTGTGTGTGTGTGTGTGTGTGTGTGTGTGTGTGTGTGTGTGTGTGTGTATGTGTGTGTACGCAAGCGAACTTTATAACGACATTGTGTGTAACTCATCACTACAGAAAGGCATGAATTAACTCCACAACAAATATAACAAATAATCGTTGGGAAAGTTCGTACTCTAGTAAGGGAGATCTGATTCATTCTTGTCTGTCACTGTGCTGTTTATCTACGTGAAGCCTACAGCTCTGACACACAAGTGGGAACGGTGGGCAGGGAGAACCAGCTTTAAAGGCACAGGCAACAAAAACAGCTACAATGGCATAACAGCTTAAATTTCCCAGATTTAGAAGGGCATAATAAAGAATCTGATGGGGGTTTTGAACTGAAACTTTACAGACACATTCTGGAGACACAAAAGACTTAAATCATGAAAAAGGTTAAAATGGGTGCCCTTTACATCAAATACATCATCAAATAAAATCATCAAAATCGTCGGCATGAAGTTTCCTCTTTTCCCCTATTGTGAAATACATTAGATTGAAATTGTTTCTAAAAAGTAAAAAAAAAAAAAAAGTAGGGTGGTGGTTGATTTTATCTATTGGAAACCTATTGGATCATTGGAAGATGGCCAACCCTATCTCACAGCGAAATCGTACAAATTCGTACGTATTAACCAAGTGGCTAATTCGTACAAGCAAGGTTGTACAAAATCGTACGATTTATTCACTGCCTTTGGATCACATGTAAATTCATACTAATTTGTACGATTTAATCAAGTACCATCTCATAGGATTTTTTTCTTCTCGTTCGGATGCCATCGCGATATTCACTGCAGTTTGCATGTGCCACTTCTCGGTAAGTACAGTGTAACTCGGCTCCCAAATGTTCTATATAAGTGCATTAGCAGTAATTTTTTAATAAGAAATTATTATTATTGTTCTGGATTTCATCAGTCATCTGTGCGTCTGTATTTTTGTTTCAAATGTTAATTTTATTTATAAACTAATCTTATGAGCTCAGGGCTCTCTCCAGGGACAGCATGCCAAAGCTTTATAATCAATCATCAGCTAAGTGTGAACACTTGAAACATGAAAAATAACAGTAATTTAGAGTTAGCTTGCACGTGAAATAGATATGTTTCTACCTTGTGACGTATACCCACGTAAAATACTATAGTAGTAAATACGAGCAAAGAACGGTTTTGTTGATTCTTTCGTTGCTAACACAACAGCTGCAGTAATATAAACAAATTACTCAATACTGTACCACGTTTTAACTAACGTTAGAGGGTATAACGCCAGTCTGATCTCATGAGGAAATGTAACTATTTTACGTTTTGTCAGTTCGAATTTGTGTCCAGTTATACGATAATGTAGGATTTTAAAAAAGAAGTGTGGCCCCCAACTGTCATTTTGGGATGAGCAAATCATACTAAATTGTACAAATGAGACCATTAAATCATAAAGTTACAAATTGTCGTGAGATTGCGTTATTTGCACTCAGTTGTGGAGTTACTGTCCACCAGAACAAGGAAGAGGACATACAGTTGAAGTCAGAATTATTAGTCCTCGTTTGACTTTTATTTTCTTTTTTAAATATCTCCCGAACAATGTTTAACAGAGCAAGGAAATTTTCACAGTATGTCTGATGATTTTTTTTCTTCTGGAGAAAGTCTTATCTGTTTTATTTCAGTTTTTAATTTTTTTAAAGACCATTTTAAGGTCAAAATTATTAGCTCCTTTAAGCTATATATTTTTTTGGATAGTCTACAGAACAAACCATCATTATACAATAACTTGCCTAATTACCCTAACCTGCCTAGTTAACCTAATTAAGCCTTTAAATGTCACTTTAAGCTGAATAGAAGTGTCTTAAAAATATCTAGTCAAATATTATTAACTGTCATCATGGCAAAGATAAAATAAATCAGTTATTAGAGATGAGTTATAAAAACTATTATGGTTAGAAATGTGTTGAATAAATCTCTCAGTTAAACAGACATTGGGGGGAAAATAACTGGGGGTTAATAATTCAGGGGGGCTAATAAATCTGACTTTAACTGCATGTAAAAGATCAACCAAAATACACCTAACCAACATATTGCTTAACAGATTTCTGCAGAGGCAGGACAGAAATGAGACATGCAATGATAATCTTCCCTAAAAGCATTCAATGTGACCGGAAGTGAAGAAGGAGAGAAGGTTATGGTAATTGATTAAAGATTATGAGGGGAAATGAATGTTTAAAAAAATAATGAAATGCACAGTCACAGCATTTATAACAAATTCTAATATATTATACATGTCAAAAGAAGAAGAATACATTTAGATTTGACGTCGACTTCACTATGATCTGCCGCTCTGACAGACCTTTCCAAGAAAGCACAATCCTGCCTTTTCCCAGTCTCTCTCTCCTCTGTTAAATAAAGCCGAACATCAGGTATGTTCAGGTAGAGAGAGCTGTCGAGACGCATTTGTGCTCTGCAGTGGAGTCGCTCCTCGGACAGAGCACTAAAAGCACATCGTCAGGAGGCTCCCGGGAAATGAGCCACTGCCAAGTTCAGTCACCTCCAGAAGGAGCGACGACCTGCCAGGCCGGAGATGATTTTCACTCATTTTCTGCCACTGAATGCTGCTGGCAGTGACCTTGTTCAGGGCTGCGGATTTCCGAAAATAAACATGTCACTCTCAAAGGATGTGGAAGACACTAAAGCTCGCCTGAGTGAGAGATATTACAGCTCCCCGTCACGGAAGCTGCCGGTATGAGTCGGCTCTGATTTATAAGTGTACCTACGCATGCTCGCGCTCCCACACACGCTGAAAAACACAACTACACTGCAGCCAACACACTTGAACAATCTTAAAGGCTTTTTTTCTTCCCAGGCCTCTGTGAATAATGAAGGTTGGAACCGTAGGTGGACCAAACATGTCGTGGTATGTTGTAGACTAAAGCTTTCTGGCGAGTGTTCTTAAATCTGAGAGGGAATTATGTGCGGCTGCCTGTAGCCTCCATTAGTTCTTAAATTAACCTAGTATTTCATGGTCTCAGGCTTTTAGATTGATGCAGCCCCTTTGACTCGACGATAAAAAGGAGTTTCAAGCCCACGCCGCTGCGGTCCACGGCTCCACTTCATAATATGTCAATCGGCGCCGACAGCGGGATGTGAAGCATGTATCGCATGGCATCCACCTATTACATAGAGAGCGCTCCATACCTGTGGCAAGCCAATCAGACTTTTAATTATTTACAAAGAATATGAATTCATGATATTGTAGGGGTAATTACAATCTCACGCATTACTGTAAATAGAAATAATTCACACAGCAAACATACATAACCTACACAAGCATTATGTAGGCTATGTTCTTTAAAGAGGTCCTATTATGCTTTTTCATTCAGCCATGTGTAGTTTTATGTTTGGGTATAAAAACATATACACTACCTGACAAAAGTCTTGTCGTGGATCTCAGTTGTAAAAGCAGCAAATAATAACTTGACTTCTAGTTGATCATATGGAAATCTGGCAGAAGGTAGATTTTCTGATGAATCCTCTGTTGAACTGCATCCCAATCATCACAAATACTGCAGAAGACCTATTGGATCCCGCATGGACCCAAGATTCTCACAGAAATCAGTCAAGTTTGGTGAAGGAAAAATCATGGTTTGGGGTTACATTCAGTATGGGGCGTGCGAGAGATCTGCAGAGGATGGCAACATTGACAGCCTGAGGTATCAAGATGTTTGTGCTGCCCATTACATATGGCCCATTTCCACTGAGTGGTACGGTACGGTTCGGTTCCACTGTCAAAAGGCGTACCGAATCGAACCGTACTGTACCACTTTTTCGGCACCCTTTCGAAAGGGTACCAAACATGAGAAAGGGTACCAAAAGGTGGAGCTAGACGCGCAGCTGAACGCTATTGGTTTACAGAGATACAATAAGTCAGAATGAAAACAAAGAAGCTGCCATGTTTTTAATACACAGCCGAGAGAGATTGCGGCGTAATTCCTATTTATATATATATCAAATGAACCTTGTCGTCGTCTTGAACAGCCACAGAGCCAAAAAGAAGAGCAGATTTTACCCTGTGCCCCGTAGTTTTTTACGAGCCAGTCTGAAGAGCGAGCGGTTTCGCTTTCTTGCTTGCGCTCGCCGCGCATCTATATTTGAAATAACAAACTTCTTGAGCTGATGATAACGTGCACTTGATTATTGATGTGCTTTTGAAACCTGATCCTGTCAGAAAAAGACAAACGCGAGAGTGACATGCGAAAAAACAAAGGAGAAGCCGTAAAATAGGAGCACATAATTTTTTCAGCAAACGTGAACAAACTGGAATGTTTTACTATTATTATGAACTCGGAATGATGGAATTACTCTCTAACAAGAGGCTACATGTGCTGATGAAGATTACAGACACATTTAATCATGAGAGGTTAGCACTGACTGTAGGCTATATTTCGTGTTGTTTTTTAACCTAAATAAGGACTAAATGTATGCTGTGTGTAGTTTTTCTGCAAGTGGTAACATATCAGAGACTGTAAGGGTCTGTATGTGTTCATATACCTTGCATTTATTTATTTATTTTATATAATTACAGACATTACAGTAGGGTATTTCACACTGTCATTGATGTGCAGTTATAAATCAAATCATGTTCATAGAAAAGTTAGTAATAAACCTTTATGCACAAGTATTTATGTGTATAAAGCATCTGTTTTGTGAGAAGTGCTTCTCATATGATATGTGAATGACCCGTACAGCTTTACTGTAGACATTTTCTCGAGCGAAAATGAGTTGACTGAAACTTTCTGTCGTACACCACGCCCACAGAAAGAGTACCTTTGGTACCCTTTAAGCAGTGGAAACGCAAGCCTGATAAATGTGACCCGTACCGACCTGTACTGTACTGTACTGTACCAGTCAGTGGAAACGAGCCAATAGTAAACCATAGGAGAGGGCAAATTCTTCAGCAGGATAGCGCTCCTTATACTTCAGCCTCCACATCAAAGTTCCTGAAAGCAAAGAAGGTCAAGGAGCTCCAGAATTGGCCAGCCCAGTCACCAGACATGAACATTATTGAGCATGTCTGGGGTAAGATGAAGGAGGAGGCATTGAAGATGAATTCAAAGAATCTTGATGAACTCTGAGAGTCCTGCAAAAACGCTTCCTTTGCTGTTCCAGATGACTTTATTAATAAGTTATTTGAGTCTTTGCAGAGATGTTTGGATGCAGTCCTCCAAGCTCATGGGAGTCATACACTATATTAAATCTTTTTCCACTGCCCCATGACAAAAAGCAAAGTCAGGCCTTACTGTTTTAATTAAATAATTTAAAATCAAGGCATGATCCTATTTTATTTTGTTAAAATAAACCTAATCTAGAGGCATTTGCCTTTTATATCAGCCACTTCTGATACCAAATGATCAACTAAGTCAAGTTATTATTTGTTGTTCTAAAAATTGGATAGGCGACAAGACTTTTGTCAGGGGGTGTAATGAGTAAAATAATTATCAAAGTCCACTCCAAAGGGATATATATATATATTTTTTTTTTACTTACTACAAAAAAATGGCTCGTTTGGACTACAGGATGTTTTCCGGGATTTAATGATGTCACTTATACATGATTATACTTATACATGATTAATCAAAGATGATTTTTATGCACATTTTGGCAGTAAACTCAGCTCTGAAATTAGCAGTAAATCTCCAGCATGTGTTTTCAGATGAAGCAGCGTTTACTGCACAAAGCAATAGTTCAGTGACAAGCTACACAAAAAATTGTGGACAGTTTAATGGGTTACCAGTTTAAATATCATTTTTTTTACTTCAAACTAACTTCATAACTTGAGTTCAGAGTTTGAAATAAACCAGAGGAGATTTACTAAAGATAACAGAGCTGTGTTTTCCTTACAAGATGTATATAAGAACTGCAGCTTTTGCTGAATGGTGATCTTGATTTAATTTCAGTTAATCATGCAGCCCACTAAGTGGCCCAAACCCTGCCTGGAAATCCCAACAGTTGAGGGGTGGGAAGGGACAAAACAACATTAACGTTGACATTATGTCTTGCTATATCTATGCGTGTAAAAGCTCTGCATGATGCTCAACCAAATTTTATGCCTCAAATTGATTATATTGTGAAATATTTGTAAGAACACATATTTTATTGTTTAAACATCTTAATAAAGAACAAATTAGTTGATCTGTGACGGCACTGCCATGCAAGTTTGTGCTGCAGTGCAACTTCTCTCAAAATACATGAAAGTGGCTAAGAGAAGAATAAAGAAAACATTCAAGTTACCTAAACAGTGTGTATCTGTTGTGAATAACACATCATCATCAGAATATGTAAATGAATATCCTCTTAATAGACATCAGCATGAATTTTACAAAACCATAAATGTTTTGTTTTTGTTAGTACAGAACATATATGTGTTCAAATGTGTTCAACCCAAATCAAACATTATTTAATTGAAAACAATGCTAAACATTGATCTTTGATAAGTGCTTGTTTTTGGTCATCATCAGCCTCTGTGGAACACACTGAACTTGCTGCTTGTGGCAGTACTGATATATTATCAGTATATATTATTACGATGTAATGTCTTTGCTGTGTGTTTATAAATGACGGTTCCTTTGTTTTCATTCTCCTGGCTTGTGTATGCACTAGTAGTGACACTTCTCTGTAAACCAATAGCATTTAGCTGTGCGTCTGGCTCCGCCTTTTGGTAAACTTTGTCATGCTAGGAACCCTTTCGAAAGGGTATCCAAAAAGTGGTACGGTACGGTTCACTTTTTGGTACCTTTTGACAATGGAAACAGCCATAAAAGCGTACTGAACCGTACCACTCAGTGGAAATTAGGGGTGCAACGGTTCAATCTATTCACGGTTCAGTATATATCATGGTTTTAGGGTCACGGTTCCGGTACGCTACGGTTTGTGCTATGCTTAGAAAAAAAATGCCTACAGAACAATTCAAAGAACAATAAACATATTTATTGGGTATTTTGAAATGTGATCGGGTGTGAAAGAACACCCAGAAGGAGCGGGACTGAAGTAACAGACCTGTTGTATGTCTGCGTCCGCATGGGACTCTTTTGGGTTTGGACATGGACCTCGATCTGCCTGTTAGTGACCACTGATCTAGGCTTTGCAGCAACAACAAAAAACGGCATTCGTTATGTTTTTGTGTCTGTCTGAATTTACATCAAGTGTCTGTTGAAACACTGACAGCAATGTGATTTGGCCTCACCTGCGCATTTGTGCTGTATCTCCTGTGCTGTATCGCCATTCTGAAACACACAGAAACTCCACACACACACCGACACATGAGGAAACATGATGTCAACAACAGATTTACATATAAGAGGTGATTGGACAGGTCTTCGCACGTGCAATGGATGGGACAGATAATCGGAAGCGCACAAAGGCGGAAATGCGGAATTGTATTTATTAACCAATATTAATAATGCATATTCTGAACCGCGGATCACAGGGCGAACCGAACCGTAGGACGATACGTTCTTTTTACAGAGAACTGTTGCATCTCTAGCGGAAACGAGCCATAATAGGACCCCTTTAAAGAAAGAAAATTTGTTGTGGCACTATTCTAAGTTTGGGGAAAATAAATGCCAACACTGAGTTCAGTTACAGTACTGATTCCTGCCTCTGTGCATCCTAGCACAAAAGCTAAAAATCAATGACGTTTTCACAGTTAAAATGATAATTCCTGAAATCAAGAATGAAATTCATTTTTGGGGTGCAAACTGAAAATACAGTCATCATATACTCATCATTCACTAGTCACAGTCTTGTTTGAGTTTCTTTCTTCTGTTAAAAAAAAAGAAGAAAACTGGTGAAATACTGTAACCGTTGACCTCCACATTATTTGTTTTTCCTACTATGGAAGTCAATGGCTACAGGTTTCAAACTTTTCAAAATAAGTTATTTTGTGTTCAACAGATAAAAGAAATGTATAAAGCAGTGTTTCTCAACCACGTTTCTGGAGGACCACCAACACTGCATGTTTTGGATGTCTCCTTTGTCTGTCACACCCATTACAGGTCTTTCAGTCTCTGCTAATGAGCTGATGATCTGAATCAGGTGTGGAAAATGTGCAAATTCTGTACATTCTGCCCATTCTGTAGCCATTGACAACCTGTAGCTGCTGGACCTTCAGGAACGTGGTTGAGAAACACTGGTATAAAGGATTGAAACCCTTGAGGGAGAGTTTATAGTGAGACCATTTTCATTTTTGAGTGAACTATCCCTTTAAGAAAGCTTGCATAATGCCATTGACAGGATGGAAATGGAATTCCCAATGTGACAAATGCAATTCCTCAGAGTTATGATGTCACTACTGATATTTATACGGCAAGAATTTTTACTAGCGGACATGTAACTCCTCTTGAAATCAGAAATTGCAATTGTTAGTGGTAGAAATCTAATCCCTGATATCAAAACTATGAATGTCCACTTGAATTGTTGACATCAAGGTATCCTGCAAATGAATAAAAGTCAAAGCGGCTTGCCATAGCACACCTGCCCCATTACTCACTCCCACACCGCCCACCTCCATTTCCATCCGTCTTTTATTTATCGTTTCGTGCCTCCCTCTCTTCCTCTGGCGCTCTCTGTCTCTCATCTGCTGGAGAGCTCTTCTGATGTGCTTGTCCTTTGGGACTTTGAGCGGTGCTGTTACCATGGCAACCACCTTGTCAAGCTGGCATCAGAGTCATGTCTTTCTCCGGCGGGCACCACACCGCTGTGCTCTCCTCCCAACTGACCCACTCACACCGTTTGACTTCATCAGGAGACATTTCGGTGCTATATTAGTGCTGATATTAATCAGCGATGAGGTGAAAAATAGCCTAGCATGTTTCTTTGATGGCTTTTTTGATTGGCTCGATGTGGGAAGCCTTTTGTGGCGCTCACTGTAATGTGTTTACTTAAACGCGCTTTCTGATGCAGACCGACCCTGCGGTGTGCGTGGACGGAAAAATGCATCAAGTTATGAAGGAAGGATTGTGATGTGTGCATGCACTTGTGTAGGTCACATCTATGCTCATTTTTATAGCACCTTGCATTGCTGTGACCAGGGTGCATTTTGCTTTCTAAGAGAGTGTCTGCAGGATACTCTTATAATTAAAATAGAGAACTTCTTGTGAGTCTGTTCATTCATTCGTTCATTTTCCTTCAGCTTAATCCCTTATTTTATAAGGGGTTTCCAATGAATCGGCAACTATTCCAGCATATGTTTTATGCAGCAAATGCCCTTACAGCTGCAGCCCAGTACTGGGAAACACCCATACACACTCATTCTCACACACACACACACACACACACACACACACACACACACACACACACACACACACTACGGCCAGTTTAGTTTCCTCAATTCACTATACTATTATTATTATTATTTAGCTACTGGCGATTATTCTATAGGTTTTATCTTTTTTAAAGATACTAATAGTTATTGATTAGGTACTAGTTCGTATTATTGGTATACATACTAGTAGCCTACCTATTAAACAGATAGTAGGTCACTTGTAAGTGATGCTAGTGAGGCCAGCAGGGTGGTTTGTGTTGGTCCTAATGCTCCAGTATAGGGAGGAGGACACTATACTGTCAGTGAGCACCGTCTTTGATGAGACTGACTCTTTGTGGTCATTAAATATCCCATGGCACTTCTCGCCAAGGGTAGGGTATAACCCCGGTGTCCCGGCCAAATTCCTTCCTTCAGCCCTTACTAATCATGGCCTCCCAATCACTTCCATTTACTTAATTGGCTGTATCATTCTTTTTCCTCCACCTGCAGCTGGTGTGTGGTGATGTTGTTGTCCCGTGGCTGCTGTCACATCATCCAGGTGGATGCTGCACACTGGTGGTGGTGACAAGAGACACTTATAAAGTGCTTTGTTTATATGGTAATACACAATATATGTGTATTTTACGGCCCACGATTTTTTGATCGGCTCACGTTAAGTATTTATTTAATTAAAATTCAACTGCAAACAGGGCCTTGGAATGCGCAGGTTTGACATTGCTAGTCAACAAAAGGGGTCTTTCACATTGCCACACCTCCTCTGTTTGAATTGGTATTACTCTGAGGGAGTTCTACAGAAATTTGGCTGACTGAATAAACACCCTTGAAACAAATTACAGCAAGCGTAAACTCCTTTTAATTTTACCCACATGTGTTTTATCATCAAACAAAAAAACCTCAATCACAACAAAAAACACAAGACATTTTGTTACGAGCATTTGAGAGCGATGCAACTTCTTTTCGATGTCCTGACACTTGTTAGGAAAGCGACCGTTGATGCATATAGGAAAGACGTCAAGTTGCCCTCTGTTGAGTGAGATGATGTTGCTCCCCAAGAAGTTGGATAAGCTTAGTATTGCTTAACTCCAAGTGAAAACAGCAAGCCAAAAGACGCATAAAGATAGCAAAATATAAACAGTCCTTTCTAAAACAAACAAAATAAAATCGACATAAGTGACGGTAACACTTTATTTTGATGGTCCATTTCAGTATTAGTAGACTCTCTGCTTAATATCTGTTGATACTGACATTTAACAGTCCTTCAACAGACATTTAACTGACTATAAGAAACTTTGCAAGTACATGTCAACTTACACTAACCCCAACCTAACAGTCTACTTATAATCTAATGAGAATTAATTGACATGTAGATGCAATGTAACTTATATTCAACAAACGGACCATCGAAATAAAGTGTGACCTAAGTGACTGCTTATCACAACACATCAGATAAAGACACATATACTTACTATTGAGCGATAACTGCAACAGTTTTCAATATTGGACTGAATGCGAAGGCTGGTAGCGAAAGTGATACATGCGGTGTACACTCTACCAAACACTCATCTTACTCTTTGGTAAGTGGCTCTTTATACAAGTGCAAATCAACCTAGTGTCCCCCAGAGGTCGGAAGCAATATTACAATATGTCAACATACCAAACAATACACAATGCAAGAAAATGAATAAACAAATCAGAAAATAATAATAGTAACATTTAACTGTTACAACATATAGCATCTTTTGCATTCTTAGTTTCATTATTTCAAACATGCAAGTTCAGCGCACAGATAGGAAGGGATGCACATGCGGTATGTTGCGTTCACATTTCCAGGCGCGGCAAGTTGAAAAAATCGTAACAGTTCAGTGCTGAAAGCGAACCATGAGTCATGTGACAGAAACCAAAATTGAGTGTAAAATTTATTCTCTTTTAAACCTTTTATTTTATTCAATAGTTTCACAGATTTTATTTATTTTTTTAATTGTATTGGTCTTGCCCTCTAAAACCAGCCCAGTCTAATGTGGCCCCTTGGAAAAATTAATTGCCCACCCCTGTGCTACATAAATGTACATTTCTTCCTTTCTAGGATTTATTCATTACATACTAGTACTTAAATAGTGACTTATAACTTGTTTCCTTGGCGACGCGGTGGCGCAGTAGGTAGCACTGTCACCTCACAGCAAGAAGGTCGCTGGTTCAAGCCTTGGCTGGTTCAGTTGGTGTTTCTGTGTGGAGTTTGCATGTTCTCCCTGCGTTCGCCTGGGTTTCCTCCGGGTGCTCCGGTTTCCCCTACAGTTCAAAGACATGCGGTACAGGTTAATTGGGTAGGCTAAATTGTCCATAGTGTATGAGTGTGAATGAGTGTGTATGGATGTTTCCCAGAGATGGGTTGCAGCTGGAAGGGCATCCACTGCGTAAAACATATGCTGTATAAGTTGGCGGTTCATTCCACTGTGGCGATCCCAGATTAATAAAGGGACTAAGCTGAAAAGGAAATGAATGAATGAATGAACTTGTTTCCTTTTTCCAATGTAAAGCTACTTTGGTGAAATGTAAAGCTGTTTTGCATGAAAAAGTTTCTTTATGAAACCATTAATTGCATTAAAGAACCTTCCTTTTTAAGAGTGTTGAGGATGCATCTACAAAAGCCACTTTTCCACTGCGTGCTAAAGTACAGTTCGGCACAGCATGGCTGGCTTCAGTTCAGTTTTGCTCAGCTTGTTTTACATTTCCACTAAGACTGCGTGGTTAAATGAAATGAAACCATGAACCCGATTCAGCAAAAGCAGCATAGAAGAGACACCAGAAATCAAAGAGTACAGAGTATTTTACTGCTTTTATTGATTCAACATGACTACTAAACCCACGACTATATAATCATCTCAGAATTATTTATTTCAAACACTCGACTGAAGTTATGAGGTGAGTTTAGAATAAAACCATGTTATTAAATGGTATTTTCACGTGATTTCAGATCAGTAGAAACACAGAGCAATAGATCACTGAGAAGCGACATAAACAGCTGTCAAATCAGAAGGATTCGTTTCATTTTCAGGACCACGCCAATTAAATTGTCCACAATCTTTTGTGTACCTTGTCACTGAACTTTGGCTCTGTGTAGTAAATGCACCTTTGATTAATTATGCAGCCTATTTAAATAGCCAATTTTTATGACTATTTAAATATAGCGGGTTTGGTGTTTCATGTCAAAAATCAAATGAATAAATATTATTAATGATTCTCTCAAACCATTCGGTCATCAGCAGTGAGTTTACATTGTCTTTAATCAAAAGCAAAGCTGACAGAAACAAAAACGACTAAATGGAGCATACACTAACCTACCAAGATGGTGCCAAACAGTCAAAGACAGCGGCGTGACAAGCATATAAATATGGATGTGAACACATTCACTGATACAGATGATTCGAAAATACCCTTTTGAGCCTGTGTTATTAATTTCAGGGAATAAAATTTATCGGAGGCGGTTCATTCCACCCCGGATTAATAAAGGGACTAAGATGAAAAGAAAATGAATGAATGAATGAAAATTCATTAGAATGTCACGACTGACCAATCAGAATCAAGTATTCCAGACAGCTAAACTACAGTCGTTCAAGTACTCTTCCTGCTGGTTATGTTAAAATATGCATGTTGTTGACTGGATGACTGAAACACTTTATTGGGGTTACACTTTAACTGTATCTATATGCACTATATCTTTTTTAAGGAGACCTATTATGACCCTTTTTACAAGATGTAAAATAAGTCTCTGATGTCTTATGAGTGTGTATGTGAAGTTTTAGCTCATAATACCCTACAAATAATTTTTTATAACTCTTTGAGACTTCACCTTTTAGGTTTTGATCCAAATTGTGCTGTTTTGGGGACTGTCACTTTAAATTCAAATGACAATGCGCTTTTTTCAAAAGATGGTGGAGCTACAAACTGCTATGTGTCAGCATTGCAGCAGATTCAAAACAGGACTACTCTTATCTCTGTGAAAAGCTGAAAATGTCAAAAGAAGTGGTTCTGAGCAAGGCAGTCTTCGACAATTATGGTGTTCCAATAGAGTCTGGCTCCAGAATTGCACTGGCACTTTCAGGCTTGCACTCTCAGGCCCCGATTACACTAATATGTTTTAGTTTTAAAACGCATAAGTTTTGCTACGGTTATGCCATTTGTCCACACTACGCCGGAGTTTTCGAGCGCCAAAAATGGAGCGTTTTGAAAACACTGAAAAGGCCGTTTTCATTTGAAAACGCTGCTGCTCTGTGTCAGTGTGGATGAGGAAACGGAGACATCTGAAACCGGAGGCGTGGGTGGAGACATTCGCCTATCTGATTGGGGCTTTTTTCTTAATATTAAGTAGCTTACACACAGTTCAGTCTTGCATCCTCTCCTTGTAAGTTCAGACTTCGCAAGTTTGATATGGAAAACAAACTCCCGAGGACACATCGGGTAAATCTTCAAAGGGACCAGTGTACTTTATAACCTCATTCACATCACTTTGGCTACGTTGTTTCACTTTCTTAACAATAAAATGAAAACATGATATAAGAAACTGCCTATTTTCATTTTGATATTAGCAACTTAACAGACACCAAGAATGTTGAGGCGTCGTGTAGCTGCATATTTATATGACCGTTATCTTCACTGCATATTTAAAACAAAACGGCGCCTATAACATTACTGCATCCTTTCATTTTCATTGAAAATACGAAACATACTCTCTCTTTTGCTGAATATCAGTTTTAATAATCAATAATGGCCACTATAAAAGTATAACGTACAATAAGTTTATACAATATAGGAAATAAAGGCGAGCGATCAGTCAATATGCAGAATCAGTGTCCGCGGTTACATTAATTAAGATATTAACCTAACTTATATTTGCGCTCAGCCAAAACACGTTACCTGAGAACAAGTAATAGATTCAAAAGACCAAAGTCGGGGAATATGTCATTGGATGTAGACAACAAGATGAATTAAATATCACGTTTAACAAATATAGTGAGATTAGATCCAGCGGGAGATCCTTGCTGAACAGTCTGACGCGCACAGCTCTTATATGGGTTGATGTCAAGGTTCATGTGCTCAAAGCATGCTGCAGTGCATGCCAAAGTGTGTGTGTGGTCACGTGATGTGTGTTTACAGCGGTGTAGTATGGAGGGAGAGTTGTGCATCAGAAACGCTGGGTGAAACTTCAGTGTGGAAGCGGATCATTTTCATTCTAAAACGCCATTTTAAAACTAATTAGTCTTAGTGTAAACGGGGCCTCAGGCAACTGCGCTTTCTCTGCAAGTGACTACATTTACAATCGACACCTGTGCCCGAAATCGAATTAAGACGTGTGGAGTATGCCGATGTTAGTCGCATTATTGAAGTGCAGTACAGACATGTAAACACCTTAATCGAACTATTAACATCATGTAGGACTTTTCACTGTGTTTTGCGACAGGATAGTCCACACACACACACACACACATACACCCACACACCCAGCTGTTTGACACTCTCTGCACCTACCGAGTCAGTGCAGACCACACTGGTGCATTTTACGATGCAGTGCAGACACCTGCATCGTGAAATGCGGAGGTTTTTCTTCTTCTATTCAGCATGGGGTATGAACTTCCATTAAAAAAACACTCTTCCAGCAGTACATAGTTGCATCCAATATCTTGTTATATCTTGGCATGCATGAAATGATCCTGAATGAAAGTGAAAGTGTCAAACTGCAGTTAAAGTCGACAAATTAAGAATGAAACACCCAAAATTACACGAAACTCCGGAGGAAATGCATTAATCGAATTATGTGCTATAACATGTAAAACGGGATCATGAAAGGAGCATTCAAAAAGCAACTCATGTAAACACCTTAATCTTGCCTTAATAATTCGATTACTGATGTCCATGTAAACGTAGTCCATGAGGGGGAAATCCCTAAGGTAAGTGATTTCATTAAGAGCGTTGCAACAAACTTCTACTTTCACTTCTACTTGTGGCACTGGCAACGCAAACAAACTGGAAACTTACTTCCGGTTTATTTGTGTCTATTGCAAGTGATATGACAGGAGAGTGCAGGTGTCGATTGTAAATGGGGTCACTTGCAGAGGAAGCGAGGTTGCCCGAGAGTGCAAGCCTGAAAGTGCAAGTGCAATTCTGCAGCCAGACCCTTCTCCGGTGTTTATTTGTGCATCTTATAACTTCACATTTATAGTCCTTTTAGTCGCTGACATTATCTTCTGCAGGTCCGATGCTAAAACTTGAATGGCGGACGACTGCTTCTCACTCAGGGCTGTTCATGCTAATGAGAGAGAGATCGTCACTAATGGGTAGGGCTTTCCCTCTCCAATGCCATGTGCAAAGGGAGAATGTCAATCAAAGTGTTTCTGCAAACTGTTTTTATGAAGTGTCATTATAAAAAAATAGAATTTAGGAAATTAGTAAATCAATCACTATTAAGAGAAGACAACTCAGAAATTCCAGCCTGATCTTATGAGGAAACGTAAGCATTTTACGTTTTGTCAGTTTAGTGGCTAATTCGTACGAATTCGTACGAGTTCAGTCGTACAAAAATGTACGATTTTAAAAAGGAGGCGTGGCACCTAACCCCACCCCTAACCCCATTGGGTGATGAGCAAATTTTACCAATTTGTACGGATTAGATCGTACGAATTCATACGAATTAGCCACTAAATCAAAAAGTTACGAATTGCAGTGAGATTGTGTTGGAAATTCAGATTTGCCATAAATTTTACATTAGTCAGCTCAACTTTGTCTCAAAAATGTCTGTGTGGAATATATTCAAAAAGAGCAAAATACAGTATACTATTTATCTAACAAAACATTTCTTAAAAAAACAAGAAAACAATTGACATTTAAAAAATAACTGCTGTAGTGCATCTAAAACTATGCACAGTAATCTGTCCTGGCTAAAGGTTCCAGATCACCAGTTAACTACACATAAATGGGGAGTTAATCTCCCATTAAAGCAATGTTATTGTAAAAAAATATAAACCATATTACCAAAAACACCTGTAAGCTAAAAAAAGCAGGTGAAAAATATTCCATGTGTGATAATGAAAGGATGATCACACACAAGGTTAACGCTAGGCCAATTAATAATCTGATCAAATAATGGTTTGGCTAAAACAAAAGCAACCGGTGCTGCTTACCAAAAGACAAATCCGGAGCTCTTGAAAGCAGCAAAACTATGAGTGTAAGGGCATCACTTTTTGTCTAGTCTATTTGTAAGAGAACCGATCACACCAGTTGCGTTTCTAGGCACAGTTATTTCACGCAAGGAAACGGGAGCGCGCACGCGTTTTAAACAGTCGCGTGCATCACATCACCTGTGCGCGCGAGTGATCATCCTCTCGTTCGGTATTCAGCTACTTTCTTTTGCTCCCGCAAACATAATTTGTTTCAGCGGCGCCTGCAGCCTTACGGCTGTACGCACTGTGCGTACCTACCATGCGAGGGCGGGAATTAATGCCGCTTTTTTATTTATTTATTTATGACATAATTTAAATGATTATTAAACAGTATAAGCTAAAGAGACAAACTATATACGAAATTCGTTTTAAAAAGATATTTTGTCCAAGAAAAATATACGAATTATATTTTAGTTTGAGCCCAACTGTGAGTCCAACTGTGGATGATTTTCGGTCAGTGGAAAGTAAGGATTTAATTAATGCTTCACTATTGTATCACAATCTTCTGTCATATATTTGCTAATTTTTTAATATGTCATAATTTTAAAGATTAGCCTACATCTTGCATCTGATTTTTCCTTGGTGCTGATGTGCTTTTATTACATTTAGATTTCAACGAAATATTAAAATTAAAAAGGAAACAAATTATGTCGTAAGGAATGCCCTTAAATAATGTAGCCTTTGACAGTAAGCATCAGTGTTTCTTGACATGATTGAGGGAAGGAGGCGGGCGGTGCTGGATTTGTGCATACCTTGGAGTAAATTCCTGCAGGCGCCCCTGATTTGTTTTGTCAGTCTTGCTGCTTCTCGATTCTAAGATCACATTTGCACGCATACTGGGCCATCCTTATTGTCGAACCCTGCTTTTAAGAAAGCTACAATTTAAAAAGTATTTTCAACCAGCCAAAATGGCTAGTGGGAGTGAAAGTCTATCCCGCCACAGGGGAAATCTACCCGCATTTGGCGGGTTGGCGGGTGTTAATGTTAAGCCCTGAATATATTCAATTCAATTTCCCAGAAATGGGTTGGGGCTGGAAGGGCATCCGCTGCGTAAAAACGTGCTGAATAAGTTGGCGGTTCATTCCGCTGTGGCGACCCCGGATTAATAAAGGGACTAAGCCGAAAAAAGAAAATGAATAAATGAATATTCAATTCAAATGAATTAGTTGTTAAAACTTATTAGTCTTTCTTAATTTTTAGACAATTACTTTGCATTCTTTTAAAAAGAACAAACTAAATACATTTTACAACATTTTGTAACATTTTCATGATGGGGAGAACTAATCCTTTAATTCGGTTGTTTTACTTATTTATAATTAATAATGCCTTTCTGGAAATCTCTGAGATAATAAAGCCATCAAAACACTTCCACCAACATGAAAATTTAGGTTCACTGGTACATTTAAGGTTCAGTGTTCTCCATGCGGAGGTGAGCCAGAGGTTTTCCAGCCATCCACAGCATTAAGTTCAGTGCAGATGCTCACACCACTGAACCGACATGGAGCACTTTTCAAAACACAGAGGCCAGTGTTTGCGGGCTGGAGGACGACCTTAGTATTAGTGATCTGGAGAGCATAATAAATTCATTTTCAAGCTGGCTCCCACTGATGGCACAGATGGGCAATCTTGAAGAGTAATTTAAAGGGGAAAAGCTTACAAGCCATGTGGAGGATCCATGATTTGCAGAGAGAGAGAGAGAGAGGTGAGATTGGATGAGCGCAAGTTCAAAAACATCAAAAGAGAACTGATGATGTTCTTTGTTCTGTCTCCTGAGCTGCAGAAATAAATAGCCCGGAGGTGAAATGTCAGCATGTGAAATTACTTCACGATTTCTGCTTCTCATACATGTGGTTGGGGTCTTCTATTGTAAATCCAGTCGGCTCCTATTGTTCGGCGCTCCTTGATTTGTCTGCTGAGGTCAAACGGTGGATGAACAATAGGAAAATGAGAGACAATGTCAGAGTGATTCAGGTGCCGGCGAATCTGAAATATGTTCAGTATTCTTCACACCCACATCCGCAAGAAGGATTTCAGGATGCTTCTAGATGAACATTTCGCATACTTTAGAAGTGGGGTTAGATCTGCTTTTCACCCAGGGTTATAACCTTGCTCCGCAGTAGAGTTACCACCGGTTTTGAACCATTTAATGCCAAACCATAGCTGTGTGAAATGTACAGTGTTTAAATGATAGAGCAAGATGTTTTGAGACCTCCAGCCAATCATGTGGCTCATATTTAGGTACTTTGGAACACAATCTTTACAGAGGAGGCACCAAACATGCTAATATATATATATATATATATATATATATATATATATATATATATATATATATATGTTCATTAATTTTCTTTTCGGCTTAGTCCCTCTATTAATCTGAGGTCGCCACCATTGAACCACCAACTTATTCAACATATGTTTTACGCGGCGGATGCCCTTCCAGCCGCAACCCAACACTGGGAAACACCCATACACTCTTGCATTCACACATATACACTACGGACAATTTAGCTTATTCAATTCACCTATACTGGATGTCTTTGGACTGTGGGGGAAACCGGAGCACCCGGAGGAAACCCACGCCAACACGGGGAGAACAAGCAAACTCCACACAGAAATGCCAACTGACCCAGTCAAGGCTCAAACCAGTGACCTTCTTGCTGTGAGGCGATTGTGCTACCCACTGCGCCACCGTCATTATCAGTAGAGTTTTAGCAGTTTGATGGTCTGAAGCCTTCAGGTGTGTGTTAGCACAGTACCCATCCAACAACAAAAGCTTACACAAAACTTGGTCATGCAACAAGACAATGATTCCAAGCACAGCAGTAAATCTACAAAAGCTGAAAAAAAAAATTAAATCAAGGTGCATATCTCCATCAAATTCCAGAGCCCCTCCTGACATAAATGAGAACAGTGCAAAAAACTCGTCTTCCAGAGTCTGAGACTGATAAGGTCAAGCAAAAATGATATAAGTAATTAGTGCTTAAATATCTGCTTTTCTATCTTTGCCTTATTTTTGTTAAATTAAAGTTAAGATTGTCTTTTTTTGCATGAAAAATATAGGGCGGTGCATGATTTTGTTCTTAGGGGAGCGATTGGATCTTTTTAAATATGGGCATTGCAAACAAAATGGAGCAAGAATAAAGAATGGATGAAAGCAGGGCAAAAAAAACAAGACATGCACTAATAGTCTTCCCTAAAAGCATTCTATGTGGCCAAAAGTGAAGAAAAGTTGTTTTGAGGGAGGAGGGAAGGTTATGGTATCTGATTAAAGATTATTCAATTAATTTTACAAAATAATGAAGAGCACAGACACATCATTTATTACAAGCTTATAAAAATAAGAAGAGTAAATTAAAAATAAGGTTCAGTATTATTATCTACTGATACCAATAGGGCCAGACGGAATCTGCGGACGTTTTTTGCAATTTCTGCGGAGAATTTTGGTAAAAATCTGCGGATTTCTGCGGAATTATTTTTGGGAGTGTCATAACTATAACCTTAATATGTGAAATATGTTTAATTTAAAAATTGAATAAATTCAGATTTACACACATTTACTCAAGTAAATAAACAGAATTAATGATGGGCTAAAAATCTGTGGAAATCTGTGGAATTCTGCGGAAAATCTGCGGAATTCTGCGCACACAGCTTCCGTGTGGGCCTATAACTATAAAATTCAATAGGGTGTCCTAACTTTTTTACATGGCTATACACTGTAAAAGGCAATTAGTTAATTAACTTTAAAAAAAAGTTCACAAGTTCAACTTAACTTAAAAAAGTAAACCAATTGTAACTTGAAACTGTTAAGTTGACTTAACTTAAGTTTTATAATCATGCACAGTTTTTTACTTAATTTTAAGGCCAATGGTTTACTCACTTTTTTAAGTGAAGTCAGCTAATCATTTTATAAGCAACGGGTCTACTTTACTTTAAAAAGTAAGTAAAACCATTGCTTTTAAAGCAATTAGTTGACTTTACTTTAGCAAAAGTAATGTAAAGTAAAGGACGACGCGGTGGGGCAGTAGGTAGTGCTGTCGCCTCACAGCAAGAAGGTCGCTGGTTCGAGCCTCGACTGGGTCAGTTGGCGTTTCAGTGGGGAGTTTGCATGTTCTCTCTGCATTCGCGTTGGTTTCCTCCGGGTGCTCCGGTTACCCCCACAGTCAAAATGAGAATAAAATGAGAATGTGAACTGTTCTAGTTCTAGTGCGACACATGCAACATTTGTCCAATCACTGACCTCCACAGATACACTCAAAAAACTACTTATTTAAAATGAGTTGAAACAACACAATTCTCGACGGTTGTTCTTGGGACAACTTACTTGTTTTATCTTAAATTTGTAAAAAAAATAATATGTTAACTTAATTCCTTTATGTTGTCCCAACACAAATCAATAATGTGGAACCCAGCATTTTTACAGTGTAGCTACATTACCATAAAGAATATAAAACATTCATATACTGTGTATATATATATATATATATATATATATATGTTGCATAACAATTCTCAGCAAACATGAAGCAAAATAACCCAGGATATTGTTTTTTGTTTTAGTTGTTTTGGTTTTAGAATGACCCAGCATTGACTAAATAAAATCATATGCATAAAATTGTATAATTAAAACAAGAGAAAGTGAAATGATAATGTTGATGTTATTTTTTAACATTATACACATGCAGCGTCTTGGCTTTAAGAGAGCAGAGCTTTAAGCAGCATCTTGACATGCGGAGTTAGTGACTGTGGTTGGGGTTGAGGGTCTCAGGCGGTTCCTCTCCTCCATGGGACGGCGGTGCTGCATGGTGTGCGGCTCAGCTGGGATCAGAGCGCTCACACTGAGTCAAAGTTCATCCTGCTACCTGCCAGCCACCCAGATGCCACACTAAAATAACAGCTGATATTTACGCTGGAAATGTCAAACCTGGTCGTTTCTTCCAGCTGAGCAGAGCTGAACATTGGCTTCCTTACACACACACACACACACACACACACACACACACACACACACACACACAATTACAATTATGTAACGGCATTTTATGCATATTGAAGTACATTAGTGCGTTGTTCCATTTGTTAAATTATAGGCTATATATGTGAAAGATGAAAGCAGACACAGTGTAATGTATGCTTGAAACATGAGCAGCTACACAGTATAGATGAAAGTCTTTCGCTTCAGTGGTTTGATGCAATTCTTTCCAAGTCAAAAGAGCATCTGTTAAATCCAGAGGACAAGACGATGCAGAGATGTTGCAGAAAACATGCACAAAAAACAGTGAGTAAATAGAGGTAAATGCAAAGCTGCGATAATTAAACTTTGACAAAATATGTTTGTGTAAAAATAAGAATTATTAATTTTATTTTTATAGAAATATTTACATTAGATAACAATTTGTATTAAGATCAGAGAAATATATTTTATATATTAATATATTTACTGCAGTAGTCAATCAGCAACAACAATGTATTATTATTATTGAAAGATTTACAGTAAATAATTTGCATTAAGGGCGACGCAGTGGCGCAGTAGGTAGTGCTGTCGCCTCACTGCAAAGAAGGTTGCTGCTTCGAGCCTCGCCTGGGTCAGTTGGCGTTTCTTTGTGGAGTTTGCATGTTCTCCCTGCGTTCGCGTGGGTTTCCTCCGGGTGCTCCGGTTTCCCCCACAGTCCAAAGACATGCGGTACAGGTGAATTGGGTAGGCTAAATTGTCCGTAGTGTATGAGTGTGTATGGATTTTTCCCAGAGATGGGTTGCAGCTGGAAGGGCATCCACTGCTTAAAACATGTGCTGGATAAGTTGGCGGTTCATTCCGCTGTGGCAACCCCGGATTAATAAAGGGACTAAGCCGAAAAGAAAATGAATGAATGAATGAATTTGTATTAAGATCACATAATTATTGTAATATATAATTTTTTTACTTGCAGGAGACAATCAAGAATAATTTATTTTTATTATTATTATGGAATGGTTTAATTACATAAATATTTATTTATTTATTTATTTATTATTTAAATGTTTTTAATGCAACAAGTAAATAATTATTGGACTACCAAAATATAGTTTTACAAAAAATGTATGTAATCATAAGTACAAGAATAAAATATCAGAAAAAATAACATATATAATTTATATAATAATAATAATATTTATTATTATTGCAGAAGATATAGAACAATTTTAATTATTCTAATGCCAGTGTTCAATAACTGCTACACATAAATTAGTTTTATCTGTTGTTTTATTTTTATATAATAAATAAAACATAATTGACTGGAATAAAACATGATACTTATTATAATTATTAATATTTATATAATTATTCCTGATCATACATTATTATTAGAATAATTAATAATTGTAATAATAATTTTGACACTATCATCAATAATGTAAATAATAATAACGGTACAAATGATAATAATAAATATAGCTGCAAGCAGCAATTATCAGGACCAAGCAGCCCAGCGGCCACATCATAAACAAGCACAGCAACAAGCTACAGAGGAACTGGAAAAATTTATAACTTTTTGGCAGCATGTTCTGAGTCAAATTTGGTGGAAATTGGGCAAACGATCTATGGTGAGGTTAAAATAACAGATTTTCAAAACAATTTAAGATGGTGGACAGGAAGTTGTGTCAATTAGGGAATATATTATATCAACATTCTCTGTATGATACAAGGAACACAGTCTCATGACAATAGACAAAGAACTTAATCTCTGAAAACTGAACTGACACTGTTTCAATTCACTATAATCTTCCATGTAAAGCTGCTTTGACACAATCTACATTGTATAAGCGCTATACAAATAAAGATGAATTGAATTGAATTGAACAAAGCTATTCAAAAGTCATTTGATAAAATTTGTATGATTTCTACTGATAAAATTTAATTGTTTGTCAATTTTATCCAGTAGGTGGCTCAAACTGATGTAATTTGGTCCATGTCAGGTCTAGATCACACCCATTAAGTTTGGTTTCAATACTTCAAACCATTGCAATGATTCAGCCTGTAATGTCATCTGGCAGCATTACATCAAGTTTGCGCAAATGCTGAATGACAACAGTTTTGTCTATGATATAGTTTGGCATCATGCCATCACATTTGTCTGTGCAGTAAACAAAAACCGTTACACCTATCAACACAAACTCTATAACTTTTGTCAGCATGGTCTGAAGATGATCTGAGTCAAATCAGCCAAACGATGTAGGAGGACTATGATAAAGTAGGTTTTTGATTTAAGGCTAGATGGCGGACAAGGAAAATAGTTAATTAAGGCATAATTGGTATCGATACTCTCAGAATAACCCAAGGAATGTATCAAGACAATAGGCAATAATATAATATATGTATAATAGGCAAAAATAGTCAAACGTTATTAGTATTTTTAGAAATATCGTTCTAACGTTTGATGGTGGTGCTGTGAATAAACTTTTTGAGCACCTTCAGGGCACAGTCTCAAAGACCCATACCGACTTTCATGACAATTCGCCAATGCGTCCGTAAAATAAAGAAATTTTTGACATAATTCAAAATGACATAATTCGACTCAGCATGATCCGCCGAATGTAAAGAGACCAGCTTTATGAATTTTGGACAAACGATTGAGAAGTTATAAGCAAAAAAAGCCCTTTTTTTGTATATCCGGACCACTAGGGGGCAGTGTGCCGAAACGCATGGTTGTCATAACACACACCAAGTTTGGTGTGAATACGTCAATGCGTTACGGCGATATTGTCTCAAGTCCATTTTCGCAACTTCTACGCTAAATTTGTTCGCTAAAGTTAATCGAAAATTATGTGATTCAGTTTTGGTGAAAATCAGACAAACGACCAAAGATGAGTTCGATCAAATAGGTTTTATGAAAAATTCAAAATAGCGGAAAAAAAATTTAATGACAAAATATTATGAAGATAAACCTAAGTAAAATTTTGGACAAGTGGTGGCGCTAGAGAGTTTGAGTTAGAGAGTTCAAATTTGTTGTGGTTGAAGGTCAGACTGTCCTCTATTAAGCCCCATTTACACTAATACGTAGTTTTGAAACGCATAAGTTTTGCTACGATTATGCCTTCCGTCCACACTACCCTGGAGTTTTCAAGCGCAGAAAACTGAACTTTTTGAAAACCCTGAAGAGGCTGCTTTAATTTGAAAACACTGCTGCTCTGTGTCAGTGTGGATAAGGGAAAACAGAGACATCTGAAAATGGAGGCGGGACTATCTGATTGGGGCTTTTACCTCAATATTAAGTAGCCTACAAAGTTCAGTCCCACATCCTCTCCTTGTAAGTTCAGACTTTGCATGTTTTATATGGAAATATTCAAAGGGAACAGTGTACTTTATAACCTCATTCACATCACCCTGACTACGTTATTTCACTCAACAATAAAATGAAAACATGATATAAGGAACTGCCTATTTTCATTTTGATATTAGCAACTTAACAGACACCAAAAATGTTGAGGCGCCTTGTAGCTACATACAGTATTTATATGACAGTCATCTTCACTGTATGCATATTTATAACAAAATGGAGCTTATAACATTACTGCATCCTTTCATTTTCATTAAAAATACAAAACATACCCTCTCTTTTGCTGAATATCAGTTTTATTAATCAATAATGGCCACTATAAAAGTATAACGTACAATAAGTTTATACATTATAGGAAATAAATGCAAGCAATCAGTCAAATGTATAGAATCAGTGTATGTGGTTACATAAATGAATATGTTAACTTAGCGCTCAATCAAAACACGTTACCTGAGAACAAGTAATAGATTCAAAAGAAATGGGAATATGTCGTTAGATGTAGACAACAAAATGAATTAAATATCACGTTTAACAAATATAGTGAGATTAGATCCAGCGGTAGATCCTTGATGAACAGTCTGACCTGCACTGCTCTCACCTGGGGAGTTGCCCGCAGAGCACCCGCTGACTGCCTGGAGCTCATTTGCACGCATACGCTGCAGTGCATGACAGAGTGTGTGTGTGGTCACGTGATGTGCGTTTTCAGCTGTATAGTGTGGACAGAGAGTTATTCTGAAACGCTGGGTGAAACTCCAGTGTGGATGCGGATCATTTTCATTCTAAAATGCTGTTTTAAAACTAAAACGTAACGGAAGAACAATAATAAGAACCGGAATGGATACAATAGGTGTCTACGCTCCTTCGGTGCTTGGCCTCTAATGAAGAAGACATAGAACATTTATAATCATTTTAGTGTTTAATAATGAATATTCTACAATGGTGCAAATTCAGAAAATGCATGGTAATATAATTTCTTTGCAGAGCAACATGTGAATTAAATCACTGCACTGTCATTTGTATGTTTACATTCATCTGTGCTTAATGGGCTCAATTATCATAACATCAAATTCACGATACGCCCGGCTGCAGTCAAATCTGGATGAATGCCCAGCGGAGACTTCACATACATGCACGCACTCACAAAACTCACAAACACACTGGCTCTCATCACTTCTCAATCCTTCACACCTGAGTGGTCAACTGCGTCTCAGCAGGATATGAAACCTCTTTCCATGAATAAACACTGATGGCCAGCGCTGAACAATCTCTCCGTTGAGTATTACAAATCCAATTACCACCGAACAGCAGCACTCCTTTAGTCACAGTCGTTTTGCTCTGGTTTCCTGTCTGTCTGTCTCGCTCTTTCTTTCATTTATTGGAGACCTCGTGACAGTGCTGGTCAAAGCCCGAGCTTCTGCCTCTCACAATCAAACCGCCTGCCATTTCCAGGAGACGGAAATAAAGAGGGTGGAAGAAGTAAAGGCCAGAACATGCTTAGTCACTTGCACCTACATGTCTGAGTTTATGCGTGCGAATATATGTATTTATGAAGGTCTAAGTGCCATTAAATGTAATTTCCTCACCTGTAGAGCAGATTGAAAGTCCACTTAAGGTAAGTATATTCACTTGGCGGATGTTTTGGGAAGGCTGAGCAGCTGCTTTATATAGGCAAAAAAGCAAACAATATAGCTCTTATCTGCTTGAATGTTGTTCAACTATAATTTGCAAAACATCCTTTACAAAAAAAAGCTACACAAGCTTAACATGTTAAAATCAATTATGGAACACAAGTGAAATTCACAGGGAAAATCATAATGGCATATTAATGGGATTTTTTTTGTTGCTGCCAAAAACGTTTTAGGTGATTTCACTTGTATGAGATGTTTAATCCTTGTTAAATAAGCCTTGATTAGAATGTTCAGAGGGTCCAGTAATCCAGCCTGATCTCACGAGGAAACGTAAGTATTTTACGTTTTGTCAGTTTAGTGGCTAATTCGTACGAATTCGTACGAGTTCAGTTGTACAAAAATGTACGATTTTAAAAAGGAGGCGTGGCACCCAACCCCACCCCTAACCCCAACCGTCATTGGGTGATGAGCAAATTGTACTAATTTGTACGAAGTAGATCATACAAATTCATACAAATTAGCCACTAAATCAAAAAGTTACGAATTGCCGTGAGATTGTGTTGAGTAATCAGCTGCTAAATTCAAATCTGCTTTTCCGCCATGGTTCGCGCTGAGCCAGAGAAAGAAGTGCATGTCGCTTGTCATAAATAACGAATCAATGTTTTCAATCAAATAATGCTTATATTACATTTGAGATAGTTAATGCACATACTGTAAGTACTAGCAAAACATAACATTTATGGTTTGTAAAATACACACTATTTCAGGGACATAATTACGTGTGCTCTATTCTAGGGTTGGGCCGATAGATGATGCCATCGTCCATCGCCGATAGACATCACGATGCTGAGTAGGCGTCTTGAGTTCCAGAGAACAGTGTACGTCAGAGAGTTTATCAAGGGTTTATCGCTGGATTGTGTCTCACTATTGTTGTTAAACGTGATATTTAATTGTCTCTATCCAGGGCTTAATTTGTGCCGGAACACGCCGGATCCGGATGCGGCACCTCATTTTACCAATCTCCCCCCTCAATCGCCCTCCTCCCCTGTCCGCTGTTCATTTTCACTTTTTTCCGCGACTCCCCAACCCTCTTCACTTTCGTCTGCGACATCCCCGCGCCACACACTTTCGTCCGCGACACCCCTCCGCCATCCACTGTGGTGGTGTATGAAACGGTAGGCTCCAAATAATTAATTTGTTATGAATTAATTAATTATTTATAAAAAATTTATCCACCACCGCCTATGAAGACGATGCCAACGTCCATCGCAATGCTAAATTGGTCAACATTGCCCAACCCTACTCTATTCCCATCATGTATACACTGTTTAGGTAGCTAGAACATTTAGTTTATTCTTCTCCAAGTTAAACAGCCACTTACTTTCATCTATATTTCAGGAGAAGTTGATGAATTAACATGTTGTAAATCCAGAGCTCTAATCTTTCCACTGCAGTGCAGACTAACATAGCAAATCCAACTACACTGTAAAAAAATGGGGTTCCACAAGATTCCTTCATGTTGTCCTAACACAAATCATTTAAGTTAGACGTTTTTACAAATTTAAGAAAATTAAACATAAAACAATTAAGTTGTCCACAAAAAAACTAATTTTAAATAAGTAAACAAGCAGCAAAATTTTTTTTTGAGTGTAATATAATCATTATTAAGACATTTAAACAATGAAATGCATGTTCTTAAACACAGGATAATCGGAATATCGGATATTTTACAATATAATTAGGACATTTGTCAACATTTGCAGAAAAAAGAAATGAAAAAAAAACAATAAATACATGAACCATCGGGTCATGGCAATGCATTTTAAATAACAGTCACAGTAAAAAAAGCGGGAATATTTAAAATGTATGCGTGAAAAGGTAAAAAATCTACACTGCAAAGAAACTGTAAAATGTATTTTAAGCAAATCTTCTGTATGGCATTAAGTCTAATTTTCTTATTAGTTAGGTAAAAATAATATTGTTCAATAAGTTTTTAAATCAAAATGCCTTAAAACAGCAAGTTACTATACCTGACAACAAAAGCAACAACTATTACAACAACACATACTGTACACATGTGCCTGATGGGAACACCAGCATCAGAAAGTTAAGAGGTTTACTTGATATTATTAATTTAATAGAATTACTTAAATAATCCTTGTAAACATAACAAATTCCAAGTAAAAAGTTGAATTGAGAAACATGACACCATAATAATACAATGACAGCACATAGCAATAAGCCATACTCAAACAAAACTTGTCTCTTCTTTTGACAAACATCCACATGCCAAGAAGCAAAAACAGGATCTGCTGTATGTCCTCCATTTATCAACATAGGCTCATTCTGAAAACGTATCCCTATATAGCTTTCTGGAAATCGCGAATTATGTAGCCAGAAGTACATAATGCTGCATTTCATCTTTAAAAACGAACACTACGGGGCGGTATGACGCCATTCCTTTTCTCGCTTACCAGCTCATCGCTTACCTCCATATGGAAGCTTTCCCGCTATTACCAGTTTGTACAGTAGCTCACCATGTACGTCTGTGGACTTGAGACGCAGAGAAGAGTTGACCGTGACAACGGGGTTCGAGTCCGGCGAGGAACGGTTCCAGAAAGCTGCTAAGACAAAAACAGAAGCCAAAAGATAAAATAATCAAGTAAATAACAGGGTGAGAATGTGGTAAAATCTGAAAACGTGGTAAAAATCAGGCAAGGGCTTTTCTTTTTCTGGATTACATTTTCAAACTGTCAGTTTAGTTTAACACTATTGGTTGGGATTAGGGAAGGAGGAGGGTGGGTCTGTCGATCAGTCAGTCAGTCAACAGCAGCCTCTGGTGGATTTAGGCGAGAACAGCAGGTGCGAATGGTGAGAGAAATTTGAGATCTTAAAAAGCGTACACAGCGGCCTCTGGTGGATTCGCGAAAAGAAAAACTGGAAAAACTTACCTCCTGGGATGTATTTGGCACACTCTAGAAATGTTTATTGAGGTATGTTTTCAGAATTAGCCTGGGTTGCCATTTTTGTTTACCAAGCCTTTCACAAAAACCTGTAGAAAGCATGAAGGGCGCCACTTTGTCTCGTTGTAATAAACATAAGCATGCAAAAGACGCGATATATAACATACGCTTTCTTTTTTCAATTGAGAATGACGTTGATTGCAACTGTCTAGCATACATCACACATACCACGTACCACTCAGTGGAAAGAAGACTTTAGTTATCTATCTTTTAAACACAATGCAAGTAATCAGTTGACATTACACTAATGAATCAAAAGGTACTCTTAAATTCAACATTATATTTACTACTATTGTACATCACTTTCCGTTTGTCCTTTTAAAGCATATTATTTCTGCAAGCACTCATTTCAAAAGCACGCTATTTCTTTTTTCACTAGAGTTCGCACAGATTTTAAGATGTTCTAACTTTTATCGAAGCTCAAGATGTTCTTTGGCTTCATCTCAAATCGTGCATAACTTAATATGAGTTTTCAGCATTGTCAAATCTATTCTTAATATCATGAGTTCAGTGAGAGGACCCTGGTATGGATGAATGGCTGGACATTTTTAAATATTCAGTCTCTTCTTTCAGCATGTCTCTCTCCTCGCACAATCTCATCCGGGGTGTGCGACCCATGAAATGGAGTGAAAAGATGGACTGGCCTCAATTAGTGTGTGTCTGCAGGCATCATCTCTGATGGCCATGTTCAGCGGATGGAGCAGAGAGGCACATTTAGTTAAAAATGACACCTCTACTGCAACTGGGAGTGTTTGGGAAACCTCCCTGGAAATAATCATTATTGTTTTTGCAGTTCTGATTCTGCCACTGTACAGTTATGTACTCATAGGTGTTATTGTGTATTATTACACAACTCTCTGGAATACCTGATTCTGACTGGGAAATCATGACATTCCAATGTATTTTATGCTGAGATAACAATCATTAAATGTAGATATGTGTAATATATGACACTTACTATGCATTAGTTATCCAACTTAGGGTTAGGTGTTAATTCTAACACATTAAAAAGCAAGTGGATGTCATAGGATTTGCATAGTAAACCTTAAATAAAAGATAAAAAGTTCATTCATTCATTTTACTTGACTTAGTCACATATTCATCAGAGGTCACCACAGCGGAATGAACCGCCAACTATTCCAGCATATGCTTTATGCAGTGGATGCCCTTCCAGCTGCAACCCAGTACTGGGAAACACCCACATACTCTCACACACGCAGTCATACACTACGCCCTTCGATATTCAATTCACCTATACTGCTTGTATTTGGACTGTGGGGGAAACCGGAGCACCCGGAGGAAACCCACGTAAACACGGGGAGAACATGCAAACTCTACACAGAGATGCCAACTGACCCAGTCTGAACTCGAACCAGCGACCTTCTTGCTGTGAGGCGACAGTGCTACCCACTGAGCCACCGTGCTGCCCTAAGATAAAAAGTTTTATTTTTTATTTAATGTTTTAAGTTTTTAGTTACTATGCCTCCAAAATTTTAAGCAGAACTAGCAAAAAATACCTGCAGATTCTGTATGGCCCTGCTAATAACACAAGCTCATCCGCTCACTATGAATCATCTCGAATCACTGCAGTTGACGAATCACTGGAGGGGATAAAGTGGCCTACAGGAGGGAGGTGGCTTGGTGGCTTGGCTTTCTTGGTGTCTTGTGACTTGACGTGACGACAACTACCTCACCCTCAAGACAGACAAGACAAAGAAGATGACAGTGGACATGAGGAAAGAGAGGAGAACTAACCTGCCACTGTTTAACCCACTGTTTAGCTTGATGTGGACACTCAACTGAACACTCAAGTCCATTCAGTTGCATAAAGTCGCCATTAAATTAAAATTTGCTCTTCTTATTTTTAGTGCTTGTTATAAATGATGTATCTTTGCACAATTAATTTGCCCTCATAATTTTTTTATCAAATACCATAACCTTCCCTGCCCCATCTAAATGACTTTTCCTAAATTTTGGTCACATGGAATGCCTTTAGGGAGGGGTTATCAAGATGGTCATTTTTCAACAATCAGTTCCCAATAGACAAAATCATCACTGCCGTATTTTCTTCCTATTTCAAGACCTTTTCAATTGAATATACGCCATGACAGAAGAAAAAAGGATAATCTTAACAGCACAACAACACCTATACTTTCTGAGGAGGCTGAGAAGGTTTGGGATGTCACCTAAGATCATTGACTTCTTCCAAAGAAAACTCTCGGAATACCATCAACAGTAAAGTCAAATGCTCAAATGGCTTCTTTCAAAGTTGTATACAAGATTGCCCAGTGCAAGAAATTACATGCAATAGCAGCAGCTCATTCTCCCCACTGCTCTTGACATGGTGTCAACTATGTTGCATGGGACAAGCTCTGCAAAATTAAAAGCTACACCCCTGTCAAACAATATAATTGTACGATATATACACGCCACTTCAGATGACCTTGAAGACCAACTCATGGAAAAACTGTCGGCAAAGATATATGTAATCCACCAATCCTTCTGCACCAAAAGCGGTCTGAGCTGGGATCAAACCGGTGATTCTTTGTATGGGAGTCGGTTGCTCTAACAAGGAGGCTAAAGACCATGGACTTTAGCATCTGTCGCTAGAGCACCTTTTGAGGTCAGAGGAGTGAGGATTACCTGCATAACACTTCGCTAGCTGGCTTCCTTTACACTCACCCCCCTAAACCTCACTCCCATTCCAGACGAGCCCCCAAGTGTAACCTGCTGGTTCTACTGCACCCAACCCAGTCTGAGCTGGGATCGAACCAGTAATTTTTTGTATGGGAGTCGGTTGCTCTAACAAGGAGGCTAAAGACCATGGCCTCTAGAGTCTGTCGCTAGAGCACCTTTAGAGGTCAGAGGAGAGAGGTTAACCTGCATACCCCTTTACTAGCTGGCCTCCGTTACACTCATCCCCCTAAACCTCACTCCCATCCCGGACAAGCTTGCAAGTTTACCTCACCAGACCTACTGTACCCAACCCGGTCTGAGCTGGGATCGAACTGGCAATTCTTTGTATGAAAGTTGGTTGCTCTAACAAGGAGGCTAAATACCATGGCCTCTGGAGTCTGTCGCTAGAGCACCTTTAGAGGTCAGAGGAGAGAGGTTTACCTGCATAGCACTTCGCTAGCTGGCCTCCGTTACAGTCACCCCCCTAAACCTCATTCCCATCCCGGACGAGCCCCCATGTATAACCCACCGGTCCTACTGCACTCAACCCGAGCTGGGATCAAACTGACAATTCTTTGCATGGGAGTCCGTTACTCTAACAAGGAGGCTAAATGACCATAAATAGCCATGAACCAGGCCTCCCTTATATATATGTCCGCTTTGTACAAGTCACTGGAGGAGAGGATTTTCTGTTTTGTCTGATGAACTCTTTAGTATTCTTGACAATTACCTCATGGAACTTTTGCTTAAAGGGTCACGAAACACCAAAACACTTTTTTTGAGCTGTTGACAGTCACATATGTGTCCCACGCTGCTATAAACACTATTAGGACACATATATTGCACTAAAAAGTGAAAATTGGTTGTTTTTGCGTTATTTTGAGCAAATTCGTTCTTCTGGTTTAAAACGAATTTTTGAAGCTACGTCACGGCCATGAGATACTTAGGTGTAAATCCAGCCTGGAGAGTGGCTGTCTGTCTTTTCGAGCACATTCTGACGTATCTGAGTGTGCGGCATTAATTCATGAGAAAGACGTGCTTCAAACCAATCAGCGCGCTCTATTGTGTATGACGTGAAACTTCATTAATATGCATGATAGCTCCGGAGACTGTTTACACTGTTCAGACGGCAGAGAGACGCCACGTTGTGTTGCTAAAACAAGTGAAAGAACAAGAATTTGGAGACATGGGTCGTCGGTGTGATGCAACAAGGTTTTGTTTTCATTTTCCCTCTATGAGAGAGCTGCTGGACTCACGTGTGGATTACAGTGCACGCGACACGCGACAGAAATGCGTTTGTAAGGTTTTACCCGAGAGTTTTTCGCATCTGGAAATGTTGAAATCCGGATTTGCCGCTCGTCTCCTTTTAATAAAAAGACACCGCTCCAGTTTGATTGTCCTGTCGCTACAGATTAGGTAAGTGTGTGCAGTGTTTTTTGTTTAACCCAGATTGCAAAGTTTGTCGTGATTGTTGTAATGATTTAGTTACTAAGTTTACAGTATGCTAATATCACTGCAATTTTACAGTACAATATTATAGACTGAAAGATCCGCTAATGCTGCTCTCCGAGTGTAAACATATAAACACAAACTATTCCCGTCGTGCAGGATTTTCGCCGCATTTTGTGACAGGATAGTCTATACACACACGCTACCTACCGAGTACATAAGTTACAGAGAAATGTGGAGGATTTTTTTGTTCTCCGTGCGGTATCAATTCAGCCTCTGTGTTTGTTTTGCCTGTGATCAGCACATGGCCAAATGGAAACTCCCTTCTATGCAAATCTTACCCTCTTTCCCTCCCCCGACACTCCCACACTCCCTGAGCTGGACACGCCCAACTTTCCTGACTTTTCTCAAACTAGAGATGTGACAACACCCTGCTGAGAAAGGGGGGTTTCATGGCCCTTTAAATGGAAAAACTGTTTAGGCTTTTGCTCCAATAGTGCTCGTACCATGGCTGGAAGCACAAAATGGCTGCATACACTTATACAGAGAGTCACTCTTTATTTCATTTGTCTGTGGGTTTTAATACAATTTTACCCCAAAATGAACAAACTTTAATTTTATATTACATTATATGTTATGTAATATTGTAAAATACTTTAATTGTATAATGTATAGCTATAAGACCTAGCTATGTCTAATATAACAATATGCTTAATTAATAATATAATAGTATATTTTGCTATATTAAATTATAATAATATTTAGTATTGAATGTATGCTAACATTAAATTTACAGATTTAAAAATTAGCCTTAAAATTAGACTAACTTCTTATGCGTGTGGGTGCCATGTATGCTCACAGTTTCATTCAGCACTACACCACCATATAGCTGCTAGTAACTCACAAATTAAACACTTCACCTTCGATTTCCATGCTGCTCTCAGATTTAATTCATTAGTATTTATCCTCCATGATGTAACACAGTGCAGAGGTGGAAAGCCCAAAGCCCACGGATGTACTCGCTGCCATCGAAACGATTTGTGACAGTGGAAATCTTTTAGATGACAACTTAAATCTGCAGGAGGTGTGCAGTGACTCAACCACAAGTGTCTAGAAATGGCCACCTGTTAACCGGGGAGGAAAATAAACTCATGGCAACCCATGGGTCACGCTTCTGAGCCGCCATCTATGGGCGATGAATATGCATCCACAATCATCCTCATCCATTACAATCTCATCAAGGAAGAGCAAGAGTGGAGAGAGTCGAAGCCCCCACCTGAGTCACAGTCAAATCAGCTCCATCCCCTCTTATCATTATAACCCCAGGCTCATGTGTAGAGACGGATAGACTAGGAGAAGAGGAGCCTGACTTTATGGAGGAGCAAGAGAGAGAGAGAGAGAGAAACGGGGGAAAAGGACAGGATGAGGAAGAATGAGATTTGGTGCACGGAGGGCTGCTGTTGAGCTTTTGTCAGAGCCAGATTAAAATTCATACAGTCTAATCAGCCGCTAAATTTAACCTTGTCAGCCAGACCCTTTTTCTATTCCCACACACACACTACCTTGCACTGCTATCGCTCAAAGCAAAGAGTGTATTCAGCTACACTACATCTATGAACAAGAGTTGCCATAGAAGAACTGTTTTGGTTCTCCAACTTTTTTTCATTGTGTGTAAAACATTTTTATATTTTTATATTCACTGTAAAAAAGCTTTTGGGAAATGGTTGTTTATAGTGGAAATGTTTTTTGGACCATTAAAAAGGGAAAAAATGGAAATGTTCAGTGAAAGATTCTTTAAGGCAATGTTTTTTCTATGCCAAACACAGCAAACATATTTTTGGGAAGATTTATTTTTAAACCAACAAAACTTTTGCAGATCACACTGTTCTACTCCTTGGCATTTCTATATACACTCACCGGCCACTTTATAAGGTACACCTGTCCAACTGCTCGTTAACGCAAATTTCTAATCAGCAAATCACATGGCAGCAACTCAATGCATTTAGGCATGTAGACATGGTCAAGACAATCTGCTTCAGTTTAAACCGAGCATCAGAATGAGGAAGGAAGGTGATTTAAGGGACTTTGAACGTGGCATGGTTGTTGGTGCCAGATGGGCTGTTCTGAGTATTTAAGAAACTGCTGATCTACTGGGATTTTAACGCGCAACCGTCTCTACGATTTATAGAGAATGGTCCGAAAAAGAGAAAATATCCAGTGAGCGACAGTTCTGTGGGTGCAAATTCCTTGATGCCAGAGGAGAATGGCCAGACTGGTTCAAGCTGATAGAAAGGCAACAGTAACTCAAATAACCACTTGTTACAACCGAGTTATGCAGAAGAGCATCTCTGAACGCACAACATGTCCAACCTTGAGGCAGATGGGCTACAGCAGCAAAAGACCACACTGGGTGCCACTCCTGTCTAAGAACAGAAAACAGAGGCTACAATTTGCACAGGCTCACCAAAATTGGACAATAGAAGATTGGAAAAATGTTGCCTGGTTCTGCTGCGACATTCAGATGGTAGGGTCAGAATTTGGAATCAGCAACATGAAAGCATGGGTCTATCCTGCCTGTGTCAATGCCACAGCCTACCTGAGTATTGTTGCTGACCATGTCCATCCCACTATGACCACAGTGTTATCTTCTGATGGGTACTTTCAGCAAGGAAATGCGCCATGCTATAAAGCGCAAATCATTTCAGACTGGTTTCTTAAACATGACAATGAGTTTTAGGCAGATTAAGGCAGTTCTGAAGGCAAAAGTCGGTCCAACCCAGTACTAGTAAGGTGTACCTAATAAAGTGGCCGGTGAGTGTATGTGCACTGTTCCACTGGCAGGGTATGGGTGGGGTTGTATGTACTAGGTCACTCACCCAAAATTGCATGCATGATTTAAGATGACAGGAAGCATTAAATTCAATCCAGGCTGACTTTTAGTGAAACATAAAATACATTGCTTCAGGTATGTTTCATTGCACGTTTCAGATGACAATTCCACTAGAGGGCGCTTTCTACATTTTTGTGAATCTGAAATACATTAACTAGATTTCACTAAAGGGCGCGTTCTACATTTTTGTGAATTTGAAATACGTTAACACCGGTCAAAAGTTTCGCTTTTTTAAGAAAATGATTTTGTTCATCAGGGCGGCATTTATTAAATGTAAAAAATGTAAAATTGTTAAATATTTATTAAAATGTTTAAAAACTGCTTTCTTATTGTATGTAGTTTCAAATGAAATTATTACTCCAGTCATTATTGCTTTTATTACTATTACCAATAATAATAATAATAATAATAATAATATTTAATATTAGAGTGATTTCCGAATGATCATGTGACTCTGAAGACTGGAGTAATGAAGCTGAAAATGAACCTTTTATATCACTGGAATAAATTATTAAATTAAATGATAAACTATTTGTGAACAGTTATTTTATAGCGCAATAACATTTCACAATTTTACAATTTGTACTGTATTTTTAATTAAATAAATTCACCCTTGGTGAGCAGGATAAGCTGATTTTAAAACATTTAATAATTCTACTGTCCCTAAACTTTTGACCGGTAGTGTATATTTTATTATTCGTTTCAGATGCATGGCCTATTTGTAGATGTCCATGATAGGTATGATTTTGCCAAATAGATATGCGATCAAAGGATTAACATCAATGTTAATCCTGGAACATGGGTTAGGGTTTAGGGGTGGAAGGTAAATTATTCCCAAAATCAGAAGGGATTAATAGTTAATTAAACTTTCAATGATTACGTTAATGAGCCAAATAATTTTGTGGTATTTATTTAGTTTGTTGTGCAAAGAACTGCAAAAATAATCCTAATAATAATTCTTTGTTCGTCAATAATATGACCCTGAAAATATCAGTAGTGTTAGAAGGAAAAAAAGCTGGCATCATGCTGCCACCTTAGCATTTATTTTACCTAGAAACTGCAGTGAAACGTATGTGGAAGTATGTTTTTCAGTTACATAAAAATTTAGGCTGAAACACGTATTTCCAATGAGCCTGTGTTCATTACATGTGGCCTGCAAATTATGCAGTTTTGCTATATATCTCCACAAAATGGAATTACTAGATTTTCCTCCAGGTGTAGTGGTAAATTGCGAATGAATGAAGGACTAACGGTTTTGAATTAGTGAAAGTAATTGAATTACTTTTATAGTCGTAATAACTGCAATGGTCTCAATAGCCCAGAGACAGTCTCCATTATAAAAAAATTGGCTGAAAAAAATTGCAAATGAGAGAATAAGTTTAAAGCCAGCATGAAAACTATAATGGTATGATTTTCCCTGTTGTCACTTATATCCTTATACACTTATACATATACGGCATCTTACACACTCAACAAGAAAATATGCAACAGCTTGATGACACATAGGCTCATTCTGAAATGTAGCCCTATATACATTTCTGGAGATCGCGAATTATGTAGCCAGGGCTACGTATGGCTGCATTAATTTTTAAAACAAACACTACGGGGCAGTATGTTCCTTTTCGCGCTTACCAACTGACCGCTTACCTCCGTATAGACGGCTTTACCATTGTTACCAGTTTGTTGGGTAGCTCAAAGATGCAGAGAGGAGTTGACCACAATGATGAGGTTCAAATCCGGTGAGGAGCAGTTCCAAAAGCAGGGAAGACAAAAACAAAAGCTAAAAAATAAAATAAACAAGTAAATAACAGGGTGAAAATGTGGTAAAATCTGAAAACGTGGTAAAATTCAAAGGGCTTTTCTTTCGTGGATTGCTTTTTAAAATACTGAGGATGGGTTTAGGGAAGTGGTTAGGCCGGTCAATCGTTGCTTTTTAAAATACTGATGGGTCAGTTGGTAAGTCAGAAAATCAGTCAGTTGACAGCGGCCTCTGGTGGGTTTTCAACAGTAGGTGCAAATGGCACTCGCGAGAGAAATTTGAGATCTGAAAAAGCATGCACAGTGGCCAAAAAACGCAAAAAAAAACTTAGCTCCTGGTATGTATTTTGCTGTCTCCAGAAATGTATATAACGGTACGTAATCAGAATGAGACTGGGTTGGCTTGGTGTGTTTAAATACGATAAAACTCATTCAAATTTGGGATTCTACAGTATATGTAGATGTTCAGTATGTACAGTATATGTTCAGTATATGTACAGTATATGTTCACAAATGCTGAAGAAGTCTCTGTACTGAAATTCAGATGTGGGTCAATCAGAGCCGAGTAAACTAGGTTTAGAGAAACCAGATCCTTGAACAAGCCATTTCATACATAAGAACAAAAAAGCTAAAGCTGATATTTATTCATTCATTTTCTTTTCGGCTTAGTCCCTTTACTAATCTGGGGTCGCCAATGAACCGCAAACTTATCCAGCACATTTTTTACACAGCGGATGCCCTTCCATCTGCAACCCAACTCTGGGAAACACCCATACACTCTCATTCACACTCATACACTACATAAAATTTTGCCTACCCAATTCACCTGTACCGCATGTCTTTGGACTGTGGGGGTAACCGGAGCACCCGGAGGAAACCCACGTGAATGCGGGGAGAACATGCAAACTCCACACAGAAACGCCAACTGACCTAGCCGAGGCTCGAACCAGCGACCTTCTTGCTGTGAGGCGACAGCACTACCTACTGTGCCACCGTGTCGTCCTAATGCTGATATGCATTTTATAAAACTGCCACCTATCTGTCTAATAGGATGGCTGAGAGAGCTCAAATGAACTGCAGTTTAAGAAAACAGTAATGTTTGGAACCCCAAAAATTGACACTTCCAGCTGATTCCTATTTAGAGTCAGCAATTCATTTAACATTAATTCTCTCATTCATCAAATTATTACGACTTAATATATTATGTTAGATTCAATTCCAACAAAATTACTGAAAGAATTGATACCTATTATAGGAGAACCTTTCCTTAATGTTATCAACTCTTCTTTATCTTTAGGCCATGTTCCAAATCCTTACAAGCTAGCTGTTATTAAACCTATTATTAAGAAACCACAACTGGACCGAGCAACTTAGCTAATTATAGGCCTATTTCAAATCTTCCGTTTATGTCTAAAATACTAGAAAAAGTTGTTTCTACCCAATTATGCTCCTTTCTGCAGACAAACAACATTTTTGAAGTGTTTCAGTCAGGCTTCAGGCCTCATCACAGTACAGAAACCGCATTAGTAAAAATAACCAACGATTTACTCTTAGCTGCTGACCAAGGGTGCATCTTACTATTAGTTCTACTTGATCTTAGCGCCGCATTTGACACCATTGACCACAATATTCTCATAGACCGCTTAAATTCTACAGGTGTCCAAAAACAGGCTCTTGAATGGTTTACGTCATACCTAGCTAACCGTTACCAATTTGTGAATATTAATGGACAGCTTTCACAAGTCAGGCCAGTAAAGTACGGGGTCCCTCAGGGATCAGTTTTAGACCCCTTGCTGTTTACAATATACATACTTCCCCTGAGGGACATTATTAGAAAACACGGGATCAGCTTTCACTGCTATGCAGACGGTACTCAATTATACATTTCAACTAAACCTACTGAGATGTCTGAACTGTCTAAGCTAACCGAGTGTATCAAAGATGTTAAAGACTGGATGACCAACAATTTTCTTCTCTTAAACAGAATTATTACTTATTGGGCCTAAATCCTGTACACAGCAGTTCTCACAACTGGACCTGCAACTAGAGGGATACAAAGTTAGCGTTAGCTCTACTATAAAAGATCTGGGTGTCATATTAGACAGCAATTTAACTTTCGAAAATCATATATCCCATGTCACAAAAACTGCTTTCTTTCATCTGAGAAATATTGCTAAATTGCGAAGTATGCTATCCATCTCAGATGCAGAAAAGCTAGTTCATGCTTTCATGACTTCTAGGCTGGATTACTGTAATGCTCTGTTTGCTGGTTGCCCAGCATCCTCTATTAACAAACTCCAGCTAGTGCAAAATGCAGCTGCCAGAGTTCTTACCAGATCTAGAAAATATGATCATATCACCCCAATTTTATCCTCCTTACACTGGCTGCCTGTTAAGTTTCGTATTGAATTTAAAATATTACTCCTTACCTATAAAGCTTTAAATAATCTAGCTCCTGTTTATCTAACCAACCTCCTGTCTCGCTACAACCCAACCCGCTCTTTACAATCTCAAAACTCAAGGCTTCTGGTAGTACCTATATCAAAGTCGAGTAAAGGAGGCAGAGCCTTCTCATTTATGGCCCCTAAACTCTGGAATAGCCTTCCTGATAATGTCCGAGGCTCAGACACACTCTCGCTCTTCAAAACTAGATTAAAGACCTATCTTTTTAGCAAAGCATACACTCAGTGCAGTACATAGCGCTATGACGCATGATGTGCCCCACACATGATTTTGCTGCTCGTTTATATACACTATGAACAGCAGCAACGCTAGTTATTCTCCTTATTCTGTATTTCCACCTGGGGGTACTCATCTCGAGGCCCTCAGACTATGCAGTGCCACTGACGCGATCCGAGACCAGCGACGAGATGATCCCAAGGTTTTCTGGACCAGGCCGTATCCTGAGCAGCTGCTGTGGTGGTCATCATGGAGTGAGAGCATGAGACTGACTCCTGTGATGCTCCAAGGACAGACGAGTCTTCGCTGAGGTCCAGCTTCCTGCGCCTAGACTGCAGCTCTGCACAAGACGTTTGGCCATAGGGGAAATGGTCGTGCCCAACTGAGCCAGGTTTCTCTCGAGGTTTTTTTAAAACTTCGCTTTCGCCAGTTGGTGAAGTTTTTTTTCCTCGCCGCTGTCGCCACTGGCTTGCATGGTTCGGGATCTGTAGAGCTGCGCATCGATGGATTTGCTCTTCAGTGTTTGGACTCTCAGTAGTGATTATTAACCCACATTGAACTGAGCTAAACTGAACTGAACTTAATCTCTGAAAACTGAACTGACACTGTTTCAATTCACTATAATCTTCCATGTGAAGCTGCTTTGACACAATCTACATTGTATAAGCGCTATACAAATAAAGATGAATTGAATTGAATATTCAAACAACAAGGAACTGCATGACCAGGATGTTCAAATAAACAAAAATTTCCCCTCTCAGATCTCCGACAACATCTATAGGCCAACATAGTCTACTGATATAACAAAGAGGTGTGTTGTATGTGTATACATAGAGAACTGTTTACTGTTTCCAGTCACTGCTAAAGAATAAAAGGGTCCAAAAGGTGGTTTTGATGCCAAACTTGGTCCCAGAGGGTCGGTGTCTTTCATATTTTAGTTCCAAACCCAATTAAACACAGCTGAACTAACTAATCAAGCTCTTTCAAAGTATAGAAACTTCCAGGGAGGTGTGTTGAAGGAAGTTGGAGCTAAATTATGCAGGACACCAGCCCTCCGGAACCAAGTTTGGACACCCCTGCTTTACAGCAGCGGTTCCCAAACTGGGGTGGGTGCACCCCTAAGGGTGCGCAGTCTAACCACCAGGGTTGCGCAGGAGAATGTTTGTAATGGCGGAAAACTGTATCTTTTATTATTTTTATGCATTTATCTTGGATAAACTTCACATGTCATATTTTTGAGAGAAAATAATTCACTGAGAGAGAGAAAAAAATCACATTACAAATTGTAATTTACAACCTATGCATACTCACTCATCTCTCGGTTTCACGTCTGCGTCACAATAGCCCCGCCTTTTCACATTAGGCCCTAAGTGATGGTACATTCGTAATTTTTTTTCCGCTTACTATCAGTGGTGGAAAGAGTACTGAAAAATCATACTCAAGTAAAAGTACCATTACTTGCCTAAAAATGTAGTGCAAGTAGAGTAAAAGTATCTGTTGTAAATATTACTCATAGTATGAGTAAAAAGTAGCCCTTTTAAAGTACTCAAGAGTAGTGAGTAGTGAGTATTATGCTGTCAAAAGCTGATATGTTTACATGTAATTTGTGCATGTGTGTGTAAATGTAACATTCTGTAGTGCATTTAGTTATTGCCCAGCAGGCACACAACATCATGAGACATTAATATTAGGTTAGATTTAGTTTGTAATGTCAGGTGACCAAAATTAATTGTCAAGCCAGCAGCTAAGGACAACATTATTTTGATGTCCAATAATGACGTCAAATGAAGCTGATATTTGGTTGATTTTAGGTTGTTAGAAAGTGACCAAAATCCAGCGTCGAGCCAACATCTTAAACCAATGTCATATATGATGTCAAATACTGACATTTATTTGTCAGGTACGGCAACCAAAATCTAACGTCTGATAGATGTCATAGGGGCAACGTTCACACAATGTCAAGCTGTAACATCATTAGACGTTGATATTTGGTTGGTTTTAGGTTGGACATTGGACATTGGCCTGACGTTAAGTTCTGACGTCAATCTAATTTTCATTTCCAAACAAAATGCAAAGTCCTCATGACGTTAGGGTTTAACGTCAATCAGACGTCATGTTGACGTCCTGTGCCTGCTGGGTGTTTAAGGCCATTTCGGTCATCATACAGTAAACATCAGCCATCTTCTCATCAGTGACATGCATCTAAACAGTCTCTGGGTCAATGCACGTAAAGATTTTGAACATCTTCATGGACACTTTTAATGCTTCCAAACAGTTTGCTGCAATTATAAAGTGCACACGTCTTGAGGTAGTTCATTATGATGCGATTTACCTTCTACGGTATGTGCGATTTGATTGGACAGGAATCACAGGACTGATTTAATCCCCATGGACAAGAAAAATAAAGTAGTTACTGCAGGTTGAAGGAAAGTAGTGGAGTAAAAGTACAGATACTGCACTAAAAAGGTACTCAAGGGAGAGTAAAAGTACACATTTATAAAACTACTCAGTAAATTACAATTCCTGAGAAAAACTACTCAATTACAGTGATTTGAGTATTTGTAATTAGTTACTTTACACCACTGCTTACTATATTCATCAAAATGGACACATGGTTAAAAACTGGCACTTTAAAGAAGTCAAATAACAGTAGGGATGAACCATCTACACCGGCCTCTTCTACGGAGATGTGCAGCGGCCTTGAATATATGGACTCGGAGGACAGCGAATGAGGTAAAGAGGCACAGACGGGAACAGAGAAATCCAGCAGAGGTGTACTGATGAAGAGAATTAGGCCTACACTAGAGAGTGAGAAAATGTCAAGTAAGAAACGCAAATATAGCAACAGTTACATTAGTTTTGGGTGTACATGGATTGGAGATGCAGAAAATTGTGTAGTCTGTGGTAAGGTTTTAGCTAATATCTCATATAAGCTCTCATATATGGTCCAGCACTTACAAACAATACACAGCCACTTACAAGACATGCCTGTAAGTTTTTTCAAGGAAAATTGGAGGAACTGCAGAAGAAGAAAAAAGGAGGCACAAAGGAGCAGTAGCTCTTATCCAAAAAGTTGCAATCAGTTTCCTGGGTACACCAAGAAGTTCTAGCAATGAAAAACATGCCAGATGAACTTTTGTCTGTACTAATGATGCTGTGAAAATTGTCAGCTTCATAAAGGCTTGTCCATTAAATTCAATGATTTTGTTATTTTTTATCTTAATCACGTATACAGAAAATATGGTTATTTAGTTATTGTAGTTAAAAATGTGGAGTTTAAATGGAGAAAAGGGTGCTTGACAGGTGTCAAATATTAGAAAGGGGTGCACACAGCAAAAAGTTTGAGAACCACTGCTCTACAGCATCAAAACCACCTTTTGAAATCTTCATTCTTTAGCAGCGTAAACCGGAGTTGAATCAGTTTAAGTTAAAGTATCATAGAGGGAACCTTCAATCTTTGAGAATATTTCACTGCAGTCTGATAATAACACACACGCTCACGCACACACACACACGCACACGCACACACACACACACCATTATGTGAAACATTAAAAACTATAATCAAATGTTAAAATTGACCACTCATCTTCTACCTCTTTCTCTCCTCTCAAAAGTTTTCTCCTATTTCATCCCCAAGCTATATGAACCACACAATAGATTTTTTTCTAGCAAAAAGATGACTCTTTATTCTTTTACCCAAAGCGTTTCATGTCATTTGCAATTGCAACATGTCAGAGGCCAAGAGTCCCTGAATAATTTTCCTCTCAGTGATAATAGATCTCGACGTTCATTTAAATAATCAAGATTGTGAGTAGTTCATTTCCATAGGGGTCGCTTCCTGTTAACTTTAATTTCCTTTAGATGAAATTACAGAGAATTTAAGCTGACCTCAATTTCTTCTTCCAAATAACCTGTATAGGACTTTCCTTTCTCTTCCATCACAATGACTGCATTGGGCTTGTGTTGGACTCATTTAATCAATCTTTTTCATTCTTCCAAAGGATTATTTATTGGTTATTTTATTATATTGGACTTTAACCAGTCCATTACATTTCAAATAATCGAAGACGGGTGTCACGGTGGCGCAGTGGTAGCACGATCGCCTCACAGCAAGAAGGTCACTGGTTTGAGCCCCGGCTGAGTCAGTTGGTCATGTTTGCGTGGGTTTCCTCCAGGTGCTCCGGTTTCCCCTACACTCCAACGACATGCAGTATAGGTGAATTGAATACGCTAAATTGGCCATAGTGTATGTGTGTGAATGAGAGAGTGTATGGGTGTTTCCCAGTGTTGGAAGGGCATCCTCTGCATAAAACATATGCTGGATAAGTTGGCGGTTTATTCCGGTGTGCCAACCCCTGATTAATAAAGAGACTTAGCTGAAAAGAAAATGAATGAATGGATGAATATTTGAAGACGAAATGTGTGAATTGCAAACATTTATGTTTGTGTGATTGCAACTTTGCAAGTGTACACTGCATGCTAAAAATCTAACTAGTTTAAAAGAGTCCTCAGAGAGAGAGAAAAAACTTTGCTTGTCTATTATTGTTGTGTCATTTAGGCAGAGGGTGTGACTGGAGGTGAATGAGGACGGATAATGAGCACATTTACATTATAGGCTAGCGGATGAGCCTCTGGGAGCCTGATTAGGAATTACCCTCTGGTTACTGAGGTAATTATAATTCTTATTCAGTCGCAGGATTTCCAAATACAGACTCCTGGGTTCTCCTGGAGGAGGCGAGCACTTTGAGGAAAGACAGAAACTACGGGCAATAACAGCTAACAAGGCACAGGGCGGCCTGAATGCATCTAAAAGACCCAAGAGACTCACTGATTAGTGCAAATGTCCAGCACTTACTCACATCAGGAGATTTCTAATTCGTAATAATGCAGGGGAAAAAATTATTGAGTTGAAAATAAAGTTGCTGTGTTGGAGCAGTAGCCCCAATACTTTTTATTATTAATATCAATAGCAATAGAGGTATTATTACAGTACAGCCACATTACAGTGTGTTTATACAAGTGTTTGATGGCATTCATTCATTCATTTTCTTTTCGGCTTAGTCCCTTTATTAATCTGGGGTCGCCACAGCGGAATGAACCGCCAACTTATCCAGCATATGTTTTACGCAGTGGATGCCTTTACAACTGCAACCCTGTTTGATGGCATATTTGTGTAAATTAAAATAAAGTTAACCACAGACAGTCTCAAAAACCCCTTTGTTTGAGGAACTATTTTTTCCGCCATGCATTCACATCTGCAGGTGACTGATACAGCAAAATCTGTTGCGAATTCAAAAATTGGAATTATTTCCTTGAATCATGTAGAGTGTTATCTTAATGATGAAAAACAAACAACAAAAAATACTTTTTATCTCATAATTATGGCTTTTGGTTTACCAATAAATAATTAATTTCCTTAGAGAATAGAGAATTGGGTTTCCGTACGAGTCAAAACCTAGTGGTTTGAGGTAGGGCTATCGTTTCACCATCGCAATATCGCAATGTGTGCATCTGCAATAGTCACATCACAGGATTCACTATAAAAAAATGCTGGGTTCCACACAATTCCTTCATATTGTCCCAACACGTATAAATTAAATGAATTGTTTTAAACATTTAAGTGGATTGAACATAAAACAATTAATACTTTGTTGAGTGTATGCAATGTTGATTAGTTGATTATATACTGTAACTGATTATAATCAATGCAGAGTTTAATCCAAATGGAGTAAAAGTTTATCATCTGCATGCCTTAGTTCAGCCAAAAATGAAACACTTTTTACTACTTTCATTACACCCTTCACTTGTTTGAAACATTAACTAGTTTCTTATTTAAGTTGAACACAAAAAGAAGATAATTTAATAACTCATAAGGTACGTGTTTGAAACAAATGAAGCGTGAGTAAATTTTCATATTTGAGTGAACTATCCCTTTAAGGCCTGTGACTCTATGAACATTTCAATATTTCAAAGTTTAAAACATCGGCCCACAAGACATTTTTTGTAGCTTTAATTAAGATTACATAATACACAGTAAAGACTATGCAGAGTTGATTATTCAGTACAAGTACCTGAATACTGTTTACTCTCCAGAAAATTATAATTCACTTTTATTTTTGCTATATTTTATTTAGCTATGCTTGTAATTTATTCGTTATATATATTATTCGAGATTTACTCCCATACAAAATCACCCCAATAAATCTTAAATAATGATTGTTTCCTAAATAAGTGAAGTTTATTTATGAACTAATTTCGAGGGGATCACGTGATTATGATTGAACACGGCTGGTTCTGCATTAACTATGTACGATCCACCAATCAGACGATTCCTAACTGTCACGCTGGTAGACAAGGAAGACAGAGATGGTTACCTTTTTCACAGTATTTATTCAAAGTAAAATCAATCACACAGGGAGTTTAGTAGGCTGATATGTGTGCTCTTGTGATCTTCGTTTACAGCACTGAGAGTGTCAACAATGGATGTTATCCAGCTCACTGAAAGTTTGGTCGCTGAAGTCACAGTGGGTGAGTATATAGAGACGGAGTACATCTAGTAGATCTCCTGCGAAACACAACACAAGTGTAAGCACTCGTTATTCTCAGTGAGGAGGATCGTGAAGCATGTAAACGGTCATCCGTTGGTGAGGATGTGCACACAGTTCATGTGAGTAAATACAGCTCTTCTAGTGAATATCAGATAAGTAATGTCACTTCCCTTTATCAGTATGAAGGACTCGAAGACTCATTAGGACATCCATGGAAGAAGAGGAGAAGATGAAGGCGCGTGGAAGAGGACAACCATCTGACTTCAATACCGGCCGAGGAATGAAAGGATAGGGTGAGTTTAAGTAGTGTCCTTGATGAGGGGGGAACAGGTGCAAACTATTAGAAGGCAGGTGAGTGTTCATGGGATTGGATGGAAGTGGTTTGAGATGGTGAACGTTGATTGGGTGAGCAGGAACGAGCCGGGGATGTGACACTAACCCACTATAAAGAGCCAGGGTTTCTCACTACAGTCATCTTCGATTTGAAGAATCCCCCCTTCTACCCCTACTCCTCCACCTTTACCTTCATAGGGCAGCACGGTGGCTCAGTGATTAACACTGTTGCCTCACAGCAAGAACGTCACTAGTTCTAGTCCTTTAACAGGCCGGCTGTCGTTTCTGTGCGAAGTTAGCTTGGAAGATCCTCGCGTAGGTTTCCCCCGGGTTCTCCGGTTTCCTTCCACATTCCAAAAACATGCACAACAAGTTAACTGATGAATATAAATTTAGCACTACAGTCAAACTCTCATCCAGCAGAATATCTCTTCATAGCAATAATTTTCTGTCATCAGCTCTTATGAAAAAGGGGGCGTTCTTGAGATCTACCTGAGCTCAAACTCCCCTCTCGCTCTGCAAACAGGAGGGAGCCCAAGGCTCAAGGACCTTTTGAGCTCAAGGCTCTCTCCCGGGACAGCATGCCAAACTTGCTTGCAATCAATCATCAGCTAAGTGTGAACTCTTGAAAGCTGTTTAAGTCATCTGACGAAATTGTATTCACATCGCATTATATATTGCAGAAATATAAATATCGCAATGTCAGATTTTTCTAATTTCGTGCAGCCCTAGTTTGAAGGATTAAACGGCCGATGATTCAAGTCTTTTAATATGTCATTTTAAATAATTGTTTTGTTGGTGTATAAACTATTGTTACACTGAATGACGTTTTAGTGGGTGTCTTCTGTAAATTGTGTTATTAATACATAATAGTTAAGGGTCACACTTTACAATAAGGTTTCATTAGTTCATGTTTTTACTAACATTAACTAATAATGGACAATACTTGTACAACATTTATTAATCATAGATCAACATTCCCTAATGCATTACCCTCCAAATTCAGGCTTGTTAACATTAGTTAACATGTTGTGAGTTAGCATGAACTAAAAATGAACAACTGTACTTTCATTAACTAACATTAAGTACTGTGAATAAATACTGTAATAAATATGTTGTTCATTGTTTGTTCATGCTAGGAAATGCATTAACCAACATCAACTACCACCGCATAGTAAAGTGTTACATAGGTTTTTTTTTTTAACAATTAAATTGAACAGTATGCATTCTAATGTCATTTAAGTTAATAAAGATGCATTACATTTGTATCTTATTAGATTATTGTTCTTATCAATCTGAATACCCAAACCATTGAACTCCTAAAAGAGCCTCGGTGAATCAGCAGCAGTGAGAAACACCACCGTCCTCCAGCCTGACAGACAGAGAAGCTTTGTGCCAGACATTGTTATCAAGACCATGAGGCATCAGAATCATCGTGACCTGTCATGTGAGGAGATGTAACTTGCGGGAGGCACTGCTCATTGTTTATTATGTGCTCATTAATTACGGCTCACTGAAATCTATTTATATGTCAGGAACGTACAGCACAGACCGATCGTTTCACTTAAGACCTCAATGTGTCATCTGGAGTCAGTCATTTTGTTTTGCCTGTATATGATTTATCTGACTCGCAAAGAAACTCACATTTTATTAATCACCAATTGAGTGGTTTAGATAATTGTTTTAGTGATTTGTATAATTTATAATATTCTGAATCCAAAATATTGCCTTACACTAGCAGTCAAAGTTTTGAGAACATTAAAGAGCCCCTATTATGTATTAAAAATATCATATTTTGGTTTTGGGAGTCTCCAACAACAGGCTGATATGCATGCAAGGTCAGAAAACACTTTCATGGTCTTATAATATGCATTTATTTTTACCTAATTTTCCCAACAACTCTCATATGATTCGTTCAGTGATTAATTTGTTCCCAAACCCCTCCCCAGCTAACAGGGAACGTTCCCAGAACATTCACTAACGTTCTTTAAAAGTTGTGGAAATGTTAGCACACAATGTTATTAATGGAACGTTTTTAGAATGTTCTCATAACGTTCTTGTATTGTTGTTAAAAAAATGTTCTTAGAACAAAGTTTTAGGAACGTCTTCAGGACATTATTTGTACTTGATGAACGTTGTCACAATGTTGATAAAAAACGTTCTTAGAGCATTATGTTTTGGTGAAAATTTAGGTTTTGAAAACGTTGTAAGAATGTTATGCTAACCATAAAAAAACGTTCTAGCAACATTAAGCAAACTGGACATTTCAACGTTTTTAGAATGTTATATTTTGGTAGAAATGTAGGTTTTGAAAACATTGTAAGAACGTTACGCTAACCATAAAAAAACGTTCTAGAAGCATTAAGCAAACTGGACATTTCAACGTTATTGGAACGTTCCAAACAAACGTTCTTAGAACATTATATTTTATTGAAAATTTATGTTTTAAAAACTTTGTAAGAAGGTTATGCTAACCATAAAAAAACGTTCTAGCAACATTAAGCAAACTGGACATTTCAACGTTTTTAGAACATTATATTTTGGTGGAAATTTAGGTTTTAAAAACGTTGTAAGAACGTTACGCTAACCATAAAAAAACGTTCTAGCAACATTAAGCAAACTGGACATTTCAACGTTTTTAGAATGTTATATTTTGGTGGAAATTTAGGTTTTGAAAATGTTGTAAGAACGTTACGCTAACCATAAAAAACGTTCTAGCAACATTAAGCAAACTAGACATTTCAACGTTTTTAGAACATTATATTTTGGTGGAAATTTAGGTTTTAAAAACATTGTAAGAACGTTACGCTAACCATAAAAAAACGTTCTAGCAACTTTAAGCAAACTGGACATTTCAACATTATTGGAACATACCAAACAAACGTTCTTAGAATGTTATATTTTGGTAGAAATTTAGGTTTTAAAAACGTTGTAAGAACGTTATGCTAACCATAAAAAAACGTTCTAACAACATTTAGCAAACTGGACATTTCAACATTCTTGGAACGTTACAGATAACGTTACGAGAACGTTCTCACAACCTAAATTTGTTAGCGTGAAGCTAATCTGCGCTGATTAATTCGATGACCCAATGTGTTGTGATTGGTTTACTGCGTTCAGCGTGAGACAAAGAGAAATGCCCAGCACAGATTATCAACAAGTAGTCAGAGTGCAGAATGTACAGTATGCGTGAGCCCAATGCAGTTAAACAGCAGCATATTGCTCTATTCTTAACCATGGCATACATTCAGTATTAATCCACACAGTGGCAAAAGCTGAACTACTTTTAAACTTGACTGCCGCACGCGTGTAGGAACAGCTGATGGTGGCCCTAGCAATGACAAGCGGCAGCAGATTGTGAGCTCACAAACGCATTTATATCCGGCATGCGTTGCGTTTTCAACGTGGTTTTAGACACGATATGAGAATATTAAGAGTTAACCAGATACAGCACAAGCGGTTACAAGTAACAAAACACAATTAAATATATAATTTGCAAGCTAGAGAAAACAAGGAGGCGACCATTTAAATCGCACTTACTTACACTTGTGAAATGGAGAATGAAACCGATCCATAAACTGTGTACTGTCAAGCTCTGACAAGGTCCCATACATCAATAGTCTCTTCAGATCTTTCCTTTAACAAACGGCCGACGAAAACCCCCATTGTAAGCGTGTAGATTGCTGAAGCACTCAGAAAAATTACGGTAACACAGCACAAGGTTGGGGCTATAATGCTGAGGTTTTTTTTTTTTTTGCAAAAATAAACTTCAACCACTGACTCTTCACAGTTTCATTTTTGCGTAGGGAAAATAACACTAACTTTCCCTCATACTTCAGCGTCTTTGTGACATGATTCAACTAGGATCTGCTACACTGTCTTCCTCTTTTTCTTTCTACAGTGTTTGTGGGCGGGGCCGGGGGTTTCAACTTTCCCGGGTCTGTGCGCGCAACAAATGGGCGGGGCTTGAGTTCCGTATCAACGTCACGTGGCATGGCTAAAGCCTCGTTACCGCTACAATTTATTGAACCACTATGAGTCAACTCTTTTAAAGTCGAATCAATAGGGTATATGCGGAGCTAGTGTTTCTTCCCATACTGATAAACTTCCGGTGAACGGTTAATGTGACCTGTCAGAATTGGAGGCTAGCACAGAAGCACCATTGAATATACTGGGGTAAAATAAATGTTCATATTTTAAAGACGGGGAAAAATGTAATTTAATGCAGTGCTTCTTGTACATTCTGATACCCACTTTATATCGGATATCACTCAGCCAGTGGAGATCACTGATATTTAAAGAAAACAGATCTTAAACGTGCCGATTTTGTAATGGCATACAGTTCACCGGAAGCGCTTAACTTAGGTTACTGACTAATTAAAAGACCTTTAGCATACTTCCGCATATACCCTATAGTTTTAAACACGGTGCACTTCAGATTTAAACCTTAGCTGGATATTTCACTTCACTTAGAGCTGTGTTACACACTGCATGGAGTATCATTTTCAAGAACCCATAGGGGCTCTTTAATATTTTTTAAAGGTTTTGAAAGAAGTCTTCTGCTCAACAAGGCTGCATTTATCTGGTTAAAAATACACTGTAAAAAATGCTGGGCTCTACAAAATTGATTTGTGTTGGAACAACATGAAGGAGTTAAGTTAACTTATTAGTTTTTACAAATTTAAGTGGATTGAACATAAAACAATTAAGTTGTCCCAAAAAAAACCCTCAAGAATTGTTGTTTCAGCTCATTTTAAATAAGTTGTTTGAACAAACAGCAAACATAATTTTGAGTGTATAATAAAAGGCTAATATTGTGTACAATAACCGATTCCTATAAAATTGGTGTGTTTATTGTATATAATATATTTTAAAATGTTTTTTTTTTTTAAATGCGGGTTTGGATAAAATGTTACTTTTTTAAATAATCTAAAAGATATGATCACATTTCTTCCAAATTTCTAATAAAAATTTTGTCATGATGGCAATTAAAAGCAAATTTTCACCAAACATTGCTTAATTTTTAAATTCCTAATTCTGAGGTTAAAACATTAGCATTGTGTTGCCTTTTTTAGTCAAACACATAACTGCAAATCAGAAAAACTGATCATTTTCTAGTTGTCTCTTAATTTATTTCCATATTTCTACACCGATGAATACTTTTATTCATCAAGGACACATTAATCTGTTGAAAAAGTGAAAGTAAACACATTCACAGTGTTATAAAACACTCAGATATCAAATACATGCTGTTATATATTAAACTTTGCATTCATCAAAGTCTCATGAAAAGTAAAAGGTATTTTTCCTCAATCAAGCAGAGCTGAATGCTTTCATCGTGTTAATAATAACCCTTATTTAATGACTGAACACCACATTAATTAATCATAACAAGAGCACTGAATTACTTGCCCACCTTCTGTTGTGGCAGAACCCAAAAAAGGAAAATTCTGCCATTTAATTCTGTCATTAATCTCTCTGAAGTAGTTTGAAAGCTTTATGAGTTGCCTTTTTCTGCTGAACACAAAATAAGACATTTTAAAGAATATTGAAATCTGCTAGCCATTGACTTCCATAGTGGCTACAGGTTTACAACTCACATTTTACTCCAAACACCTCAAGATTACCCAGAATATCTTCATTTGTGTTCAACAGAGGGAACAAAGTCAGGTTTAGAACAAGTGCATGGTGATAAAATTATGACAGCGTTTTCATTTTTGGTGTGAACTGTCCCTTTAAATGCCACTGTTTTATTGTGCAGCAGGCCACTAACTGTTGTTTGGCATGTTTGCCACTGATCGTGAATGAGCAGATGATGAGAACAAATGCAGATTATCCTTCACCAGCCAACATGTACCTTCAAGCGGCCAAAGGCATTCGTCATCAGCTGTGAACGCGCTCTGAGCGGGACCATCCAGAAGGTCACATTCACGTGTCGTGGTTGCTCATAACAAGTGACGACCAAAAGAAACCATTTAAGGCGAGATACTGCATGCATCTGCTCCTCAGTTTTTGGGCTTGTTTTGGGCTTTTATTGTGCTTTATTCTTTGTGCCTTTCAATCACAAAACATAACAATACTTAAAGGACATTTTCTCAAGGAAAACGAAGAGGTTTTTTTTTCTGCACTGAGCCACAATCTGCACTTCAGCAGCACTTGCATTAAACTTAGGTTTTATTCATATATACAGTGCTTTTCTGCTTAGTCCCTTTATTAATCCAGGGGTCACCACAGCGGAATGAACCACTGACTTATCCAGCACATGTTTTACGCAGCGGATGCCCTTCCAGCTGCAACCCATCTCTGGGAAACATCCATACACACTCAATCACTCTCATACACTACAGACAATTTAGCCTACCCAATTCACCTGCACCGCATGTCTTTGGACTTGTGGGGGAAACCGGAGCGCCCGGAGGAAACCCAGGCGAACGCAGGGAGAACATGCAAACTCCACACAGAAACGCCAACTGACCCAGCCGAGGCGCAAACCAGCAACCTTCACCCTTCGACCTACACTCCATTTTGAAAATGAATATTTTTATCCATTTCTTAGGGAATATAGGTTATATATATTGGTGCTTTTGAATGAAACAGATTTATTAAACACATATATTTATTAAAATAATATTTTAGTCACAGAACATCTTTAGAAATGGAAAGATAATAGAATCAAATTAATACAAAATATTGCAAAAAAATTACAAACTACAAAATTTTAACAGAATTGTATATATTTTTGTTTCTCTTGATTTTTGCTATTTTTGAAAATTTGTATTTAATATTTTTCTATGACATAAATTTGGGCTCCTAATTTTTTAACCATTATTGTAAGTTATTTTGTTAGATAAGCTCCAGATTTGGCTTCAGTACTGACTAAACTAATGTATATGCACAAATGTAATATTGTAAAGCATCCTATGAAATATTAATTTAAATGAGAGATTTGTGGGGGGTGTATTTATATATGTTGAGCACTGTATAGCTATATTTTGAAGATTATCTTTTGTAGAGTTCATACCTCATTTGCTTAATTATACACATTTTATGCCACAAAAAAAAATCAATATTTTCTGGAAAAAAAAAACATTGACTATAAAAAAAAAATACAAACAAACAAAGATGAAAAGAAAAAAGAATCTGACTTCATTCAAAGTTTAGATTTTCAAGCTAGAAATATATATGCAAATTACACAGCGGAATGAACCGCCAACTTATCCAGCATATGTTTTACACAGCGGATGCCCTTCCAGCTGCAACCCATCACTGGGAAACACCCATACACTCTCATTCCCACTCATACACTACGGCCAATTAAGTTTTTTCAATTCACCTGCAGTATAGTGCATGTCTTTGGGCTGTGGGAGAAACTGGAGCACCCAGAGGAAACCCTCGCCAACATAGGGAGAACATGCAAACTCCACACCGAAATGCCAACTGACCCAGCTGGGACTCGAACCAGCGACCTTCTTGCTGTGTGGCGTCATTGCTAAACACTGAGCCACCGTGTTGCCCACAAATTAGCTCATAATTAATTAAATAATACATCCTTAGTAGGCCAGTCACGATATCTATTTTTGTTGTATCATATATTGCACCAAAATATAGTGCGATAATCGATATTATTGTCATTTTAAGACCATTTTCTGCCATTTTCTTTCTCATTATATAATGCCAGAATGACAATATATAATATCATAACAATGCAACTACACCTTTCCAAAGAACACATATTTTATTCTTAACATTATTTCATTTAATTATAGTCATTAAAACAATTTAATAATTAGGCATTGAAATCAGAATGTGTAAACGCATATCCTAAACAAATAATAATAAATGTTAAAAACAAAAAAATGCAAGGTAAAAAAAGAAACAGAGGCTGCGATATCTGCTACCAGATCTATTTCCACTTTTCAGAGACCCACATGAAAATATACTAAAGTAATTTATAGTAAATATAATAGTGTTTTTTTTTACCATACTGACACTAACACCTCCTACAGAGATAGAGATGTTGCACAAGCAGCTAAAATGTGGCTACAATTGGTTTTTATGTATGGGCGATATACGTATATTGCATCACCAAAAATGACTGAGGTCATGTATTACCCATGTGTTGTGTGATAAGTCGATATACTGATTAATGTGACAGGCCTTATCATTTGCCTATTTGAAAAAATATTGAAATATTTTTTGCAAATCTTAATGGGATCAATCAACTGATGTTATTTAGTCGTTTTAAAACCATATTCATCTGCTGTCTTGCCTTAATGCACAAATATTGTGTGATTAAGTGTCTGTTTGACATAGCCTAAGATAACCAGACAAAAGCTGCGAATTTAAAGTCCATTATCATGGAGTAGGCTAGTCTAAGCTTAACTATAATTAAGTGACAAATTACAGCTTACTTTGACACTGTTTGTTGTTTTGCCGAAGCACTTCAACACTTCATGAAACCTTGTTTCTGTAGCCTTCCTTGATTATAATTACACGTTCGCGTGATGTTATTTTGAAGTGAACTAGTGACCTCATGCGGTTTGTCAAAAATATATACAATAACAACACACATTTTTATCCACTAGATGTCCCTGTCTAACTGATACAAACTTTGAGTGGACAAAAATATGGCAAAAACTGAAAATATAAACAGTTTTAGTATCAATAAAAATCTAATATTTTGTTGGCTGAGTTTCATATTCACCAAAGTACATTTTGTAAGTGTAAAGCGTTTTTTTCAAGATTTAAATTTTTTTTCTGCCAATTGAGGAATCAACAAACTTTAAAGAAATAAAAACAAGGACTTTGATGGAGGATAAAGAACCCTGAATTGTTGTTTGATTTAAGACATTTGCTGTTCGTGTTTTTGAAGTGTTCAATAATATATATATATATATAGTTGAAGTCAGAATTATTAGCCCCCCTGTTTATTTTTTTCCCCAATTTCTGTTTAACGGAGAGAAGATTTTCTCAACACATTTCTAAACATGATAGTTTTAATAACTCATGTCTAATAACTGATTTAGTTTATCTTTGCCATGATGACAGTAAATAATATGTGACTAGATATTTTTCAAGACACTTCTATACAGCTTAAAGTGACATTTAAAGGCTTAACTAGGTTAATTAGGTTAACTAGGCAGGGTAATTAGGCAAGTTATTGTATAATGATGGTTTGTTCTGTAGACTATCGAAAAAAATATAGCTTAAAGGGGCTAATAATATCGACCTTAAAATGGGTTTTAAAAAATTAAAAACTGCTTTTATTCCAGCCGAAATAAAACAAATAAGACTTTCTCCAGAAGAAAAAATATTATCAGACACACTGTGAAAATTTCTTTGCTCTGTTAAACATCATTTGTTATATATATATTCATTCATTCATTTTCTTGTCGGCTTTGTCCCTTGCGGGGTCGCCACAGCGGAATGAACCGCCAACTTATCCAGCACGATTTTACACAGCGGATGCCCTTCCAGCCGCAACCCATCTCTGGGAACTTCCACACACACATTCACACTCATACACTATGGACAATTTAGCTTACCCAATTCACCTGTACCGCATGTCTTTGGACTGTGGGGGAAACCGGAGCACCCGGAGGAAACCCACGCGAACCCAGGGAGAACATGCAAACTCCACACAGAAACGCCAACTGACCCAGCCCAGCCGAGGTTCGAACCTGCGACCCAGCGACGTTCTTGCTGTGAGGCAACAGCACTATCTACTGCGCCACTGGGTTGCCCATATATATATATATATATATATATATATATATATATATATATATATATATATATATATATATATATATTATTGAACGCTTCAAAAACATAAACAGCATATATATATATATATATATATATATATATATATATATATATATATATATATATATATATATATATATATATATATATATATATATATTTTTTTTTTTTTTTTTTTTTTTTAATAATATATTTTATAATATAATTAATACAGTGGCTGGTGTAAAAGAAATCAGATGGACCCCCACAACGGTGATCACCAAATAAAGAAGAGTAGAGAATGTCTGTTATGATTATGAGAGATTAAAAAATGAGAATTCAAAATTATTTGCACCGTTATTAAAGTACATGTAGTACATTAGTCAGAGAACTATAAAAGTGTTATTTTTATAAACATATTGAGATATTACAAATTCAAAGCTGAAACTAACTTTACCAAGCTTTATAAATGTGGCCAAACCTCACATGTATTAGCAAAGGTCTACTCTGCTTCAGAAATGTTTATACTGGTGGGAACAATACATGGACAATAAATTCATATGTGCCATTTTACAAGTTATAAAACAAGTTTGAAAAAGTATTACTTACCAAATGTGGTGATTGAACAATAAAAAAATATGGTGAAAAATATGCCATGACTTATTTTGGTGTTGAACTGGCAGTTAGCAAACCAACTTAATAGTGCATATTCTGCCACCTGCTGGATTTGAAGTATGGGGCGCAACTGAAAGGACGCTGGTTCAGCAGATGTTTTTAAGTTGACGCGACAAACACTACTTACAGACTAGTTGGGACAGTGAAATCTTACCAGGTTAAGTTGAATTAACAACTTTGTTGTTTCAACTTACAAAATCATGTTGAAAAAAATGAAAATGCAGAATAATTTTTTACAGTGAATGTAAGTTTTAGGCGACGCAGTGGCGCAGTAGGTAGTGCTGTCGCCTCACAGCAAGAAGGTCACTGGTTCGAGCCTCAGCTGGGTCAGTTGGCGTTTCTGTGTGGAGTTTGCATGTTCTCCCTGCGTTCGCGTGGGTTTCCTCTGGGTGCTCCGGTTTCCCCCACAGTTCAAAGACATGCGGTCCAGGTGAATTGGGTAGGCTAAATTGTCCGTAGTGTATAAGTGTGTATGGATGTTTCCCCATAGATGGGTTGCGGCTGGAAGGGCTTCCGCTGCGTAAAACATGTGTTGAATAAGTTGGCGGTTCATTCCGCTGTGGCGACCCAGAAATACAGTAATAAAGGGACTAAGCCGAAAAGAAAATGAATGAAGAAATGTAAGTTTTATAGCAACTTATGCTCTGAACAAAACCTGCTCTGTAGCAGGTTATATTTCAGGGTTAGTTCACTTCTGAGCTATATACTGTACAGAGCAAATAAAAAATGAGCACTCCCCTTACAGAGCTCTTTTTAAAATTAATTTCTATAGGATGTTATACAATAACTTATTTGTGTATGCTACATTAAATTAGTATCAAAGCCAAAACAAAACGAAAATAAATAAATAAAAATGTAATAAAGATGAAAAATAAAGAGAACCATAAACAATTTTTAAATTGTACAAATTTTGTAGTTCACAATTTTTTGCAACTTTTTTTTTTTTTGCTTTTTGCAAATACACCCCAGGTACAGTTATAGATTGAGGGTTTTGATTGAGATGGAACTTCCCGAAGAGCTTCTCTTTCTACAGATCATTTGAAAATGTCTGTACAGCTTTTCACATATCCTCATCTTCTTTGCACCTGTGTTAAAAACAACAACAACAACAACAATAATCTTGAGTTCCAACACAATGAAAATTGTGCCATCTACAGTATTTTCTCTTTCACGCTGTGAAAGATTTCTGTCCCTCCATTGAAAATCCATTTCAAAAGCACATTTATGTTTTAAGATATTGGAAAAGAAATCCATATTAAATTCTGAAGAGACATGACCACTTTATATGATGAACATTTATGAGTTTATGAGTTGAGTTTATTTCTGCATTTTTTCCGATGAAAACACTTGATTTCTTCAATAATTTAATACAATAAAATCCTAAATTTTATGAACAAATAATGTTAAATGGTGTATAAAACTTTACACATAGTTGTAATAATTAACTAATAAGTTTACACGTTTGCCTTGAAATTATGAGTTAAATAAACTTAAACACAAGTTAACATGACAAAAGCTTTTTTTAAAAAAATTATTCTACAATGACAACATTAATAAAACACCAATGAAATATTCATTCATTCATTCATTTTCCTTTGGTTTAGTCCCTTATTTATCAGGGGTCACCATAGCAGAATGAACCGCCCCAAATAAAACATTTCACATTTATTATAAAATTCAAAACATTTTCATTTGTTTGACCGTCTGACAGGTAGACCTATATCTTAGCAGTGATTAGGCCATGGGACCCATTGAATAGCAGTCCAAAACATTTGAATTAAGATGAGTGATATTTTACTGTTTATGTAAAATATGTCAAATGTTACTGTAAGTTTTTTTCCTTAGGTGAAAGGCTAATTCTTTTGTAACAAATAGCAAGTTATGTTTATGGGTTATTTTAAAGGAAAATGACTTATAGCTTGGTTATCATGTTTTGCACACTGTAGCTAATATTTACATTTTACCTGCAAGCTGCTGACAGCCTAAACTCAGTTCAAGACGCAGAGACATTTTAATGTATTTTTGTTTTATTCTGTTTACCTTTAGGGTTAAATAATATTAATGTTTACTTTAGGGTTGTATAAAAATATATAATTTATATAAAAAATGAAGTAAAAGTTTACAGGTAAACTTGGAAGTTGCAACCTTAATAAACGTCTTTCAATAACATTTATACAGCCCTATTTTGTTGATCGATGTAGCCTACATGGTAATAGTGTGGTGATGATTCTCCTTGACGAGTTATAAGAATGTGTAGCAGTTGTTGACTGCAAAGGGATGTATTTATTTACACATTAATTGTATTTATTACCCCATACCCCAATCCTCACAATAATGTAAAAACAGAAATTATAACCAGTATTATTCATATTATTTATTAAATTGTCCATTAAACCCTACCCAACCCTCACAATAATGTAAAAGCAGAAATTATAAGCAGTATTATTTATATTATTTATTAAATTGTCAATTAAACCATACCCAACCCTCACAGTAATGTAAAATCAGTACTTATTGTTATAATATAATTATCTTTAACTTCCGACTCAGCACTCATGCAGAGATTCTCACAGTCAGTGACGTCACGTTCCAAAGATTCGATTTTGAATCAAAGCATTCAATTCGGGCACTTATGACGCGCTGAATTGTCTCTCGAGCTCAGATACTGTAGCTAAAGTGAAAACTTTGGCCGTGGCGTGGAGTCATATGCTTCATTGCATTTAGAACAACACCGGCACGGCCTGGCACCCGGTTTACTCGATGCATTCCCTGGGACGAGGCTCCCCGTGTACGCTTGGGCAGTGATTACTAACAGCTCTAAGGACTTATAAAAACACGGGAAGCCGCGATCAACAAATGCAGACATCCCACCTCTCCAGGAATCCAAATTAATATCTTGGAAATCATGGAGGCAAGAGAGAGGAAAGAGCTCCAATGTAGAAATCCATATGGTAACGCTTTAATAGTACATGAATAATGATGTAAGTTACTAATACATAAATTAATGGTTACTTCATTATGAATGATGTTTTAAGGTATGTGCTTATCATGAACTTACTTTAACTACAACATAAGAGTCATATAATTTGAGAGAATAGCTACCGCAGTAGTTCGACTAAGTTTGGTAATTAACACTTTAGTTTTAGCTAAATGTAACTAACATAAACTCATGAGCTGTTACCGTATCTTTATGTCATCACTTTACTTGAAGGGGCACATAAGTTCTTAACTACTGAACTCCTGTTTAAATATAACAGTTCTGCTCGTCTGTCTAGTGCATGTTTACATTGAAAACAATAGAAAAGTGTTCTGTCTACATCAAAATTAAGTTTAAACAGGAGTTCATGAGCTAAAACTAAAATATAAATTAATACATTTACAAATATGACAAATCTGACCCATGTTGTAGTTAGTTCATGATTAGTGCATGCCTTAACTTATCATTAGTTCATAATAAAGTAATGTTTAGTTTACATATTAGCACATCATTCATGCACTATGCACAATTTATTGCAATTTTTTTTCCCTGTAGGCACTAGGCAGTAAGCATTAAATAAGTTACATGAATGGTGCATCTAGGACGGCACTCAGTGAGCACTCAAGAAGGTTGCTAATAATGCTCTGTGATTTGAGGAAAATATATAATTGTGATTTTTTTGACAGATATTGCGATTTCGATTTGATTTACGATTTAATTTTGTAGTCAAGCTTCAGCTCAATAATCTGTATTTTAGCTTCTAACTGCTGAAATGCAGTGAGTGTCAGTTAAAAAAAAGAACTTAAAAGATATTCACTTATATTAGCAAAAAACTCTTTTAGCTAACTGTTTAGCAAGGGCGTAGGTTTGCACTTGACATTGGTGGGGACGGGTGAATCAAACAACCCCCAGCCCCAATCCCTCAAAAATGAATATCATTTATATATATATATATATATATATATATATATATATATATATATATATATATATATATATATATATATATATATATATATATATATATATATATATATATATATATATATATATATATATATATATATATATATATATATATTATATAATACTGTTATTAATTATTTAACTACTATTAAAATATATTATAAATTATTCCTCTCTTCATACAATTTCAATCTTTATCAAGTAAATTAAATAATCAGGCCAGTAGACAAGGGGGGTCGGGTGGTTCTAAAGACCAAAAGTTAGATTATTATTATTATTATGTTTGATTTTTTTTATTATTCAAATGGCCAAATTCTGACTGGGGAAAGTTGAATGTTCTGGGCTGGCCAGTTTGTTATTTGCCTGTAGGTTTCAGTTTTTAATTTAAAACAAGTTTTAACAGATTTCAAGTATATATATATATATATATATATATATATATATATATATATATATATATATATATATATATATATATATATATATATATATATATATATATATATATATATATATATATACTGTATATATGTAATGATAGATGATAATAAATTTGTATTTTAAAAATAATTATCTTTTCATATTTGTTTATTATAAATGTTCATTATTTTTATAAAACTGTAATATAAAACTTACAGTTTAAATGCACATTTGTGGATAAACACTTACAATAGTAAAATAGTATGGTAAACAATTTTTGGTACATCAAAAAGTGTGGTTAGGATAACGATCCAACAAGATAATCCAGTAAAAAATTGTTCTTAAAATGTCACTAAAATGTAATATTTATACCTCATAATTAAGTAGCAAATCAGGTGAATAACTGCAAAAAGATTCAGTTTTTTTAGAAAAAATAACCATCCATTTCAGTAAGCTGGCTACGGGCCTGATAGCGTAATGTTAAAATACTGCTTATTAACTGATAAAGAAAAAGTCTGCTATGAAAATGACTTAAGCATTCACTGTAAAGCCGGTGGGACGGAGTTTTCAGGTAACAGTGTTTGCCACTGAATCTAAACATTTTAAGCACGAGATGTTTTAATGTTATTTAATCCTTCATTTAATCGTCTTGATGCTGTCAGTCGTGCGACTAACACTGCGTTCACCATTGCTAAAGAGCATGCATTCACCGAGATGAAACTAATATTGCAGGTCATAAAAAGACCGGTATTGCTGTTAGGACGGCATATGCAAATAATAAGTTATATGTCAAAATCATCTGTGCAATATCAGACACCACCCGTGAGAACACAGCACAGTTATTATTGTGTACTGTGTATTTTTACGTATACAACTATACATAACCAAATACTGCACATGCAATATACAAAGAAACATTTACATTTATATATATTATCTTAGATGTAACTACAATGTAATAGCAATGTAATTACAATGTGATGACTTAGTAGTTACAAAGTAACGACACAGTAGTTGCACAAAGATAAAAGTTTGTAAAATTACATGTGTATTGTGTATATTTCAGTATACAACTAGAAATAAATACTGTACATTCAATATACAAAGAAATATTTACATTTATAAATACTATCTTGGATGTAATTACAATGTAATGACTTAGTAAATACACTGTAGCGACACAGAAATTACACACAAGATAATAGTTTTAATTACATATTACATCTCAGAATCAATTACAATGTCATTACATCCAAACTAAAATTTTGTAATTATATATGTACTGTGTATATTTACATATGTGCATAAATCTTATCTTGGATGTATTACAATGTAACGACAGTAATTGCATACAAGAAAATGTTTTATAATTACATGTGTACTGTGTATATTTACGTATACAACTATAAATAAACAAACACAGTACATGCAATATACGAAGAAACATTTACATTTATAAATATTATCTTGGATGTAACTACAATGTAATTACAATGTAATGACAAAGTAATTACATCCAAGATAAAGGTTTGTAATTACATATGTACTGTGTATATATTTACATATAAATACACAAATACTGTACTTGAAATGTACAAAGAAACATATGTTTATAATTATTATCTTGGATGTAACTACAATGCAATAGCAATGTATACAACTATAAATAACCAAATATTGTACATGCAATATACAAAGAAACGTTTACATTTATAAATATTATCTTGGACGTAACTAAAATGTAATTACAATGTAATGACATAGTAACTACAATGTAACGACATAGTAGTTACATCAAAGATAAAAGTTTGTAATTACATATTACATCTCAGATGTAATTACAATGTTATAACAATATAATTACAATGTTATTACATCCAAAATAAAAGTTTGTAATTACATATGTACTGTGTAACTACATATGTGCATAAATATTATCTTGGATGTAATAATGTAATAGCAATGTAATTACAATATAATGACACAGTAATTGCACACAAGATAAGTTTGCAATTATATGTACTGTGTTTATTTACATATACAACTATAAATAACCAAATACAATGCATGCAATATACAAAGAAACATTTACATTTATAAATATTATGCTGGATGAAACTACAATATAATTACAATGTAACGATACAGTAATTGCCACAAGATAAAAGTTTATTACAAATTACATCTCAGATGTAATTAAAGTGTGATAACAATATAATTACAATGTCATTACATCCAAAATAAAAGTTTGTAATTACATGTGTACTGTGTATAGTTATGTATATAAAAATAATTTACAAATGCGGTACATGGAATGTACAAAAACATTCCATTTATATATATTATCTTGGATGTAACTGCAGAGTAATTACAATGTAATGACATAGTTATTACAATGTAGCGACACAGTAATTACATCCAAGATAAAAGTGTGTAATTACATGTTACTACTCAGATGTAATTACAATGTTATAACAATGTAATTACAATGTCATTACATCCAAAATAGAAGTTTAAAATTATATATGTACTGTGTATATTTACATATAAACAGTGTTGTGCAAGTTACTTCCAAACTGTAATACATTACAGATTACTTGTTACTGTTATTTAAAAGTAATCCCTTACATTACAATATTACTGTCTCAGAATTGTAATATGTTACATTACTCTTATATTACTTTTTAGTTACTTTCACCAAAATAACTCCAGAATTAGAACTTATCATTCTAAAGTGACCAAATGTACTGCAGAGCATTTTACGTCCAGTAGAAAGCGATATGATGTAGCATAATGACTGTGACCTATCCAGGCTACTAACAATATAGTATATAACTGGCAACGTGAAGGCTCAAGACAATGCAGGAGAGGATGACAGTCAGATTCACAAATGATCTGTTAAAAGTATGGTAGAGTTAAAGTGGTTATATGGCAATATCTGTGAATATTCTTTCATTCATTCATTGTCTTGTCAGCTTAGTCCCTTTATTAATCCGGGGTCGCCACAGCGGAATGAACCGCCAACTTATCCAGCACAATTTTACACAGCAGATGCCCTTCCAGCCGCAACCCATCTCTGGGAAACATCCTCACACTCATTTACACTCATAGACTACGGACAATTTAGCTTACCCAATTCACCTGTACCGCATGTCTTTGGACTGTGGGGGAAACCGGAGCACCCGGAGGAAACCCACGCGAACACAGGGAAACGCCAACTGACCCATATCTGTGAATAGCTTGACTATATTCATATTAGACACAACAGGCCTATATGTAAACTCCAATGCCATGACAAAATGCAGATTTCTTTTCTCTTCTTATTGTTGCCATTATTGTGTTCACTTTAAATTCAAGTGGCTCACAACACAAAACAGTCATGCACAAAGTGAGCATGATGAGCATAGCTTTCTCAATATAATGCTCGTGCACCGATTGCCTCTGTGGACAAAACTGCTTGTGAGCTCTCAATATACGCTGGTCGCGTGCAAATTTTCTAACGTTCTCTCAAATATGCACTGCTCACGCACAAATTTTCTTGCCCGCTCTCAGTACACTCGCTCAGTGAGATTATATGCAGACTCGCAATTTGTCTTGTGTTCCCTCTTCCTTTTGTGCTTTTTGATATGATTCATATTGGTGCACTTACATATAAATTTTTTTATCTAATAAACCATAACCTTTTTGGCTGTATGTTATATGATGAGATATTTCCAGTTTTAAACACTAAAAGACAGAGAATAGACATTGGATGTAAAGAATATGTTTTATTTTAAAAACATTTAAACATCTAAAAGGTGCACCATACTAATCAAAACAAAAACATTTAAACTAAAATATAACTAACTCATGCAGAAATGTAACTGATAGAAAATATGGATAAACTTGATAAGGTATTACTGTATAGCCTACTGTACTATTCACTCTACAAATAAATGTCACTATAAATCCCATTTTATCATGGCAACTAAAATAAAGTAAATTGGTCTCTACTGTTTTCCACATTGTTGATAAGATTGTGCAGGACATTTTGTCCGTCATCCTCTTCATTTTGAGGAAAAGCTGTTCCACAGGGCCCCTGAACACACATACTGGCATGTACTGCATGTACTATAGTAAAGTACTTCAATTAATCTGTTGTGGTAATACTATAGTTGCTATGGTAACACAAGTGTAATGTATAATAAATGACCCAATGCTGTAGTGTTTTTTTACAACATAGGGTATAATATACTACAATTCACCACACTTTACTGTAGTAAACTTTGTATTTCATTTTATGAATTCACTATTCTTAATACTACAGTATGCTGAAGCATTCATTAACAAGTTGTAAATATTACTAGCCTAAAACAGTAGTATACCTAACTCTCAAAAACACTTGTATTTATTATAGAATTTACATTAACCTGTAGGTAAATAGTGCAGCAATATACCTGTATAAACCATATCAACATTCTTGGGATAACAATTTAACAGGAGGATCTCTGGAGAGCAAAAGCACAAAAAGAGGAGGAAACACAAGGCACAAATTGTGAGTCTGCATCGTCTGACGGAGAGAGCAGATCATTCACACGTGAGCAGCCCAGACAGTGTTTTGAGTGCACGAGAGGAGTTTTGTTCACCACACCGGCGCGTTCGCTTGCTCGTATTACATGAATGCGCTCTCGACTTGTAATATTTACGACATTTGTCAGTGAAATAACACCAAATGCACGTACGTCCATCTCGCGAATGTCTTCTGTCATTTCCATCTATTTGCCGCTTTTCCGCAGCGCGTTAGGGCTTAATGTTACTGCGAACCAGGCTGAGCCACTAGCCCCGGACCTCAAGCTCAGAGGCTGAAATCATTCCGCGTTCAAAGAAGTTCCAATAGCCAGAGGGAGATTAATGACAACACACACATATGTTCACTTACCACGAACAGAAAATAGATCTGCGGTATTTTTTATTTGTTAATGTCTTGCGGGCGAAAAGTTTGTTGTAACGCACGCGTTACTGAACATGTACCGAGTAAAATATTACTGAAAATGTAAAAGTAATGCCTTACACTACTGCGTTACAGGAAAAAGTAATATGTTACTGTAATACATTACTTTTGTAACGCATTGCTCCCAACACTGCATATAAATACACAAGCGCTGTACTTGAATATACAAAGAAACATGTTTAATGATTATTTTGGATGTAATAACAATGTAATAGCAATGTAATTACAATTTAATGATATAGTAATTACAATGTAATGATACAGTAGTTGCACACAAGATAAAAGTTTGTAATTACATGTGGACTGTGTATATTTACGTATACAACTATACATAACCAAATACTGTACATGACATATACTAAGAAACATTTAAGTTTATAAATATTATCTTGGATAAAATTACAATGTAATGAGATAGTAATTAGGTTTGTAATTACATGTATATTGTGTATATTTACGTATACAACTATAAATGAAAAATTACTGTATATGCAATATATAAAGAAACATTTGCATTTATAAATATTATCTTGGATGAAACTACAATGTAATTACAATGTAATGACACAGTAATTACATACAAGATAAAGGTTTGTAATTACATATTACATCTCAGATGTAAATACAATGTTATAACAATGTAATAACAATGTCATCACATCCAAAATAAAAGTTTGTAATTACATATCGTTGCCTTGGAATTATAAGATTCTGCCTGTGTTCTAATTGATTTTGAGATATTAAGCTTCAAAGATTTGCATTCCATATAGCAAACAATATGTGCGGAACAGTGCTCTATCATACATTAACATGACAGAGACCCTAAATGTACTCTACTTTTAAATGATCAAAATTCTCTTAAATTTGGAAATAGGGGTTAAAACAAACAGAGCAAACACAGATAGAACATACTAATTCTAAAAAGTTAATTTCCGCTTGAAATTATATGGTTCTATCTGGCGGATCATTAATTAAAGCATTACTTTTCCAAGAAATAACATCAGTCTGCTTATTAATTTAGTTTAAAAAATAAAAATTGGTGTTGCAACAATATGTTGATGTTTGAGAAAGTTCCATTTTTTGCTTTCTATAACATAATGAACGTTTTAGGATGAATATTTTCATTCATTCATTTATTTTCTTGTCGGCTTTGTCCCTTGCGGGGTCGCCACAGCGGAATGAACCGCTAACTTATCCAGCACGATTTTACGCAGCGGATGCCCTTCCAGCCGCAACCCATCTCTGGGAACTTTCACACACACATTCACACTCATACACTATGGACAATTTAGCTTACCCAATTCACCTGTACTGCATGTCTTTGGACTGTGGGGGAAACCGGAGCACCCGGAGGAAACCCACGCGAACGCAGGGAGAACATGCAAACTCCACACAGAAACGCCAACTGACCCAGCCCAGCCGAGGTTCGAACCTGCGACCCAGCGACGTTCTTGCTGTGAGGCAACAGCACTACCTACTGCGCCACTGCGTTGCCCCGGATGAATATTTTATCATGTTCAAATTAAACATACAAGGCTGTGCTAAATATTTTGTCCTGTGCAGCTGTTAATTTTATGCAATTTATATGAGTTATATATTTTATATAAACTACTGAATTATATTTATTGAATTATATGCCCCTTAAATTAATTTCAGTATTTGCCCTTCAAGGCAAATTTAAAGACTTTAAAAGAAAACAGATAATGAACAAATGAGTTTAATAAAGACTGAATAATGTTTCACTGACTATATATACACAAATAAAAATATTTCACATTTAATGTTACATTTTTAATAACTGTTTCTTTTTCAACAATGTAATATTTAACATTTCATCTTAATGTCAAAAATGCTTCATCAAATTTACACACATTTTTTCAGTTTCAGGTTTCTTCTGACAAAAATGTCAGATAGAACCTTATAAGTCTAAGGTGATGATGTCTCAAAAAAAGCTCTGTATTTGCTGCCATAAAACCTGAGCTGGAATTTTTTAGCAGTCTGTAGACTGGAGTATTATTCAATATTTTTGTCTCATACTGATTAACTATGTCAAAGTTTGTAACCATAAAAAGCACCTTCAGATCAGCTACTGGCATTTGAAACAGCCAATGAAGTATTGTAGGTATCGCCAATGTAGGACTTTTTTATGTTGCGTGTCTTATTTTCCTGTCTTATTTTGACTTGCTCCTGAATCTACCCCTACTATCTGTCTGTTACTTTCTTTATATGTGATGTATAATTTCCATCCATACTCCAAGCATTTATCAACTTCAGTATTATTAAGTTTTGTTGTCTTATCTCAAGCCTTGGCAAATAACTGAGAAAGCACCAATGTAGACTTCTTACAAAGTATTTTAAAAATACAAAAATACAAGACAAAGTATTTTGATACAAAATAATAAGCCATTGTTGTAAACCCTATCAAATACAAATTACAAAATACTATTTTGTATTTAAAATACATATTTGAAATACATGTATCATAAATACTGCCTATCTTCCTTTCAAGAAGGTTGCTGGTGTGAGTCCCTGTTGGGCCAGGACACCTTTTTGTGCAGAATATTTGGAGTGTGGGTGCTCTGGTTTCTCCTAAAGTCCAAAAAAATGCAGTGTGTGTGTGTGAGAAAGAGTGTATTCTAAATCACCAGTAAAACATATGCCAAAGTAATTGGCGGTTCATTCGCTGTGGCAAACCCCTGATAACTCAGGGAGTAAAACCAAACAAAAGTGTGTAAGAATAGCGCATCCCTCACTGACACACGCTGTGCTCTGTTAGTACCATTCTGTGATTGCACTGTCAGGTTTTCTGGGGCTTCCACCAAAAATCATACATGCTCACTTGTCGGGAATATACTTTATTTGGCTACACTTTTTATTAGATACAGATAGAGTTCGTTCCATGTTGTCAGATGATAGTCTAATACAGAATGATGAAAACTTGGCTGGTGTTTGGAAATATTAGGTAATTGAATAATGATAATTAATACTAATAGTAATAATGAGTTGATGATGTCTGCAAATGATCCCCTCTGCGGTGGGTGGTGGGTGGGAGCAGAGGCGGCCAGCAGGTTCAAGTCTTTATAATTCAATTAGTAGAATCAACTAATATTTTAATTTTATATCAGTGCTTCACCACCATGCTGTTATTTTATTTAACATAGCCTAAAATATTATCTGATCAACGATAGTAAATAAAGTTCATTTGACAAAAGAAAAGATGTGACAACACACTGTTCCTTAATTTGTAAAACATGTGAGTGCCCTCTTGTGGCGAACAAGCTGAAATGCAGTTTTTCGTATTTTTAAGAAGACTTTTGGCCACTATATTCAGAGCCTTTACAATAGAGATTGAACAGATTAATTATGTTTAGTGATGCTAATTAAATGAAAACAAATGTATAAATGAATTCCTTCATTAGTTAGCAAAATCATCACATGGCACACATCATTCATTCATTTTCCTTAGTCCCATATTTATCAGGGGTCGCCACAGCGGAATGAACCGCCAAATACTCTGGCATATGTTTTAAGCAGTGGATGCCCTTCCAGCCTGGTACTGGGAAGCACCCATACAAACTCGCATTCAAACACGCCAGTTTTATTTACCCAATTCACTTATAGCGCATTTCTTTGGACTGTGGGGGAAACCAGAGCACCTAGAGGAAAGCCAAAGAAATGCCAGCTGGCCCAGCCGAGACGTGAACAGTGTTGCAAGATGTAGCTGATTCCAGCCCAAAAACTATCCAAAACCCACCAAAATGCAAAAACAACCGCAAAGTGTTGTGGGGGTTGGACGGTCACGATTGTCACGCAAAGTTGAGGGGAGGGGAATCGCGGGCATGCCTTTACAAAACCACCCAAATAAATACTACCCGCCTGTCATATTTTACCTGCACAATCGGATTCAAAACCACCCAATCTGGCAACACTGGACGTGAACCAGTGACCTTCTGACTGTAAGGCAACAGTGCTAACCACTGAGCCAGAGAAACACTTTCCATCCTGAAATTGTTGAGAAATAACACTACATAAGAGAGGCAATGGATGAAACAAAACTGAAAAGCATACTGTACCTTTACCTGAGAATGCTAAGAGTGACAAGAGTGCATGTTTTCAGTCACTCTTCATTACTTTAAAAGCAACTATTACTAATTGCCTTTGTAATAATATTTTCTGCTGACAGCCTCTGCTCTAAATAAATGAATGCTTCAATGAGACTGATGAAATCTGCCTTGAGTTCCTCCTTTTCCATCCCGATTTTTAACAGACTGTACTTTGTCTTCTGGGACAAGAGACTGCGCTTTTGATTGCATTATCTAGAACAGTAATTCCCAACATTTTATTGGCTGACACTCCCTTTTCGCCCAGAAAATATTGCCCCTTCCACATTTAATGATAATATCGCTCATGTAAGTTAGCAGTAGGTATGACAAAAAAAAGGTTGTTTTCAAACAAACAGTATGGTTATAACTTTATCGGTAACACTTTACAATAACAGTACATGAATAATGATGTATTAATATGTAAACTAAACATCACTTTATTATGAATTAATGATGAGTTAAGGTATGCACTAATCATGAACTAACTTGAACTACAACATGAGTCACATGAGTTCATGTGTGAATTACGGCTACCTTAATTACTTGTTAGTACATGTTGTTAATTAATGTATTAATTAACATTTAAGTTTAAGCTAAATGTAACCAACATGAACTCATGAGCTGTTAATGTATGATTATGTCATGACTTTACTTGGAGGGGCACATCATCATTAACTCATCCTTAACTACTCATGAACTCCTGTTCATGCTGATGTTGAAAGAACACTTTTCTATTGTTTTTCAGTGTAAACTGACTAATTGGACGAGCATAAGGAGTTCATGAGTAGTTAAGAATGGGTTAATGATGATGTGCCCCTTCAAGTAAAGTCATAACATAATTATATATTAACATATCATGAGTTCATGATGGTTAAATTAAGCATAAACTAATGTGGTAATTAATACATTAATTAACAAACAATCATGTACTAACAAGTAATTAAGGTAGCCGTAATTCACACATGAACTCATGTGACTCATGTTGTAGTTCAAGTTAGTTCATGATTAGTGCATACATTAACTCATCATTAATTCATAATAAAGTAATGTTTAGTTTATATATTAATACATCATTATTCATGTACTGTTATTGTAAAGTGTTACCACTTTATCTATAGATATGTTTATGCACAAATAATAGCCTAATGTAAAATATAAAAGCAAAACATCTGTAGGCCATTTGGGTTGGGTACACCTTGGGGAGTCATCTGCAAATGTCTAACTAATTTGGACAGCCTCATGCATTCATTAATAAGAACTTTGGCGGAGATAATGCACTGTGGCTGGGTCAGGGACTTTTTGCTTTGAGAAAATGGAATAAACTCATAGTTCAGGTAACTATCTTGTTATTTCCTGCATTTCGTGTTTCCAGTAATGCTAGTGCTGTGATCCGAATTGTTTGGAGCTTCCTCACCTGGGTCCAGTATTCTTGGGTCATTGCTATTAGCTGCTGAAGCCGAATCAGAACCTTTTTTTTTGTGGAGGACGAATTACAAATTTGTAAATTGTTTTGGTCAGCAAGGTGATAAAATGAACTAAGGCAACATGATCGCTCTCTTAATTGTCCACTGCTAAAAAATTTTTAAATATGTCGCGACCCCCCACAGAGCTCGCTGAGGCCAACTTGTGGTCTTTTGGCCATGTCACCCCAATTTTATCCTCCTTACACTGGCTGTAAGGTTCCGTATTGATTGTAAAATATTGCTTCTTACCTATAAAGCTTTAAATAATCTAGCTCCTGTTTATCTAACCAACCTTCTGTCTCACTACAATCCAACCCACTTTTTAAGATCTCAAAACTCAGGGCTTCTGGTAGTGCCTAGAATAGCAAAGGAGGTCGAGCCTTTTTATGGCTCCTAAACTCTGGAATAACCTTCCTGATAATGTCCGAGGCTCAGACACACTCTCTCAGTTCAAAACTAGATTAAAGACCTATCTTTTTATTAAAGCATACTTAAAATAATTATAAAAGCACAGTGCACATAATGGTATGATGCATAAGTGTACTCCACGCAGGTGAGTGGGCTTGACAAACCACCTGTAGGACACACTCCTCCTGTCTTAATGCACCAGACATTTTGTTTGAAATACTTATATGCTTTACATGTTTGTTTCTATATTTGTTTATATAACTACTATTTTTATTTAGAACACTTCATTTTTGCATCTCGTTTATACACACTATGAACAGCAGCGACGCTAATTATTTTTTTTATTTCCACCTGGGGATGCTTATCCCGAGGCCTCTAGAGATTATGCAGCGCCATTGATGCAATCCAAGACCTGTAAAGAAATGATGCCAAGGTATCCATAATCCTGAAAAACCACAGTGACAGACGAGTCTTCGCATTGATCTTGTGGGCCAGCCTGAAAACCCACTGGTGACCTACTCACACCTGCAGTTTCTCCACGATGGACGTCCAGTGTTCTCCAGCCTCCGGCGCCTAGACTGCAGCTCTGCACAAGAAGTTTGGCCAGAGGAGAAATGGTCGTGCCCAACTGAGCCTGGTTTCTCTCAAGGTTTTTTCCCTTCACTTTTATCAATTAGTGAAGTTTTGTTCCTCACCACTGTCGCCACTGGCTTGCTTGGTTTGGGACTTGTGGAGCTGCGCAACTATGGATTTGCTCTTCAGTGTTTGGACTTTCAGCAGTAAAATTTAAACTAAAATGAACTGAACTAAACTGAACTTCAACTCTGAAAACTGGACTGACCCAGTTTTGATTTACTAGAACTTCTATGTTCCGCTGCATAGACACAATCTACATTGTAAAAGCACTGTAGAAATAAAGATGAATTAAATTGAATTGAACATTATCACTCAGCTCAATCTTCCTGAAGAATCAGTTATGGTAAAGGATAAAGTTTTCTTCAACGATTCTTTGCCTGAGATTGTTACATTTTTACACCAACAACACTACTTTTAGGAATTCTGAGTTCATGTGCTTGTGAAGTTTAACTACATCTTGAAAAGGTAATAACCTCACTGTTCAAAGGAACAAGTCTTCTTGATGAGTCTCTTTCCTAAAAGATTCGAAAAGAAAAACATATTTGAGACTAACAAATTGTTCCAAACTGTAGGGTTTTTAGTTATTATTATTGACGGTGTCGTAAGACCAAACCAAAATAGAGCAAAATTATTTATGAGGTGCATGACATATTTTCTATTGATTATTTTAAATAACAACTGCACGATTAATCCAAAATTTGTAAATTATTCCTAATTTTCAGGAATTTGACAGTCTATTTAAAATTTCACAATTAAAGTTTCAGTGGATTCACTGCCACTCAGAGAGCAGGTGTCAAGTTATCAAACAGCTTCAGAGATAGTTTTTGTTCAGTCTCACTACATTGTTCCACCTTTTGAAAGTACCTGAATGCTTTAAATAAATTGTGTTGGATACATTGTTGCAGCAGTAGGTGGCAGCATGTGGCTGTTAAAAAATATTTTAACACAAAATAATGGTTGTTAGCTTCACTTTAAAGAAAACAACACTATCTCAGTATTATAACCCTTGTTCAATAAAAGTCTTTGTTTTATATTAGTTACAACATATCTCTTACAATAAAGGCTGAGTTTCTAATTAAAGATCAAATTATGTTCCTCATTAATCATTATTTAACGGAGTAACATGGCTTTCCAAGACCAGCACTGAGATTGCTCTTTACTTACTCTTTACTTTGTCTTGAAATCAAAATTTACTCTTTTTTTTTTTTTTTTTTTGCTTTATTAGGTTCATCTTAGGTCAGACAACACACACACACACACACACACACACACACACACACACACACACACACACACACACACACACACACACACACACACACACACACACACACACGCACACACACACACACACAGTTGAAGTCAGAATTTTTTGCCCCCCTCTGATTTGTTTTTCTTTTTTAAATATTTCCCATATGATGTTTCACAGAGCAAAGAAATTTTTCACTTATTTGTTTTATTTCTGCAGTTTTTAATTTTTTAAAAACCATTTTAAGTCAAAATTATCAGCCCCTTTAAGCTATATCTTTTTTGATAGTCTACAGAACAAACCATCATTATACAATAACTTCCCTAATTACCCTAACCTGCCTAATTAACCTAGTTAAGCCTTTAAATGTCACTTTAAGCTGTATAGAAGTATCTTGAAAAATATCTAGTCTAATATTATTTACTGTCATCATGGCAAAGATAAAATTATTCTTGTTATTAGAAATGTGTTGAAAAAATCTTCTCACCGTTAAACAGAAATCGGAGAAAAAAATAAACAAGGAGGCTAATAATTCAGGGGGGGCTAATAATTCTGACTTCAACTGTGTATATACACACTGATACAATTCACCAAACATGAAATTATCAGCAAAACATTATTATACACTAAATAAGTATATAAGTAATAAGGTAAAATACCACATATATACATAAAACATACTTGTATATTTATAACAAATCTGTTCATACAACTCAGCATTCAGATCCTTTGACTAACTGCATCTCTGTTTAATGTTTAATCGTCTTTTTTCATATTTATTTTGTGTTGTCACTTGTCACTTTATGTACACTGGACGCTTCTGTAGCCCAAACAATTTCCTTGTGTGTGTGAAGCACACTTGGCAATAAAACTGATTCTGATAAGTTGCTATTATTTTCATAAACATACAGACAACTTTAGAATTGTTATTGTTTACTTTATTTCCCACTTATTCACTCATTATTACTGTCATTCTGTGTTCTTGTGTTGGTATGTATCTTGAGCTTCTGAATAAAACACAAACAATTCCTTGAATGTTTGCACACACTCTGCGAATAAAGGGTGTTTAATTCAGTTTGTATGAATGAGATTTACATTTTAGTGAACTTGTGATTCATCCTATACTTCAGTTTAGTCCCTGATTTTTCAGAGGTTGCCACAGCGGAAAGAACCGCCAATTACTCTAGTTGTTTGTTTATGCGGCTGATGCTTTCCAGCCGCAAATTGTGATTTCATATATTTTATATATATGAAAATGCAAGCAAACACTTTAAAACCACTAGATGTCACTGTTCAACCGATTCAATATTTGCTAGCTAGTGCACTCATTAAAAACTGCCTATTTCCTTATTAAAGCTGCCTTCATTTAATTCATTTATATTACTAAATACAGACCACAGCTGCCCACACATACCTTAACCTGACACGTGAGGTGACTGATCATTTTAATGAATAATAATATATCAACTGTCAAATATCAAACCAAAACAATCTCCAGATCCTATAGCATCTTGTTCAAAGTAAATACAACCATTACAATTGCCCCTTATGATACAAATTGTATGGAAGTCTTGTCCACATTGTGAACCCACTTTTGCTCCACTTATGTAAGGTTACTAGGCAACAGAGGCAGTGTTTCTGGAGCAACTGAGAAAGCACGAGGTTTCCGAGAAATGGCCTGATATAGCTATAGGCCTAAGTGATGAATCTGAACAGAGGAAAACCGGGAATTTAAAAAAAGTTTTTTATTGATACTGGATTGGTGTATGCAGTTTTATTTCTTAGCTCAAAAACTATTCATTTTTACAGGATTTTTTTTTAACAAATTTAGTTTATTTTATATGATATTTACATGTCTGCTAGAACACAAAATACAATTAGCACCAACCAATCATTTGTTTCGAAGTATACTATCACTGAAAAACATTCAAAGATAACTCCTTGGATTTACTTTTTTTTTTGTACGTTAAGTGTTTGTAAATAATTTATTTGGGCTGAATTTAAACAAACAAATTAAGTTGAACATTACTAAATTTCAACCCATATAAATTGTTTGCAACAATTTTGCAGAAATAATTTTTTTCAGTGAAAGGGTAAAAAAGTAAACATGCTGATGAACTAGAAGCTGCATTGAGGATTTGTATAGAATACTGCAGGAGTTCCCAAACTCCAAATGCCAGTGACTCATGACCCCCAAATTCCTCAGGGGTGGTTATAGATACAAATGTTGCACATACAGTAATAGGCCTATACAAACAGGAGCATATTGAACACACAAAAAAGTGCCACAGTCTAACAACCATATAATTTTTATAGTCATTTATTAATTTTTATAGTCATTTATTAATTTGTGTTTAAATCTGCGGATTTATGCGGAATGATTTTGGGAGTATCATAACTAAAACCTTAATATATGAACTAAAAAGTAATACCTTTTTAACTTGTACTTAATGTTTACAATGCAATATTTGTTAAACAGAGCAAGTCTTCTACTGTATAAATTATATGAACATTTTCATATTAGTCAATAATTATACTGAAATTAATTTAAAAACTGAATAAATATAAATGTACACACATTTACACTAGTAAATAAACAGAATCAATGATGGGCTAAAAATCTGTGGAAATCTGCGGAATGTTGCGTGCGGAGATTCCCTGTGGGCCTAATTATGATTACTGTGAAGCACATGATTAATTGAAGCAAATCCCACAGATACACTATATCTGTTTGGGTTTTAAAAAAGCATTTTAAACCAACTGCTTTGATAATTGAAAAATTTGCCTTTATTGACAATGTCCTTCCCATATAGCTAAATAAAAAAGTTTTAAAAGTTAATCAGAGTGAAAAATCAGTTATTGCAACTATGCTGCATTCTTTCCCACGGTCTGAATAATACATCAAACAGCTAAAATAACACAAACATTTTCTTTTCCTTCAGTTCTCCCTCTGCTGGTTATTGAATGTTAGCTTTTGTGCTTTTTATTTGTCAGTTCTGTCAAAATGTTTTTGTATCAGACTGCAGCACACAACACATTCATTGCAAAATTGTAGTGCTACTTAGAAATAAAAGAGAAGACAAAACAACAACAACCATTTCCATTTATTTTAATCAACGCTTCTAAGAAAAAATCTGGAAAATACCATTACAGATTTGTAGGCTATTTAGGACATTTACACAAAAATGTTTATTATTATTTTTATTATTCATTATTATTATTAGCTATAAAATTAAACCCTAACAGGAAGCAGGCAATCAGGCTTAAATGCGATATTCATCAAACAGCGAACATTAGGAGTCAAAACATGCATATGTTGTGGGTCTCTCCACTTGATTACATGGTGAAGCTCTGGCTCTATAAAAAGACCCAGTGTTGGGGCACACGCGCAGTCTGTGGGACAAACACAAGCGAATGCTAAAAGAGTCCGCCCGGTCCAGACTCACTCGGACTACGCTCTGCATTTTAGCATAATGGCCCTTAGAAGAGTAAAGGAAGAAGGTAAGCGATCTATAGCGTGACATACACTAACGTATTTTGCAAATAATGTGTTTTGATTTTAAATGTAAATGGACGTGGATTCAAGCTTTTGTTGGAGCTATGACTTGGCTAATCTTGTCGGTTGGTTGGTAGCTTATTTATACAGAATACAGCCTTATGTGGGTTATATCTGCTATATTTGCGATTCACAGATTTATGCTAAGTCATTGCAAGAGAGAACGCTGCCTGCGGGTTTCCACAAGCTAACGTTAACTAATTAACGGACGTCACGGTTGTCTGAAATCTTTGTCAGTACAGTAGTCTGTCTAAGGTGCTAAATTGCGAGACAGCAATCAAGTTTTGACGATAATTCCCATGTAACACAACGTGTATTGTATTCGAATATATATATTTTTTGTAGTTTGACCAAGTCTAATTTACCGCCCTTTTTATTCCGTTTTAGAGAATAGCCTAATCTATACTCATATCAGCGTTAAAGTTAAGTCATGGCATTACGTCTTCATCGTAATTAGCATCTTCTAGCGGAACATATCGAAGTAACTGATTTAATAATAACAAAAAATGTCATAAAACAATGATGATGCGCTTAACAGGGACGTGCTGTAATGGCGCTAATCGATATAAGAATGTTCGGAGTTCGGAACCGCGTGAGCCCGTTATGAGACATTTTTCCTAATAATGATAAAGAAGACTGGAAGGCTGAATATTAGACTGAACTCGTGGCAGAAAAGATTCGAGTTTTCTCCATCTGGCACGGTGGATACGTCCAGAGTGTGTGGACTGCAGAGGCACCTCCCCTGCGTGCGCGGACTCATCTTTCCTTTCAGACTCCTTTCTAAACACAAACACAGTTCGATTGCTTTGCGGCGATTCCGGTGTTGTATCGAAATCTGACTCCCCTCCCTTGAATAAAAAAAACTGTTCTAATGAAGCTACAATCAAATAATTTGGCAAAATTACTCTATAGAGTAAGATTTGACATCAGCGTGGTTTATATGTGACCTTAAACCTGTATTTGTAGAGGAGTACATTTAAATCAGCGTGCACCATTTATGAGACTCGTGTACTTTAATGTTGTTGTAAAATACATTTAAAAGAAAGAAGCTTTTGTGAATGTTCAACATTAAAGGAAATTCTAAAAACCTAGTTCTCATTTTCAAACATTGAGGTAAAGTTGGTTTTATATTCACACATTCGTTCGCTGACAACTTGTGACTTGCTTCCTATATTGTTTACCATGGTACTTTGTATATTCGGTCTGAAATTTATTACATGCAAGTATGACATGAAAACAGCATTAGCACTATTTATTTGACTGAACAATGTTGTACTTTGAAAGTCATTGGCTGCTAAAATGATTTCACTATTTAAAATATGCAAAAATACTTTCCTGAAATTATATTATTAAGGAGAATGTCTGAATGTGTGAATATAAACCTAACTTTACCACAATTTTTCAAACTACAATTTAAAAGCTTTAAGAGAATATATATTTTACAGATAGAGCTTAAGTTTGCTTGTGCTACTAATGTATGTTCCCTATTTCTTTGTCTGTCTTTCTTTCTTTAAATGGTCTTTAAGTTAACTAATATTTATTTTAATTAATATATAATATCTATAAGAGTGCGCCCTGCTGGAGCTCTGTCACTCGAGAGGAGCTCGGAGTAGAGCCGCTGCTCCTCCACATCGAGAGAAGTCAGTTGAGGTGGCTCGGGCATCTGTTTCGGATGCCTCCTGGACGCCTTCCTAGGGAGGTGTTCCAGGCATGTCTCACCGGGAGGCGGCCTTGGGGAAGGCCCAGGACACGCTGGAGGGACTATGTCTCTCGGCTGGCCTGGGAACGCCTCGGGATCCCCCCGGAGGAGCTGGAGGAAGTGTCTGGGGAGAGGGAAGTCTGGGGTTCTCTCCTAAGACTGCTACCCCCGCGACCCGGCCCCGGAAAAGCGGCAGAAAATGAATGAATGAATGAATAATATATAATATTAATATAGAACTAAATACATATTTAGTCAAGTATTTTATTTTTATTATATATTATTAATGTCCTTTATCCATGAAAATGGAATTTAATTTAAATTTAGCCTAATAAATGATTAGGTTTAAAAAAAAAAAAAAGCAGAGGGCAATCAAATTCCTCAAAGCAACAAAAGAAGACAAGTCAGTTAAGCAGTACACAATTTTTATATGTAAGAGACAGCGAGAGAGAGAGAGAGAGAGAGCGAGAGAGAGTGTTGTTGCTCATTCAAATGATCATCAATCACAACTTCAAGGTTGATGCACCTAATGGTGAGTTGAGACTGCATGATTTTCAAAGTAGTCATGTCACAGATGTTTTCACACTGCATGACTATCTGGGTTAGCGTTCTGTCGGTGCTGTGTTTACACTGAGGGACGGATCGGCAACATGGGGTTTTACACTGCATGACTTTAAAATAGGAAGAATCACAGACAACATTGTCCAAATTACATCTCACAACCAAACAAATGCGAGAAGTGACATGGAAACAACGCGAGGTCATGTAATATATCTTTCGTTATTAACTACATAATGGAAAAAGAAGGCTTTAGCTTTAGAAAATTTACTTATTTTGCGCACCTGGTTTTGAAGAGAATTAGCAATTTCTCCTCAACTTTTTTTTTACTTTTCGACTCTGTTGTGATATTGCTCAGATGACATGTTAAACAAACACGGTGCTCCTGCCAAATTTACACTAGTTTTTCCTCCATTTCTTGAGTCCAAATAAACTCAAAATGAGCGCTTTTGACTTCTCCCCCAACCCCCCGCTGGCCTGCAGGTACCCATACTAGTGAATGCTCCAGATATTTAGCATGCCAAATATCTCACGGGTGTCGGCGACTCATCTGCGATTCTCTCAGATTGCGTCTTTGATAGTTCACACTGTGTGATTGTTACTTGCGTGCACGAGCACCGATTTGTCGGTGATTTCAGGCCTTTGTAGCCGATTTCACAAAATCTGCCGGCGAGTCAAAATCGGGGCTAAAATTATGCAGTCTGAACTCGGCATAACCGAGTTGATAGTAGAAGTTCAAATAGCACAGTTAAGTTGAAGAACTGTTGAGATACAATCAGAGATAGTTAGATCATAACATGGTTGCAGTTCAGAACAAGTGAAATGGAACACTGATGGCAAAAAGAAGAAAAGCCGAACCTGATATACTTTATTTCATCTGCTTTAATCTAGTGCTAAATTAATTAATTTAGAGAAGAACATGCATTTGGTAAGTCTTGTATGCATATTTGATAAGTTAGCCAAATTGCAACTTGCTGGCTTGTATGCTAGCTAACTGACACAAAGATGGGATATTACTACAACAACAAATTAAAAAAAATTCTACCCTGGGCTATATTATGACATCCCTTTGTTGCTTAAGTAATTAAGATAGTTGACTAAACATGCCAACCTATATTTGAGGTGGTGTTATAGGACAGAAATGATTAACTGAAACCATTACATAACAAAGTCCTCATAATGATAGTTGTTTTTACATATTTTCATATTAACATCGCTCTCCGAAGTGTGGACGCGGTCTGGATGTTTGTTCTCCGTATATCGTTGCAAAGGTATTTCCAATGTCTTTTTACTTTTAATCAAAGAAGTAAGAAGAGCTTCACAGAGAGTATATCAGTATATCATCATATGACAAAATCACATTATGTCAGGGTTGTTACATCTGTATTTTTTTATTTTTGTTTTCCTCACAGAGCTCTGACAATCCTTGTGTTCTTCTGCTGTGTTTGTGTGAGCAAATGGCTTCGCTTTGTTTGTCTGTTGTTTGACACTACCCATCTTGTTACTGCTTATTTATTAATCCCCCCACTTGTCCTGCCTCACTAATTGCACTGCTGGATCTACATCACAGGTCTCAAACTCAATTCCTGGAGGGCCACACAGTTTTGCTCCAACCCCAGCTGATCCAAATTATTGAGGTGTTCATGACTCTTTTGAACACCACGATTATTTGGATCAGCTGTGTTTGATTAGGGTTGGAGCAAAACAGTGCAGAGCTGCGGACCTCCAGGAATTGAGTTAAAGACCTATGCTCTACATTTTATTCTATGGGTGTTTTCAGTACATTGCTAAATCATGATTGTATTTCCCTTGTGTTTGCTGCTTGCAGTCCTGTTGTTCAGTCTTGTCCACGTGCCGTTGTTTTTTTCTAAACAGGGAACATTTTGTTAATTTTATTTACCAATAAAAAGCAGACATCACTGGACTTGTGTCCTTGACCTATCCATACAACTAAATCTGACAGAACAAAAAGGCAAACAAGAGAACTAAAATCAGCTAAAATTGGATATCTTCCTCTTCACATCTCCCAAACCATGGGGCTTTGTGAGAGATCAGATAATTTTAAAAAGTTCGGCATCGGTTTCTAAATCAGAGAAAGGCTGATATTAGGGATTTCTGTGACTTTCACATGGTGGGGGATGATCTGAATTATGAGGCACCATGGATCTCAAAGAGGCTTTACTTGATGGACATCAGTGTCTGTGATATGGGAAGGCTGGGGAATTTGCCATTTTGAGAACACAACACAGACCTCTTGCAATGACTGCCCTCCATTCAAACTGCAGTCAGTGTCCTCAGATGGCCCATACATATTGGACGATAAGTCCACTTCATTTGGCACCCTTACACAAGAAATTCCTTACATTTATATAGCACTTTTCTTGACACTCAAAGCACACATTTGGGGAATCTCCTTATTCACCACCAGTGTACAGCATTCACCTGGATGACACCTGGAAGGACATCCTGGGATTTTTAATGACCACAGAGAGTCAGGACCTTGGTTTAACATCTCATCTGAAAGATGGCGCTCACTGAGCAGTATAGAGTTCCCATCAATATACTGGGACGTTAGGACCAACACAGACCACAGGTTGAGTGCCCCCTGCTGGTCTCACCATTTCCGGCAGCAACCTAGCTTTCTCATGTGGTCTCCCATCTAGGTACTGACCAGTCGCAGGCCTGCCTAGCTTAAGTGGGCGACCACGTGAGAGTTGCAGAGAGTTGCTGCCGGCCAAGTGGCTGCAGCCTTTCTGGTAACTCACGTTGTCCCATAATGTGCCTGCTACAGTGAATTTATCTCCACAGTGGCTCGCAGTTGCAACCCTCTGAGCACAGCCTAGTGTAAACTCAAACCTCTGAGTTCAATACAGTGATAGATATAGCTTTTTAGTGCAGTACAGTACCCATTACATTCACTGAACGCATTCAGCTCCAACTCCGGCTCCACCCATGCACTCTGTTCAGTCAGATTTGCCCAAGTTCCTTCCTCTTGCAGTCATATTTTTCCTGGACCAAGCAGATTCCAACAAAACAAGAACAATCAAGGCAGAGCCAGCCGGAATTTTTTTTTTTCAATAACTGTGATGGTTTTTAAACATTTTTCTAATATTTCGATATAAATAACAGTGTTGGGCATTAAATGACATTCAGGGCACATTAGAAAGGCTGCTTGTGTGATGATATTCTACATTAAAGATACAAAGCTAGTCAGTTCTCAGCAGTATAGTTGCTTATAGCTCTGAAAGTGTTCACTTTTGAAAGTTACATCTATCAGCTGATCTGTCAGTAGATTGCTCATTTCTGCATGGTTCAGTGCCCATTAAAGCACTCAGTGAAGAGCATGAAACAGTGATCATTGTAGACAATCACAGAAATTTCTGATTAGCCAGAAATGGCCGTAAAAATCAGCCTTATTCTTAACATTAGCTGTGTCAAAAAAAAAAAATTAATGTTCACATCATGTCTCTACCATGTCATCCATGTACTGTATCCATCCATCCATCCATCCATCCATCCATCTATCTATCTGTATTTAGTTGTAATTGTTCACATTATTCTGGCTGAAGCAGTCTGTTTGTTATTTCAGTCTGTAAGAATTTTCAGCCTATATTATATAGACTAGATTACAACTATATAGTTATAGAGAGTTTTGTTTATTTGATCATTTTATTTGTGTTATTTAAAAAAAAAATTATACTATATTAACTGCACTTTAGAAATATGTCATGATACTAATTTTGGCCATATTACCCAGCCCTAAATCAGAGTCAAATTCCAGCAACCACTAACAACTGTTAAACTTACCCTAAACCCTAAACAATAACCTCAACCTTATCTCTGATTCCATTCAGAAAAAGACCTTGAAAAAGGTGAAGAAATCCAAGGTGATGAAGATGGAGCTGAAGGAAATGCTGAAGCGCAATGCGAAAAACAAAAGCATAAATTCAAAATACCAAAGAATATTAAAATGAAAAACCTTATCACAAGCAAAAGGAATTCGAAATCTGAAGCTGTCTTCAGACCTGAAGTTGTAGGTAAATAGTTCAATGTATTTGTGTTGTTTTTATTTTATTTTTAGTCAAATCATGATTTTGGCGGTTCATTCCGCTGTGGCAACCCCAGATTAATAAAGGGACTAAGCCGAAAAGAAAATGAATGAATGAATGAATGAATCATGATTTTCCTTTAGCACCCTTATATATGTGACTGTTCTTTTACTCTATATTTTACATGATTAAATTAGATATTTGTTTCATCTGATTTCTTAATTACATTTCAGATGTGGACTTTGAGGCCATTGAATGCATAGCAGATTCCCCTGATGATCCTGAAGAAAAAACTCAGAAAAGCAAAATCAAAATACCCAATAAAATGAAATTGCCTGACTTCATGAAACGCCAGAAGAATTCAAAATACCCCGAAGCTCCCTCAGGTATAGTACACACTTGAGAATTACCAGAAGCTGAAGATTCATTTTGCAGGTTTATTTAACAGAATCACTTTCTCACATACAACAGTGAGCCTAGATTTCAATGGGAACCTTGAACAGAACCGTCTGGCTGATGCACAGCAGCTGCTGGTAAAAACTGAGAATTGTCTCTTCGGTTCAAATAAAGTAGCCAGAACAGAAGATGAGGAGGACAAGCTGCTGAGAGACTCTGAGATATTCAGGGAGCGACTGAAGTTTGCCATTCTTGACTCTTTCAATGAGGAAAATCAGGAGACACTTAAGAGTGCGTTGACTTCAATACTTCAAGAGGAGGAACAGGACAGATGCTGGGCAGAAGTGTCTGAAAACCAGCGTCCAATATGGAGGCCCACAGAGTGCAGACAAAAAATCCATGATCCACTGCTTAAGACTTTAGTGGAGACACGATTGAAAAATGCAGATGGACAGGAGAATAAAGCAGACAAGCTGTCCACTTCCTTAAAGAGAGAGGTGTGCCGAACAGGGAAACAAGTGCAAAAAGACCTGCTGTATGTGGTCCGAAATCTAAAAGAGTGTTATCCAGCAGACTTTGACATCTGCAGAACATATGCTCAACTTTACCATCAGACCTTCTCCGCCAGACTGCAAGAGCTTACCAGATCCAGTGTTGAGTTTGAGGATTGCGTCTATATACTGAGCTGGATAAAGATCTACTACCCAAAGTAAGATTGACGTCTTAAAAGCACATTCATTTACATGTCATCAACTATCTATTTGAGCTGTGGGGGAAAATTGCTTGATAAATCAATTCTGCTGCATTGATTCTGAGATGCTCAAAATGCATCGCTACTTTCCCTCTTTAATTGATGCTTTATTAAAGAGCAGCTATTATGGGTTTTAAAAATGACCTCAAATGCAGTGTGTAACACAGCTCTAAGTGAATGAAAGCATCCAGCTGAGGTTTAAATATGAAAGTGCACCGTGTATAAAACTATTGATTCTAAACAAATAAATAGACTTGGAGTCAATTATAGGATTTTGGTCTTGAGTTCAAGGGCCCTATCATACACCCAGCGCAATTGCCGTGTTTTCAGACCAGCGCCATGTTTAAATAGCAAATCCATTTGCGCCACTTTGTGGACTCATGAGTGTGCTAGTCTAAAAAGGAGGTGCTATTTTGAGGAACTAAAATAGATCGTGCCATTGATCAACCAAAATGTCGTGCAACAGAATGAAGAACAAAAATGTAGTTCAACAGAATTTATTCTTTCAAAAAGGCAGTCTCGTTTAGCAAAGCACACAGAGCTGGGTCTTCAAGAAGAATTCAAAAAACCACCATTAAGGCCGAGAGAGAGGGAGAGAAAGGAGGTTGGCTGGATCCGTCTGCCCACCACTGCGATGCGGAGAATGTCAGACTCCCAGGCGCTGATGGTCTGAGCACAGTCACAAATGAGAGCACATACGGAGGGTAACAATGGACGAGACAGGACTGGACAAGACTGGACAGAAAGATGCGGATTAGTTCAGAGGTAGATGTACTGAGGACAATGCACCGAACAACAATAATCTGACAACAGAAGGAGTGAAAGGGGAAAAGATATAGGAATGCCAATAAGGGTAAAGCGAGAACAGGTGACTGGTGATCAGCGCTCGCGCTAATTGAAAGAGCTAACAGCTGAGAGCAGGACACAGAGAGGAAAGACTTAATGATCAAACCAGGTTCATGACACAAAAGCCCGCCTATGTGAGTCCACATGCTTACACATTGCTTAAAATACACAGGATGTACAGAAATACACAAATATCTTTACATATGAAAAAAATAAGAGATTAAAATGTTACAAAATATATTATTTTCTACATAAGCATTAAAACCACTACCTCTATGCCAGGGATGTCAAACTCAATTTCTGGAGGGCCGCAGCCCTGCACAGTTTAGTTACAACCCTAATTAAACACACCTGATCAAACTAATAGAGTCCTTCAGGCTTGTTTGAAACCTATTAGTAAGTGTGTTGAAGCAGGGTTGGAACTAAACTGCAGGGCTGCGGCCCTCCAGGAATTGAGTTTGACATCCTTGCTCTATGCTTTCCTCATCTTGCGAGGAGGGGGGGTGGGGGGACGTAAGCATCACCATGTGGCATAATAAACTTCGTTATTATTGTTTATTTATTCGTTTGCTGAAAATTAGAACTGAATTTAGAAATAGTTTTGAAATAAATCTTTGTGCTTAACAAACTAAATTAAATATGTAGGCTAATGGATGTCTTCAGTGGAGTGCGTACAACACTGTTTCCTTACTCCACTAAAGTTAAGAGTAAAGCGTAAAAGTAAAGTAAAGTGAAAGTACAGAGGCTCATTCTTTATCCTCGCACTGCAGATGGTTTGTTCAACTGTTTTCTTGCTAGTGAAGCATTCAGTTTTTCCACTTACAAAGTCCACCATGTAAATAGCGAATGCGCCATGGCGCGATGCAACTGACTCTTAAAGGGAATGGAAGATGAGACTCTGATTGGTTTAATGCATGTTATGCTCAAAACATACCCATAACTAGGCCCACACGGAATCTGTGCGCGCAGAATTCCGCAGATTTTTTGCAGATTTTCCGCAGATTTCCGCAGATTTTTAGCCCATTATTAATTCTGTTTATTTACTTAAAGTTAACTATTTACAGTTAATCTAATTGGATTTGCATTTTAAACATTAAATACAAGTTAAAAAGATATTATTTTTTTATTTCACATATTAAGGTTTTAGTTATGATACTCCCAAAATAATTCCGCAGAAATCCGCAGATTTTTACCAAAATTCTCCGCAGAAATAGCAAAAAACGTCCGCAGATTCCGTCTGGCCCTGCCCATAACTCATTAAGAGAATAAGCACAACCCTGTTAGACCATGCGCTGTGCGTATTTTTCTGTCCTTAAAATAACAAGTGGATTTGAACATGCCCTTAACGCTTTTGCGCCATGCAGTCTAGACTTTGCGCCTAGATCGTTAAAATAGAACTCTAATTCTCTTGCCGTTTTCTATTGATCTCGACACAAAACATTCCCATATGAAGTCCTGGATCCGGTAAAACTTGAACCTGCTCTTCCTGTCAAACACCAGTGTAGTGCAGGGGATGAGATTGATCATGACTGAAGATGAGTGAGCACTGATTACTGTGTAAATAATAAAGGCAAGGCAATGCAAACTTTATTTAAAAAGCACAATTTTAAACAACCGTATTTGATCCATATTGCTTTATAATAAAATAAAATATTTAATAAATTTTAAAAAATAAAACTTTTATGAAAATATAAGAAAAAAATATATATATATATGCAATAACTAAAATACAGATATGAAATCACATGCATGCATCACACAAAGGCAACAGAGTAAAAAGTCTTTTAAGTTAATTTTAAAGGCATCCAATCATGGAGAAATCCTAATGTTCAGAGGGAGACTGTCACAGAGCCTTGAGGCCACAACACAAAAAGCTCGATCACCTTATGACTTGCAGCGAGACCGAGGGACAGACAAAAGAAACTTATCATGGGACCTTAAAGGCTGATTTATACTTCTGCGTCAAGCGCACACGTATGTTACGGCGCAGCCTAACATAGCCCTCGTTGTGGCCGTCGACGACGTTGACGCGCACCTCTTAAAAAATGTAACTACACGTCGCAACGACACGTTTCGCAAGCTCTGTGATTGGTCAGCTAGGTATGGCTGACAAGTGTGGGCGAAGGAACAAGAGCTGTGTGAGCTCGATGCAGCAAGTGTTTACAAGTGTCGAGTCCCATAAAGGAGCTCCAGATGGAGGCTGTTGTTTTGTGTTTACCTTATGATTAAAGTTGTTGCACGTCCGCCGATTCCCACCTTAAAATGTGCGAATTTGAGCCAATTGTACATTAAGGTAGCGTTCAGAAAAAACCAGTGAAGAAACTCGATACAGAGGAACATAAACACCTACTGCCAGCTAGCGTTTTGGAAGTGTTATTGCAGAGGAACACACACAGCACGCAGAAGAATAAATGCATGGCTACGCCCACTGCATGAGCCATGGGTCACGCCGATCACTTGGCGCAGAAGTGTAAACCAGGCTTAGCGGCCTACAAGCTGTATGTGGCCTAATAAATTCACAGATCTAGACAGAGGCAGAATTGTGCAATGCTTTATATGTGAAAAGAATGATTTTAAAATCAACTCTTGAGTTTTATAGGAAGCCAGTGCAATGAGGCAAGGACAGGGGAGATATGATCTCTGTTCTTAGTTCCTGTTATTAATCGGGCGGCTGCATTCTGAACCAACTGAAACCGAGACAGTGTTGAATGAGGTAGACCAATGTACAAAGAGTTGCAGTAGTCTAACCGAGAGGAAAATAAGGCATGAGTTACAATTTCTAGATCTTTTTCAGAAAGAAATGGTTTAACTGTTGCCACCCATTTAAGTTGGAAAAAGCTGCTCTTCACAACTGCAAGTGGATCAAAAATAACTCTTCTTGGCGTGATTGTGCAGATTGTCGTTTAGGAATCCTAGCTGAGTTTTAATTTAATCGTTGGTAGCAGCAGGACCTAATAAGAGCACTTTTTATTTTCATTTAGTTGGAGGTTCAGATCTTAATGTCAGTTAGGCATAAGAAAAGGTGTTCTAATGCTAAATCTTTTTCTAGTTTGATAGGAAAATATAGTTGGAGGTCATCGGCATAGCAGTGATAGTTTATGTTATGTTTGCAGAGTATTGAGCTTAAAGGAAGCATGTAAAGCGAAAATAATAGAGGGCCAAGAATAGATTCTTATGGTAAAGCAAAAGATAAAATATTTACAGAAAAAGATCACCTCTTTAGATTTGAGGAGAACCACTGTAAGACAAGGCCCTGAACCCCAACAACACATTCAAGTCGTTTCAATAAAATGTTGTGATCTATGGTATCAAAAGACAGACTTAAGTCTAAAAGTATCAAAATTGCAGATGACCCAGAATCCATGGAGAGTAAAATGTCATTTGTGACATTCAGTAGTGCAGACTCAGTACTGTGTTTTGCTCTAAAACCAGATTGAAATGGGTCTAAAATGTTAAAAATGTCCAGATATGAGGTCAACTGTGAAAGTGCAGTTTTCTCTAAAACTTTTGACATAAATGAGAGTTTAGAAATAGGCCTTTAGTGGTCAGGCACAGCGGGATCAAGATGAGGCCTGTTTAATAAGGGCTGTACGATAGCATGTTTAAACACTTCTGGAAAAACCCAATTTAAACCCATTAAAGAGCTGTTTATTACAGCTAAAAGGGAAAGGGCAGAGTGTATCTAAAACCTCTCTTAAAAGACGGAAAGGCAGTACATCTAAAGGACAAAAGGTGAATTTCATCTAAGAAATAATTTTAAGAAGCTGAGAAGAAGATACTTGCTGAAAATTTTTAAAACTGCTGGATGGAGGGACCAAATTAGAGTGATCAATATCAGCAGGAAAGAGGTGTGATTTAATATGTTGTTTTCTCTGAGCAAAAAAGTCTGTCTCCAGATTGATGACAGGAACTGAGCAAACAATTGGGTTAAGAACTGAAATTATTGTTTTAAAAAGAACTTTTGGCCTACTTGCGTTTTTAGCAATCAAGTTTGAAAAAAAAAACTTAGATTTAGCCTCACTGACCGAGTCTTGATATGCATTTAAGCAATCTATTAAAATCTGGTGTATAACCCGAAGCCCATCTTTTTTCCACCTGCGCTCAGCCCTTCTGCACTCTTGCCTGAGAGTATGGGTAGATCAAATTAGACCACGGCTGAGGATTTGAACTGACCCTAGACCTCTTATATTTAAGAGGAGCAACTTCATTTAAAGCAAAATTACAAGCAGAGTTAAACATTTCAGCAAGTTGTTCAGTGTCCAAACAAGATGGCAAAGAAGCATCAGTATTTGAAAGAAACTTGGTATAAGAATTAGAAAACTCAAGAGCAGTATTTGCATGGAAAACATGAGAAAGATTGATTATATGGAATAACAGGTAAAAAAAAAAATCACAGGAAAATGATCAGAAATACCAGCATCAAAAATGTCATGGATATGTACAGAAAAACCATAGGTCAAAACAAGATCAAGAGTATAGCCTTTAAAATTGGGGCTGGAAACAGTCTGCACAAAATTTAATGAATCTAAAAGGTTCATGAGGTTTTTAACTAATCACCTAAAACCAACATCCTGTCACAACGAGACATCAAATCAGACAGGAACTCAGAAAATTCATTAATGAAGGGTGTACTAACTTTGGGAGGTCTACAGACCAGTACACAAACAAAGGGGCCATTTAGATCAGTCTTTAGTACTTGTGCTTCAAAACTAGACAGGCGTACTGAAAAATGAACAGTCAGAAGGAGATAACTCACCAAGAGATGACATTTCTGCGTTTTTCAACCAAGTCTCTGTCACAAATAATGGTTAAAGTAAATTATTTTACAACAGTACCACTTTACCGATTTAAATGCATTTGGAGTTGGCGATTCCCCTGTGTTTGTCATTGATATGACCACCATCAACTGTTCTTACACAGACGTGAGGTGATAAATTTTAAAATAATTTAACTTTTGCTGCTGTGTTGATTTATACTGAATGTGTCATTGTTATTACTTATTACTTGAGGTTATAGTTCTAAATAGAGCAATATGGTGGGGTTTAACTGCATTGCTTTAATGCACTCCTGCATTGGGCTCACACATATACTCTGTACGCTGGCTACTTCAACAATGTTTTTAAGCTGTGGTGGGCATTTCTTTTTGTCTCATGCTGAACACACTCGACCAATCACAACAGACTTGGTCATCGGACCAATCACCGCAGATTGGCATCATGCAAAGGAGGGGTTTGGAAAAAATTAATCGCTGAACAAATTATATATGAGTCAGGATAATTAGGTAAGAATAAATGCATGTTATAAGACAATGAAAGGGTTTTTTTGGTCTTGCCTGTTGTTGGAGACCCCCAAAACCAAAATATGACCGTTTATAATGCATAATAGGAGCTTTTTAATGATTATTTCAGGTTTTAGTGGTATTTGTAAGGAATTGGATGCAAGCAGAGTATTGCTTCTTTGTAAAGCATAAAACACCATCTGCTGTTTAAAAAAAACTAGGCTCAGAATCAGTTCAAAAGAGAATAGCGATGCATTTTGAAAGTCTCAGAATCGATGCAGAATACATTTTTTGAATGATTTTTTTTTACCACAGCTCTATATTATCTATATTAAAAACCATTCAGTATTTTCTGACAATGTTCTTTTTTATTTTAGAGATGTACTAAAGCACAAAGAACTGGAGGAGCACATCAACAGTTCATCACTTGGACCTCTGTTACCCAAGGGTCTTCTTAAAAGATTAGAGGATCAGTACTTTACATGCAAAGAGGTAATTTTAAAGTCATTACCAAATTATTTAATTAATAGTCAACTCTATTTGCTCACTTGTGTTGACAGTGTGAGATGATGTTATTGTTAGATCTCATCTTCTACAGTGACATGTTGTGGTTTAACGATTATTTGTACTAATTAGAATGAAGTCAGAAGTTGGTTATGCAATGCTTTTGATAAAGAAGTGGATAAATGGAGTGATGGCTTTGAACCTGAGCTCATTGAAGGATGCTACTTTGGTAACCTTGCTGTTGATGTTTTACCGGTAAGTTATGAGCTTTGTTGACATGCTATGCATTAAAAAATATACAACAGCATTTCATAAAATGTAAATGTTTTTGCTTTCTAGCTTATTGAAGGAACTGTGAAAGAGGTCAATACACTTTTGGGCTGTGAAAGTAAATCCTGGAGTCTTCTATGTCTGCTGGATAGCTCTCTACTGAGGTAGATAATATTTATATTACTACTATTACAAATTCTTCTTATTTCATTACATTAAAATAATGAAGCTAATGGTATTTTTTCCCATTTTCCCCAATGGCAGCTATGAGACAAGTCTGAAAGAACTTGTCAAAAGAAAACAAGAAAACATTCCTAAAATTCTCAGAGATAGTTTGGTGAATATTTACGTGTTTAAGTGAGTTTCGCTGACTTTCAAAAAATTTATTTTCGACTATACTGCAAAAATATGTTCATATATATCATATTCATATTATCATCATATTCATGTGATCCTTTACTTTAAAATAGTAATAAATTACATGCAATGCATTGTTTACAATACATTGCTGATATTTGGATAATGTATAATTTAAACAAATGTTTTAATGTAAACTAGCAATCTTCTATCAGTATTTGGGTAATACTAAATTGTGTCTACAACTATTTTTCTATTTTCTCAGGAATTATGTACAAAAAGTTGAAATTTTTTTCTCAGAGGGCACTAGAACAAATCGGATGTCTACATTAATGAATCTCAGAAACATCTGTCACACATATTTCCTCAGCCGAATTCACAAGGAACTGAAGGTTAGTGAAGAATCGAAATTATAAAAGCAACTTATTTACCTGTACATAGTATTTTACTGTCTCAGTTTTATGCTACTGTAATAATCCATTTATGTTGAGATAATTATTTGACACTATAGCAAGGTAATAAACTTATTTAAACTTAATGTATTTTCTAGATCAACATTCATGTTGGTTCTGGAACATCATTTTAATCAATGGTTAGAAAGTTAAACATTTGTTTGAAATGTGTTGACATGTTTTAGCTTTGCAAGAGCAGATCAACATGCAACAATGAAATTAGACACTTCCCATCCTTAACTTCCTTAACATCCTTAACTCTTAAAGTATTATGTTATGGAATGTTAAGGAGCTGTATGCAAATGTATTAATTTAAACAATTCATGTTTACAGTATCTTAAGTTACAGAACTAAACTGGACATGGATGAGGAATGTAATCAGTATCCCAGTAAACCAATAAATTGAAAAAACATTGTCAATAAACTGTCGAAATAATAAACACTGTAAACTAAAACACTATTTCTTCTGGATAGTGCCCAACATAGGCCTGTTCTGCTTACAGGCGTTCCTCATAGATGGTTCCCTCGAGGTGAGGAGGGGTATCTTAACTATATCTGACCTTTATGCTGACAGTTGTTTATAAGATTGTTCGGCCAAAATGACAGTTGTCATAATTTACTCATCCTCCATTCATCTGGTGACTGCACAGGAAAATATACTGAAGAATGTTGGTGGAAAAGGCAACCATTGTCTTCCATAATATTTTTTGTTCCTACTATGGATGTTAATGGCAAAAAAATTTTTTTTAGAATATCTTGTTTTGTGCCATACAGAAGAAGGAATTTAGAAGAACATTTAGACCCACTTAAGATTAGATTAGATTAGATTAGATTAGATTCAACTTTATTGTCATTACACATGTACAAGTACAAGGAAACGAAATGCAGTTTAGGTCTAACCAGGAGTGCAATAGCAGCAAGTGCAGGATACAGGTATAAGTTATAAAGTGCAGTTATAGAAAAACTATGGTGATATTTACAAATGGATGTACTATGAACATTATATACAGATTGTGTTAGCTATGATCAGAGATTTACAATAGATGGATAGATGCACAGGTTGCTATTAATAATCAGAAGTGTGCAGATATATAAACATAATTACAAATGTATATGTACAGTGGGTGTGTACATAATTACAAATGTACATGGGTATGTACAGTTCAAATAAATGAATCAGTGCAATGAATATGTGCAATTTTTAAATGTGCAAATGTTAAATAGTGCAGTGATTATGAGGGGTCTGAGTTATGAGGAGAGTGGGGGTGTATCAGGGGGGCAAAGAGTTTGAGTCAATTAAAATTTTGGGGGTACTATTCCTTTAAGAATCTAGGACAAGATACTAATGAATTAAACTAAACACTTCACTTTAAAGTTGCAGTATGTAAGTTTGACACCCAGTGGTTGAACTAGGTATTGCATTCATGGATCAAAACAAATGCTAGCGCAGGTTGCCAGTTTGACGACCAACAGGAGCAAGCCTGACTATCGAGCCTAAAGGCTGATTTAAATCATGTTGTATATAAAAGCAACGGCACGCGATAGAAGGAATATTTTCCATTTTTTGTTCCAAACAACACCTCGAATTTATATATTAGAAACGGCTTCTTGCAGCAGAACAACAAGATAAACTGACAATGTTTACCTCAGGTACACCTCATGTGCTTTATTCAGTGTTAAATGCTAACATGGTGAGTTTGAATGCCATTTTACATGACATTTATTGCCATACTACTGAAAGCAGCAGCAGATAGTTCACTTCAGATCTTGAAAATAAAACTGTCGAAATTGAACTTTAGAACTGTGACTCAAAAACAACACATGTGATTCAGCATGTACATTTAATAATGTTAAAGAGGTTTAATATCTATTAATTCGATTATAAACCTTACCATTTCATTGGAGTGCAGTAAGTGCACTATTCTGTGCTTCTGAATAGCTGTATTTAAATTTCTGTCGTGTTTCGTCTGGTACAAACTGCCAATTTGCTCATCACTGCAAATCTCGTCACTAGAGTGTTATTAGGACATGCAGTTACAATGCCTAATGTTTACATTCATAATATTTATATTATTTGCTAATTAATAACCCCATTTGCGTCTCATTTCGGAGTCTGCTACTATCCACCGGAGGTCGCATTTTAGTCATGGGCCTATGCTTTGAGAGCCTTTCTAAATGAATGAATGAAATACATCATTGGTTTTCCACCAAAGCAAACTGTGGCGCTGATATATAATTGGCTAAACTGGCATTGAGCCAGTTAAAGATACCAAAGCAAAGACAGACTTTCCTGCACATAACACACATTTTCAAAGCAGAATATCTGACTTCAGCATTGTTTTTCAGATAAACAAGAATGTTAACTCACCATGTCTTAAATATCTACAAACGTATTATTGTATTTTTATGCTTTAGAAGAATCAAAACTTACAAACAGCACCTTTAAACCATAAATGCAGTTTTTATTCATTAAAAAAATGTAAAAAAAATTTAGTCATTAAAAAATTTTATATCATCATTGCTTTGAGACTTTAATTACCAAACAAGACAGAAAAAAGGATCCGTGTGTGTTATGTAATCCCACTGAAGATGACAGGAAATTCTATCTGTAACCTGTGATCTGAGGATTTCCTGTTGCAATTGTATGTATTGTGTTTCTCAGAAAAGTGCATTGCACATTAAGCATATGTATAAAAAAAATCTAGATCAAAAAAGGAATCATGTTTCAGAACCTACACAAATGTCCTACTGTCATTAGATGAATTACATGAGGCACTTTGCTTCCTTATTTATTATATACTAGATAAAAAAACCACATGTTTTTGTTTCTTCTATACAGCCAGTGTACCGAAAGCTGTGGACTCAAACCTGGTTTGCTGGAAACTGTGAGGTTGTAGAGGAGCTGGTGAAGGCCATTGAAAAAATCAACAATGATTTCAAAGATCTGAAGCCTGCCTGCAGAGAGGTCTGAATCACTTTTGCAACTAATATTATTTTTCTGACACTTAAAAGGACAATGTATATGTTGTAATGATGAAGATAAAGCCAGGGTGGACATTTCTGCAAGACAATGTTTTAAAACACAGCCAAGGAAACTCTCAAATGGTTTCAGAGAAAGAAAATCAAGACATAGAATGGCCCAGCCAATCACCTGATTGTGATTTTAATACAAAATAAAGATCAGATTTGATAGACGAGACCCACAGAACCATCTAGATTTTTACACTCTGTTGAAGTCTTTGAAAAACTCACACCTGAGCAATGCAGGTGACTTCATTCTCCATATGAGAGGCTTTTAAAAAGGCTGATATACAAATCTCCACTGGCATTTTTATTGTGAATGTAAAAGTTAAATGATGCCATCCAACTTGAAACAAAACTTTTGAGAATTACTGTTGTAAATACATATGATCTTGCGCTGGTCTCTGCAATGACAGTGTTTTTTTTCACACTGATTTAATAAACAGTTCTGTTTGTGCATGTGATTGTTCAGGAACTGCTGGCTGAGCTGCACATAGAAGTAATGGTTGAGTATGTGAGGCGAATGATGAAGAGAAAACTGAAACTGAATGACAAGGAAAAGCAAGAAGCGGCTGCTGAGTTCATCTCCCAAGACAGCAATAAAATATGCTCTGTTTTTGTCAAATTGGTGAGATCACATTCAGATCCACACGTTTATGTACAGGATATGACCAAACACGAACATGCACAATGACATTTTAACCCACATTTTTCTTAGAAAAAGAAAAAATACTTAATCACAGGGGAGAAGCACTAAGAGCATACCTGCCAACAATCCCGTTTTTCCCGGGAGTCTCCCGTATTTCAGACCTGTCTCCCGTATTGTTCTGTCTCCCGGTAAACTCCCGGAATTCCCCCGCCCCCCCGCTCCTCAGCATTTTGGTACAGTCCGGGCTGAAACTTGGTGCTTGTGCTTTTCCGGTCGTGCGCTACAGTTCGCGCGCCCCCATCTCCTCAAACCTCTCACCCCTCCCGCTCCCCGCTCTTCAGTTTGCGCCAGTGTTACCAACTTGGCGACAAATTTTCAAAAAAGCGACTAGCGACAAATCTAGCCACTTTTTTGTCAACCCGATCTGCTTCTCCTTTATTTTAACAATTTAATTTGACCGTTTATTCTTGTTGCACAATCAGAGATGTTTTAAGTGAGAGTTTCAGAACTTGTCTAAGTATATCACGTCTGAGAGATTACTGCAAATTCCCTACTCATCTATAATGATATACTGTATTCAAACAGCAATAAATTTAGTTAAATTGACAAGCTTACATAAAGCGTAGTGCGAATATAAAATACCCCATTTATTTACCATAGGCTGTTAAACAAACAGAAATGGTAGAACGCGATGACGTCAGTAATATGCAAATTAGCGTATGACGTAATCTGTATGAGGTGGCCTCGTGGATGACGCATACAGTTCAATACTTGGCTTTTGCTTACAAACGCAATTCAACACCTTTTTTAGGTTAAGGAAAGCTGCTGGAAAATGATTATTTGGAACCATCAGTTACAAATGTTTACAAAAAAATTACAAATGTTAATAACTTCAGTGGTATAGATAGTAAAAATGTTTGGAAACTTTTGACACATCTGACCAAATTCAAGTCCATCTAGTCCCAAACCTAAACTCTTCTCTTTTTTTCTAATTGCGTGGGAGATTGTAAAGGCATTCGTGTTCATTTAAAATGTATTAAAAAATAAATAAATTATATAGTCATTAAAATCAGGGAGTGTTTATGGTTAGGAGTTGATGTAAAGAGGGCTTGGCTTTGGAGATTTTCTAAATGAAATACAATTCTCTTCTCCAGGGATCCAAAGAGGATTGGCTCTCTAAAATACTGCCCAAATTATCAGAGATTCTGAAACTACAGGATCCTGGAAGTTTGCAAATCGAGATTGCTACTCTGGCAAGGGATTATCCTGACATTAGGTGAGTCTGTTTGATAATAAAAGTACTAACGGTACAGTCACACAACAATGATGTACTTAAAGTTGTTTTTGCCTCAAATGTTTTAAAGGCTATGTCAAAGTGATCCCTATTCACATGGATCGACACAAACATCTAAAACACTGTAATATAGATTTCAGGCCAGAAGATAGCGATGTCACTTTGACACTTTGTAAAGAAATACTACGCATCTGTGTATTCTTTTGCAGTCAGTATATTATGGAGCAAAATGTGTGTTAATATTTCACAAAGAACATCCAGCAATTCCCCAAAAAACACAATCTGCTTTGCAAAGACTCACTCCATTTGCAAACAAATAAAACAGAAAGCACTTTGCAAAAACAAAAGTCAGTTTGAGTCAGTTACCAAAGTTACCAAAAGTTAGTTACCAAATAAACATTATGGGCCCTATTTTAACGATCTAGGCGCAAAGTCCAAAGCGCAGGGCACAAAAGCATTAAGGGCATGTCAGAATCCACTTTTACTATTTTGAGGATGGGAAATTCCGCTTTGCGTCGCGGTGCATGGTCTAACAGGGTTGAGCTTATTCTCTTAATGAGTTATAGGTGTGTTTGGAGAATAAACCAATCAGAGTCTCATCTCCCATTCCCTTTAAGAGTCAGTTGCGTCTCGCCATAGCGCATTTGCTATTTACATAGCTGACTTTGTAAGTGGAAAAACTGAATGCTTCACTAGCGAGAAACCAGTTAAACAGAATATCTACAGCGCAAGAATGAGAGAATAAGCCTCCTCATTCTTTACTTTCACTTTCACTCTCATGGATAAGGAAACGTGTTGTACGCACAAGACATCCATTAGCCTACATAATTACTTTAGCTTGTTATGCGCAAAGATTTGTTTAAAAACAATTTCTAAATTCAGTTCTAATTTCCAGCAAATGAATAAATGAAGAATAATAATGAAGTGCGGTCAAATAAAACAATATACTAAATACACATGCTATGCCCCATATGGTCTAAAATCTGATAGGTGGGCAAATCTAAGCTTGTTTTTAATAAAACAAATATAAATATGCATATAATCAATAATACTGCTAATAATAATAACATTATACAAAAGCAATTTGTCATGAATAAACTGAAAAAGCCCCCCGAGATGAAGAAGGCATAAAGGCAGTGGTTTTTATATTTATGTAGGCTAGAAAATAATAATTTTTGTAATATTTTAATCCTTTAATTCTTTTTTTTTTTGTAAAGATATTTGTGTATTGCTCTACATCCTGTGTGTATTAAGCAATGTTTAAGCGAGGCACACAACTAATGTGCTCTGCGCTGGACTTTAGACCTCCTCTTAGCTGGTCTATTAAACAGTCTATTCTGGTTTCTCAAAATAGCAACGTGCCAGCAATGTGCATCAACACACCTCCTTTTTTAGACCAGCACGCCTATGAGCGCACATACGTATGTGTGCAAATGCATTTGCTATTTAAACAGCGTGGTGCAAAACGTCAAAATGACTCTTGCGTCGAGCTGAAACTAGCAAACAACAATTGCGTCGCGCCGCATTGATATATATATATATATATATATATATATATATATATATATATATATATACTGTCCATCTGCATGTAGCTGCATGTAAACATTGAACAAACACCAAACCTAGTGCATACAGCTGCATACCTGCGGATTGTCTCACACATGCATTCAAGCAGATTTACGTTACTCTGCTGGGAAAACCCTGAAACCAGTGCTAACTACAGCTGACAAAACTGAGCATTAATGTTTTTTAATTTAATTAATTTTTTACAAATTATAAAAGTTTATAATAACAAAAATACATTTAAATTAAGAATTACTCAGAATTACTTCACAAACAATAACATTTAAATTTGTCAAGATATGATGGTAATGAAATATGGTGTCATTACCTGAAAATATTTTGTGTTTTGATACATATATTGTTAGTTATTTTCTTTAAATCTTAACTAAAACGTCCAATTTAATTTAAAGAACTAATAGTTTAATTTCTATTGAGATTTATGGGGATTTTTTGTATTCAGTCAAGTACTTTTCAGACTTAAGTAATTCAAAAAATAATTTAAGCTCAATTGTAATCATGTAATTAGTAATTAAATACTTTTTTAAGGTAACTAAACCAACACTTCCTAAATGCAGCAATGTTTTCCTGAGAGGAAAAAAAAATCCATAGCAAGACATCTTATTTTTGAACTTTAACTTTTTGTCTTTGTTGTCATTCTCTACTAGTGAGCAGCATGTTCTTGCACTCCTGAACCTGAAGGCCAACCTTTCAAGCTCAGATCTGCGCAGGATTAAAGGGTGCTTAAGTGACAACGGGAGCCCACAGGAGTCCTCCACTGTTTTCTTCTCTAAAGTACTCGTCAAGCGAAAAATTATCTGAAAAACACCATACACCTTTAGCTAATGTTATGCAGATGTGATCAGTATTATATTAAGAAAACTCTGAACACTAGAGTCCTAAAATAGCTTCACTAAAGGACTCGTCAAACAGAAATTCCTCTGAACGTCATGTTACAATCTATAGCTATATTCTAACTATACATATAAATGATCAGTATTGTGTTGTATTTATAAAGAAAACACTAGATTTAGCTGTTATCAAGTACATTTTACATCACATTGGAACATCACAAGGTGTTCAGATGGATGCGAGCTTTGAGTAAACTCAGTTAGGAAAACCTATGAAATGTGAAAATGTGTACCTGTAAAGTGTTGTAGCTTTATTTGAGTTCATGTTCAGGCTATGTTTCATGCTTAAAGCAGCTATAGCAATGTATTTAAAAAGCACAACAGACAAATGTTTAAATGATTCCAGTTAAAAACTTGGATTTCACTGTAACTGTCTGGACAATACAGGTTTAAATAAACATTAAATACCAAGTTAAACATATTTTGTTGACAGTGTTTTATTTAAAGGACTATTTTTTGTTATTCTTAAAGGGTCACGTAACACCAAAACACATTTTTTGAGATGTTGACCGTGACAGTCATATATGTTCCACGTTGCTAAAAACACTATTAGGACACATATATTTTACTAAAAAGTGAAAATTAGGTGTTATTTTGAGCAAATTCGTTCTTCCGGTTTGAAAAGAAATTTAGAAGTTACAGTGTTTCCCCTAAGTTTACACAGGCTTTAAGTTTGCACAGCTTTTGTCACTGCAGTGTATCTTAATGGGCTTTTGGAAGAACATTCCAAGATCAGTCTTGTACAGCCAGGGGGAGTATTTCTGCTCTGACAGCCAAGTTGGGTCAAAGTTAGGGATGCTCCGATCAGGATTTTTGCAGCCGATACAGAGTACTGATTCCTTATCATGGTGATAGGTTGAAACTAGTACTACTGATTCTAGTGCTTTACGCTTTATAATGGATTAAGCACATTTTCCCTCTAAGTATGAACCTAAGAGAATAAATGAAGGATGCTGCATATAATCCCTTAAACACGTCTCTTATAATCATTTAGGTGTGAACATGTCATTGTCACAAATACACAGGAGATCCAAATGCAAGTGAATGCAAGATGATTTATTAACAGAGATAACAGGAATAACAACTAGTATAGATCTCACCAGATAACGAAGGATAGGGTAGAGCAATGGTGCTTCTCTCAAGGAAATACAACACGCTAAACAGCGGTAATAGTTCTTGAGAGCAACAGATCCAGAGTGAAGCCTATCACTGATATCTCACCAGATATCAAGGGAAGGGGTAGAGCAATGGTGCATCTCTCAAGGAAATCAACACGCTAAACAGCGGTAATAGTTCTTCAGAGCAACAGATCCAGAGTGAAGCCTATCACTGATATCTCACCAGATATCAAGGGAAGGGGTAGAGCAATGGTGCATCTCTCAAGGAAATCAACACGCTAAACAGCGGTAATAGTTTTTCAGAGTAACAGATCCAGGAAGATCTCTCATAAGTTCAACCACGCCAAACAGCGGTAGCAGTTCTTCGATGAGACAGATCCAGGAAGATCTCTCATAAAGTTCAACAATGCCAACAGTGGTAACAGTTCTTAGTAGAAAAAGCAAGCAGCGCTGAATATTCCAAAAGCAACAGTCTCTATGAGGACTCACCACCAGCGGTTTCAGCAAGAGCTGCCTAACAGGAAACAGGACACAGACGTGAACACAACGAACTGACAAACACTATCTACAAACAATGAACATATAAAGGTGCGCGGTAACGCGCATCACCTGTGGTTAATAGATAACAGCTGAGTGAGACTGAGTAGCAGCAAGACACGTGATCGCTCAGCTGACGAATGTAAACACACACAGCCACGCGGTGAAGATACACCCAAACAAACACACCCACATCCACACACACACATACAAGAGAAACAGACAGATCCACAACTGTGACAGTCATGGCCAGAAGCAGCTTTACAGAAAATAATTCATCCATTCATTTTACTCAGGCTTAGTCCCTTATTTATCAGGGGTCGCCACAGCGGAATGAACCGCCACAGAAAATAATAAAACAGATATAAAAATTGTTATGAAAAATTACAATGCAATTTGGAAACATTGCAAATGATGAAAGATGAATTCAACACGTCTCAATCATGAAAAAGTTTGAAGCTTTTTGGAGTTTGATGCAAGTTAAAATGCACATCTATAAATCTACTACTTCTCTACTAAAAGGAAACAGGCCTATACACTGTTTATTGCAATGAGTGTATTACAAGAATTTATATTATTTAATATTCATGTTCAAAAATAAAGTTTTATTCATCTAATAATTCCAGCCAGCTTTTAGTGAATTTGCAATATTGTCAAAACAGAACTTTCAGTCGTTATATGTAAAAAGGCCTAAATACATGCAGGACCATTCCAATATTTAGTTGGTCTCCAACTATTGACAGCAGGTCACTCAATGAGAGAGAGAGAGAGGGATTTGCACTCGCGATATCTTTACTGCTCTATTCATTTAACCGAAGAAATGTAATACTTAGACCATCACTGTGCCTCTCGCAATCTGTTCTCTTGCTCATTTACTCTCGTATCCATGATTTCCGAGTATTTTACCTCATTTTTGGGGATCACTGGGCCGGTATAAAATTGCGGGAGACTCGCAGAGCTTCTGAAAGTGGTCAAAAGGTTGGATGAGATGCTAGATAGAGGCGAACGCGTCACAGCAGCTCAAAACACTGGAGATGCAATGGCTGCACTTGCAACAAAGAGAGCATCAGTCACGCAAGTCGCACCAAAAAACTAAACCGAGGTCCCATTGCATCTGTATATATTTTAGCTGCTGTGACGCAAGCACATTACGCTCCCACACATCATTTACTTGTGTTGTGGCTGCTTGTAGGCTATGCATAATATACGGGAGCACACGTGCGTCTTCGGCCTGTCAGATGTGGCGCTCAGTCTCATTCCCATACAGCAGAGAGTGGCTATGTAGAACTTCACCGTGCGCGATTCAGAGAGCAGAAATTTGTAATCGCGCAACCATGTAGAGACAGAAATCACATGCCGTTGTGAAAATAAGATCTGGTGCTATATATAAAATGCAACTAATTTGACTTCAGGGGGGGGGGGGGGCTCCCCTAGCTCCCCTAGCTCCCCTAATATAATGGTAGGGGAACACTGAGTTACTTTACGTCCATGAGATCCTTGTGTAAATTCCAGCGTGGAGACTGGATGTGTGTACTGGCGGGTACAACATGGTGTCTTTGAGTTTTCAGCATTAATTCAAGAGAAAGACTTGGTTCAAACCAATCAGCGCCCTCTATTGTAAATGAGGTGCAACTTCATTAATATACATGATAGCTTCGAAGACTGTCTTTACCTGTTCAGACGTGTTGCCAACCACAATTAAAACAAGTGGAAGAAGAAGAATTGTCTGGAGGCATGGGTCGTCAGTGTTGTGTTTATAAATGTGCCGCAACGAAGGTTTTGTTTGAATTTCCCCGCTTTGAGAGCGCAGCATGTGGAATCACATATGTGGATAACAGTGGTCTGCTAACATGCGACAAAAATATGTTTGTAAGGAAAAGTTTTTACTCGAGAGCTTTTTGAATCTGGAAATGGTGAAATCTGGATTTGGCACTCGTCTTCTATTAAAAAAAGACGCGACTGCAGTTGGTGTTGATTGTCCTGTCTCTACGGATTTGGTAAGTGAGCGATCAGTGTTCTTTGTTTATGTTTATTCAGAGGGCAAAGTTAGTTACTATCGTCAGCAGTACTCTTTCAGTTTTTAAAGACAAACCTTAGTCAAAATGATTTAGTTACTGAGTTTACAGTACGTTAATATCACTGCAATATTATGGACTGAAAGATCATGTAAATGCTGCTCTCTGAATGTAAACATGTAAACACCTTAATCAAACTATTACCTTCGTGTAGGATTTTCACCGCATTTTGTGACAGGATGGTCAATACACACATGGCTGTTTGATACTATGTTCTAGTGCATCTAGGTTACCGAGGAATACGGAGGGATTTTTTCTCTCATACAGCATGGGGTATCAAAAATTCCATTAAAACCACGCTCTTCCAGCAGTTCCTCGCATCCAATATCTCGTTTGTCACGGGGGGCATGCATAAAATGTTCCTGAATGAAAGTGAAAGTGCCAAACTGCAGTTCAAAGTCGACAAATTAAAAATTAAACACCCAAAATTACATGAAACTCCAGAAGAAATGTGGATAACGTGGTGACCCAATGATGTTTATCAAATTATGTCCTATAACATGTAAAACGGGATCATGACAGGAACATTCAAAAAGCAACTCATGTAAACACCTTGATCATATTATTGTCTTCAGATTAAGGCAAATAATTCCATTACTGGTATCCATGTAAACGTAGTCACTGTCAATCCCCCTGCGTCTGTGTTTGTGTTGCTGCTGCATGTACTGAAACTCCCCTTTTCATGCAACCCTTCCCTCTTTCGCCAATCGACACTCCACTTTCCTGATTTTTTTTAAACTAGAAGTGTGAAAACACCCGGCTGAGACAGGGGGGTTTCATTGCACTTTAAAGGACTGAATAAACCAAGAGGATTTGTCTGGAGTATGATATTTAAGGTCATGCATGGGAACAAATTGTCTTGTTTAAATCATAAAATAATTATTTTATAATAGTTATTCATATAAATTTTTTTCATAAATATTTTCCATTTATTCTCCTATTTAATAAAATCTCAATATACCAGTATAATTAGTTCTGAACTGCAATTTACTAATATGTTTTGTTAAAAACTGCAACAATGTAACAAACTACACAACTACAGTATAGCAACAGTTTGTTCATAACAACAATGTCGTTTTACAATAAAACTTTGATCAGAAATGAAACAATATTACAATAAAGTTACAAATCTTTAATTTTAAAAAACTAAAACTACATTAAACTTTTATTAGATTGGATCAGGTTTTGTTTGTTTTTGTATAATATGCTGTTGTGAATAATTGTGCTAAACCTGACCTTTGTATATACTAAGCACACACAGAATGAAGCTCTATATTTACTTCTGTATTCAAATAGAGAGAGCAAAAATACAACCCACCATGTTATCTGTTTGGCCTTGCTTACAAACCCACAAGAACTTATTGTGCAAACCACAGCAATTCCTGAACTATAACAGCAAATATGTGTGTCATTATGTTTTGGATTCTTAGGATTCTTATTCTTACAATGCTGTTTCTTATTACGGTCTATTATTTCATAGCCAGAGGGCGTCACATGGCGCAGTGGGTAGCACAATCGCCACACAGCAAGAAGGTCGTTGGTTTGAACCCCGGCTGGGACAGTTGCCGTTTCTGTTTGGAGTTTGCAAGTTCTCACCATGTTTGTGTGGGTTTCCTCCGGGTGCTCCGGTTTCCCCCACAAGTTCAAAGACATGCGCTATAGGGGAATTGGGTAAGCTAAATTGTCTGTAGTGTATGTGTGTGAATGAGTGTGTATGGATGTTTCCCAGTGATGGGTTGCAGCTGGAAGGGCATCCGCTGCGTAAAAACAATGCTGGATAAGTTGGCGGTTCATTCCGCTTTGGCGACCCCAGATTAATAAAGGGACTAAGTCGAAAAGAAAATGAATGAATTTCATAGCCAGAGTGTAGCAGGGTTAATTAGTAAAAATGTTTTGGAGAGTTAAACAACATGTGCCTGACAAGCTGAGTTTATTTCCATTTATATTTTTAGATCAAACTGAAAAGTCAGAAACTGAAAAAAGGAAATTAAAAAAATATTTGAAATAAAAAATGTTAAATACTGTACTGTACATGAAATATACAAAAACACATTTACAATACTATCATAGATGTAATTACAATGTTATAACAATGTAATTACAATGTTATTGCATAGTAATTATAATGTAATGACATAGTAATTACATCCAAAATAAAGTTTGTATTTACGTATGTACTGCGTACATTTAGGTATAAATACACAAATACAGTACATGAAATATACAAAGAAACATTTAGGTTTATATATAATATATTGGCTGTAATTACAATGTAAAAGCAGTGTAAATACAATGTAATGACATGTAATTAAGTTTGTAATTGCATGTGTACTGCGTATATTTAGGTATACAACTATAAATAACCAAATACTGTACAGTACATGCAATATACAAAGAAATATTTACATTTATAAATAGGGCTTAACATTAACTTTTTTGATCACCAGCCACTGTGGCTAGTAGATTTCCAACATTACTAGCCACTCGCCATTTTCACTAGCCACAATTTTCTTGTTGGGAAAATGTATTTTATATGCTTATAAGCCCCCGGTCCTCACTTTCATCGGCGACACCCACCCCCTCCCTCCCGGTCCTCATTTTCATCCGCGACACAGCGAAATGCATGGCGCTGCGCGTCCATAGTTTGTTATTTCCAATGGAGGGACGCGCACGTGAGGCAACGCGCTCGCACTTTCCAGCTGCACTTATAGATGACAGGGAGCTTCTGTGACTGTGGGAAATGCAAACTGCTGAAGGAAGAAGCAATTAAAAGTACACATGTATACAAACACTGGCGCGGAGGAGAGCGATAACGTGGTGAAAATAGAGCAAGGGTGTTTCTTTGGTGACGTCGCTTTGACTCACACGCTGAAAATGGCGGACGTGCAACAACATACTGAGGATATGGTAATGCGCACCTGTCAATCAATATTGGTGGGCGGGGGGACTACACTCCTACGTCAAGTTGCAGTCGGTCTCAAAACCGCTCCAATTGGTCCACCGTTTTTATATTGTTAAATTGAAAAAAAAGGACTGAGTGTGTTTATATCACCCCAATATGACGGTCTATACACTATACCTACACATATGTCTGTCTAAACAGATTGAAACGTAGATTTTTCACCTTAGGTGCCCTTTAAAATGTAAACAACTAAGTGGTCATTTAATAAGAATATGTGAATAACTCAATTTTGACAAAAATGCCAGATAGATCCTTATAATTCTAAAGTGATTTGTCAATTTAGAAACCGTGTTCAAGAGCATTAGGTCAATATACATGTTGAGTGTTCCCAGTGGAGGTTGTTGACAATTCTTTCCTCTTTCACTGATTACGTATATCATGACCATCGGATTTTGTTGTTGTTGTTTGGAGGGAAACCCTGGCTCACATTATTCCCCTCATCAGGACAGAAAGACAGTGAGAGGGGTCCAAGCACAGTGTCAAGCCCAGCCTCAGAATGCTCATAGATTAAGGTGCGGCGATGGGGTGGTGATGGGATGCTGATTGTCACAATCACCAGTGATCTAAACTCCATAGATCACTGGAAAACATTCACACTCACTAACGGACTACAAATCCGCCATTTCATGGACTACAACTTCATACATGCACTCTGCTCACACACACATGTTCCTGATCCTGACTGATTGCACACACACACCACCGGAGGATTGTCAAGGACTGATTACACACTATTTAAGCAGCACAAACACTTACTCTAGTCGCTGAGTCTTGTTATCTGTTTAAGTGACATTACATAGCATTTCCTTTGTATTGCTTTACCGTGCGTTGATCCTCGCCTAGTTTATCTGTTTATCCCTGTCTGCCTTCTGACCATCTGCCTGTTATTTGTACTACGACTCTGGATTGCCCTTATACATCTGTTTGCTCATGTGTTGATCATTGCTTGCCTGACCATCCTGTTAATAAAACCCTGCATTTGGATCCTCACCTCCATTGTCAGTGTCACATCCCCGTTACACTGATGATCAAAAGATAATGGGATAAGTGATACATGACTATTTATAGGGGTTTGGTCTTGTATTGATTGGATAATGATATAATTGGTTTGTCGATGATATTCATGTGCTTCTCTCAAAACTAGTTTATCATTAATCCCTAAGTGAACAACAAATTGTGGTCATGAGTTCCCTAAAGCACATTAGAACGTACATTGACACAAAGAAACAAATAAATTCTTATATATATTTTACACTTAAACTCTACATATTTTATATTCCTTATATATTTGTATACTATTTTTGACATTTTATATGCCTTACTGTTGCTGTTTTATAAATTGTTATATATAATATAATATATATATATACACACACACACACAAACACAAACCCAATTCCAAAAAAGTTGGGACACTGTACAAATTGTGAATAAAATCTGAATGCAATCATGTGGAATTTCCAAATTTCAATATTTTATTCAGTATAGAACATAGATGGCATGCCAAATGTTTAAACTATGAAAATGTATCATGTTAAGAAAAGAAAAAAAGTTGATTTTATATTTCATGGCATCAACACAATTCAAAAAAGTTGGGGTAAGGCCATGTTTACCACTGTGAGGCATCACCTTTACTTTTTACAACAGTCTGCAAATGTCTAGGCACTAAGGAGACAAGTTGCTCTAGTTTGGGAATAGGAATGTTTTCCCATTCTTGTCTAATAAAGGCTTCTAGCTGCTCAACTGTCTTAAATCTTCTTTGTGGTCTGGCATTGTCATGTTGGGAAACGCAAGGTCTTCTCTGAAACAGATGACATCTGCATGGGAGCATATGTTGTTCTAGAACTTGGATGTACCATTCAGCATTGATGTTGCCTTTCCAGATGTGTAAGCTGCCCATGCCACATGCACTCATGCAACCCATACCATCAGAGATGCAGGCTTCAGAGCGCTGACAACAACTTGGGTTGTCCCTGTCCTCTTTAGTCCGGATGACATGGCGTCCCAGATTTCCGAAAAGAACTTCAAATTTTGATTCGTCTGCCCACAGAACAGTTTTCCACTTTGCCACAGTCCATGTTAAATGAGCTTTGGCCCTGAGAAAATGCCTGTGCTTCTGGATTATGTTTAAATATGGCTCTTTTTTGACCTATAAACTTTTAACTGGCAAAGGTGAATGGCACGGTGGATTGTGTTCACCAACAATTTTATCTGGAAGTAGTCCTGAGCTCATATTGTGATTTCAATTACAGTAGAATTCCTTTCTGTGATGCAGTGCCGTCTTAAGGGCCCCCAAAGGTTTTCCGGCCTTGACCATTACGCACGAGATTGTTCCAGATTCTCTGAATCTTTGGATGATATTATGCACTGTAGTTGGTGATAACTTTAAACTCTTGCAATATTTTGCTGAGAAACTGCTTTCTGATAATGCTTCACTATTTTTTGGTGCAGCATTGGGGAAATTTGTGATCTTCTGCCTGTCTTGACCTCTAGGAGACACTGCCATCATGTTGCAAATTGACCTTATAAGTGGAAAATTGGTCCTCCAGCTGTTCCTTATATGTGCATTTGACTGTTCTAGCCTCTTAATACGGTGGCCGAGAGAGCTTAACGCGCTGCAGTTTCAGAAAGCACATGCAATTACAAAAAACACCAGCAAATAAAGAAACGATCTTCATCAATTTGACAGCACACGTGTTGCAAATTCTCACAACACAAACAACTGAAGAAATATCTACGTAACACAACGGAAATATTTCAAGGGGACCCAAAAACATGACGGACCCTGCTGAGATATGGATGTGTTATTATGTCGTGTAATCCGGATATTAAATTAAACAAAAAGCAACTCACCTTTCAAAGACCACCAATCACTTCACTGAGCAAGCATAATAACATATCCATATCTCAGCAGGGTTCATCATGTTTTTGGGTTCCCCTAAAACATTTGTTTAGTTGCAAGTGTCGTGACCAATTGCTGTACGTTTCTTCAGCTGTTTGTGTTGTGACCAATTTGCTGCGCGTTTCTTCAGTTGTTTGTGTTGTGACCGATTTACAACACGTGTGCTGTCAAATTGATGAAGATGGTTTCTTTATTTGCTGGTGTTTTTTGTAGTTGCATGTGCTTTCTTAAATTGCAGTGCGTTAAGCTCTCTCTGCCACCGTATCTTATTGCTACCTGTCCCAACTTTTTTTGGAATGTGTTGCTGTTTTGAAATAAAAAATAAGCCAATATTTGGCCTCACATTTTAAAATGTCTCACTTTCAGCATATGATATGTTACATATATATTGTAAATAAAATATAAGTTTATGAGATTTGTAAATAATTGCATTTCTTTTTTATTCACAATTTGTAAAGTGTCCCAACTTTTTTGGAATCAGGTTTATATAGATAATATTAATGTAAGCATTACTCTCTGCAAATATATGAAATGTCTAGACATCACCCTCATTTAATCTACAGAATACAAACATAATAATCTTAAAAATAAACATCTTTCACAAGAAGTAGTTGCTCATGTTTATAACTGAGTTTTGTTGGTATTGATGCAACAAATGTTTTCAACATTGAGAAATAATAACTTTTTATTAAACTGATTTCTGAGAGATCAAGTGACATTAAGGACAAAATAATGATGCTTAAAATTTCTTTTTTTTACAAAGCAATTCATCTGTTAATTGAAGCTGAATCACACTGCTAGGCTAAAGAATATGAACAAAAACAGTTGAAGTCAGAATTATTAGCCCCCCCTGAATTATTATGCACCCCCCCCCCATTTTTGTTTAACGGAGAGAAGATTTTTTTTAACACATTTCTGAACATAATAGTTTTAATTACTCATTTCTAATCATAAATCATATTTTATTTTATGTTTTCTAGACACTTCTATACAGCTTAAAGTCACATTTAAAGGCTTAACTAGGTTAATTAGGTTAACTAGGCAGGTTAGGGTAATTAGGCAAGTTATTGTATAACGATGGTTTGTTTTGTATACTATAGAAGAAATATAGCTTAAAGGGGCTAATAATTTTGACCTTAAAATGTTTTTTAAAAAATATAAAACTGCTTTTATTCAAGCCGAAATAAAACAAATAAGACTTTCTCCAGAAGAAAAAATATTATCAGACATACTGTGAAAATTTCCTTGCCCTGTTAAACATCATTTGGGAAATATTTAAAAGAGGAAAAAAATCAAAGGGGGGCTAATAATTCTGACTTCAACTGTACATCATGGGTGTGCAATAGTGACTCTTTTCCTTATGTGGGGGTTAAACAAGATCTTCTGTTGTAAAGCTGATCTAAATCCAAAATGTAAAAAAAGTCGTTTCTCAGATGAGTCAGTGTTACTGTAAATCATCATCTTGATACGTCATGGAGTTTTTCTTTTTTTTTCAGTGTCATCAGCCTTGATGGCGTTCTGCTCCAGCTCTAAACAATGTCAGCCTGTTTATTGTGTCAACAGAGCTGCCCTCACTAGGCTCCAAAGAAAGGAATCTTTATTCAATTATAGTAGGAGGGTTTGTCATCTGCTGACTGGCTTCCCCGCCACCAGTTATGAGTTAACACATAGATCCTAGTGTGAATACTGCAACTAACTCAAATATCCAATGTATGCACGAGCAAGTCTGCTTTGTGCTTTTGCAAACAAGTACTGTTTATATAAAACATGCTTTGCTGTCAGTTGTTTATAAACCAGCCCATTTAGCTCAATTTCTTCCCTTATATAGTGCATTACTGCTTATGATTTGCTGGAAAGGCTTGTGGAAACATTTTCAAGTCTTAGTTTCGTTTTCACGTTTTATTTTAGTCTCAATGCCAGCTGAATGAAAAGCCTTCATTTAAAGAGGTCTGTTTTTTTAGGGGTTTTCCCGTCAAAGTGATAGGCTGAAGTGTTTCGAATGACTCTGGACTACAACACCAGTCATAAGTCTCTGTTTTTGTTTTTAATAGTTGAAAAACATTATACAGTTTTCTTGTTACTGATGTTTTTATCATGGTATACGGTATTATTATGATATTGACCTAAGCTGCAATAAAAGGTTACTTTAACAGGTATAATAACCAAAAAATACTTTGTGTATTGCTTTAATGTATATACAAGTTCAGAGTAAACAAATGTTTTAAATTAATTAAATTGCAAAAGCAGGATAAAGTACAGCAGGTAACACCAAAGTTAACAATAAATGTAATATACGTCTATTATACACCATTCATTCATTCATTCATTTTCTTTCGGCTTAGTCCCTTTATTAATTCGGGGTTGCCACAGCGGAATGAACCGCCAACTTATCCAGCACGTTCTTACGCAGCGGATCCAGCCGCAACCCATCTCTGGGAAACATCCACACACACTCATTCAAACTCATACACTACGGACAATTTAGCCTACCCAATTCACATGTACCGCATGTCTTTGGACTGTGGGGGAAACCAGAGCACCCGGAGGAAACCCGCAGGTAGAACATGCAAACTCCACACAGAAATGCCAACTGACCCAGCCGAGGCTCGAACCAGCGACGTTCTTGCTGTGAGGCGACAGCACTACCTACTGCGCCACTGCGTCGCCCATACACCATTCAAAGGTTAAATAAATAAACTTTCCATCGATGAATAGTTTTTTAGGACAAAAAATTTGGAAATCTAAAAAAGTGTTTAGTGATGCATATGATAAAAAAGTAACTTTATATATTTACAGTAGTAAATTTACAAAATATCTGTGTGAAACATGATTTTTACTTAATATTATAAAGATTTTTGTCAAGAAACCTTTAATTTTGACCCATAAAATGTGTTTTTGACACAATGAGACAATTAGTACTATTACAGTAAGGGTCTAATACTGCATATTGTCATTTAGATGAAATGACAGTTGGTCAAAGTATTAATGTTTTCATTATTGTGATTGAAAATCAGGATTATTCCACCAAGTTTTAGTTTTTGTAACCCTTCTGAAGTTAAAATATGTGTATTGTGTTATCTAAAAATGAATATAAAATTGTCAGAAGAATTTGAACATTTTGTGTTATTTTGACCTATTGTCATTTTATGCTCTAAATTGATTTTCATCAAATATATTTAGAGCTAAAAAGATTGAATAAAAGTAGCATTTTATTTTAAATTCAGCAAAAATGTCATCAGTAGTTTAAGACCAAAGAAAAATGTAAGAGAAATAGGGATTTGGGGTTTCTTAACTTTTTTTTTTTTTTGCTGTAAATTCAAGACAAAATAAAACTTTTTAAAGCGTTGCTCTCCTTCATGTACAAACCAGCACAGTTATAGCTGGATTTCATCCCTCATGTGATATTTACTAAAACATTTTGTTTATTTTTTGTCTAAAATTGAATATGAATTTGGTTATTTTAGCTCATTGAAATAGAAATGTTATCAGTAGTTTGCGGACCAAAGCCAAAAAAATAACGTTTACCTAAAAGAAAGAAAGAAAGAAAGAAAGAAAGAAAGAAAGAAAGAAAGAAAGAAAGAAAAACCTTTTTAAATTAGCACATTCATTGTAGCTCTATTTCATCCTATGATTCCCTGGAAAAGCTTGTGGAAACATCCAGACACTCTTGGACACAGTTTACAAATCAGCACATGTGGTGCAGCTCAATGAGGTATATGCACAGACTTTTCATTTAAGCCAGCAGGCCTCAGCGCCTGATAAATATACGATATAAAGTGGGGGTTGTCTCAGACCGGACTAGAATCACTGCAATAAAATCTATTTTTCCCTGCCATGTCAAAATATGACAGTTTATTTTATCTTGTTTTATGCTTGAACAACTGCCTAAGTCTATTGTAATGATTACATTACAACATCAATGCTATAAAAGATACCTCATGAAATTGAAAATAGTCACATTAAGCTTTCACTGTAAGTTTATCAATGGCTGAAAAACACTAGCTGTGAATATAGCCCATTTCTTCCATTTTATGGCACTTTACTGTTTATCATTTCCTGGAAACGCTTATGGAAACACTTTCGAGTTTCAGTTTCGTTTTCACTTTTTATTTTAGTCTCGTGTCAGCTGAATGTCAAGCCTTCATTCAGAGTGGTGCTGCTGGTCCTCTTTAGGGGTTTTTCCCCACAGTGAGGGCCTGAATGTTCCTTTAGCGCGGTCATTACAATTTAGCTGATGTTATACTGCCATCTGCAGTGCATTTGGCAAGCTGCTAATTTTCAAGTTTGGGTTGAGTGTTTTAGTCTTGAAGTGTCCTTTATTGTGCCTCTATGAACAGGGCTGAAAAAACACTGATTTAGCTTAATTGCCTTGTGATATTTGCCTTGTATTGTGTATATAGCCTACTGTAGTAGTCAACATTTAAAGTGGATAGAGTTTTTGTCCTAAAACAAGAATGAGTGTTATATTTTAGGACAGGTTTAAGGACAAAAAGGTTTTGATCCACTTTAAATACTGACTACTATGTGTGTGGGTACATATATCAACCCAGGCTCACTGAAAAAAATGTGCCCAGATGTGTTGCAACAAACACACACACCAATGAAAGTCTAGTGGAAAATCCCAGAAAAGGGCAATGTTCTGTTTTAGTTTCTTTTTCTCCTTTTTTAATGCCAGCTGAATGAAAGCCATCATTCAGAGTGGTGTTTTTATAATGAACAATTCAGTCTATCAGCGATAGAAACTTCTCTGTGAGTCCAAAATAACATCATCCATCACAGACCACTCTGAAGGAGATTCCAATGACGTTTTCCTGGGTATTCCACAAGCCTTTCCAGGGAAATGTGCAAATTCATTCATTCATTCATTTTCTCGACTCAGTCTCTTTGTTATTCAGGAATCACCACAGTGGAATGAACCACTAACTTATCCAGCAAATGTTATTACGCAGCGGATACCCTTTTAGCCGCAACCCAACACTGGAAAACATCCATACACACTCACTCACACACATACACTACGGTCAATTTAGTTTATTCAATTCACCTAGCGCATGTCTTTGGACTGTGGGGGAAACTGGAGCACCTGGAGGAAACCCACGCCAACACTGGGGAGAACATGCAAACTCCACACAAAAATGCCAACTGACCCAGCCGGGGCTCGAACCAGCGACCTTCTTATTGTGAGGCGATTGTGCTACCCACTGTCACAGTGACGCCCCAAAATGTGGAAATATGTACACTTGGATAATTTTCCACTATTACCCTAAAAATGGAAGTGAAATGTGACATGTTTGTAGGTGCACATTGTACCATCTGATTGGCACGTGTAATAGGGAATAAAGACAAATTAACATAATTTAAAAATAAAATTAATAACTTATTTCAAATAAAAAGTTCTAAAAGTATAAGATACTAGATAATATGACATTTCTTTTTTTATTGGTTCAAAAGTCATGGACAATGTCGTTTTTATGTCTTCATCATAAGTTGATCCTGTCTATAAAATATTGACCAAGCAAATTGACTAAAGCAAAATGGAGGGGTCATCTCACTTTATCAAACACATTTCGGCATCTAGGGCACACAGTCCAAAGACATACACAGTCCAAAGACATATGGTATAGGTGAATTGAATAAGCTAAATTGACCATAGAGTGTGTGCAAGAGTGGGTGTTTCCCAGTGTTGGGTTGCGCCTGTAAGAAAAAATGAATGAATGAATTTCGTCATCTAATAAAGCGATGAAGGTATCTGGGGTGTAATACGGAAGCTCATGGCTGACAGTGTTATGTTAAATAATATATATTGCTGTCCTCCTTTTTACTATGCAGTTGGGTCTGCGACTCTGCGCGTGTTATTGTGCATGTAGTCTTCAATCTCACAGCCAATTTTTTTTTTTTTAGATCTGTGTTTATAAAAGATAGTGGTTAATTTTTATATTAGATTAATGCTGTAAGACAATTCGTTATTTTTGTGACCATAAAAAGACTGAATGCTCAAGCTTACTTGATTTTTTTTCTCTCTTCAGTCACAATTTGGCCTGTTTCCAATGTATGTTTCACTGATAAAAAAGAGAAGATTAAACTAATAACTCAGGCTTATGCAGGTACTTCAAATTATCTTGACTGTGATTACATTTGCTTATCCGTCACACCTCTGTTCTCCACTACATGGCGCCATCTTGCAACTGAATAATATAATAACATGTAGGTTAGTGACTGCGTTTTGCATCAATTTAAGAACAAAATTTCTTTTTGCAAGCTTTGTGTTCAGTTATTAGAGCTCAGAACAATGATTTGTGTCTAATTGTTTAGTTTTGTGGCTAAACTAAAGTGTCCGTCTAATAAGATATTCATCCAGCTGGTTGTTTTCACAGAGTAAAGTCTTGCAGTTAATAACACCAAGCTTCATTTTGCCATAACAGCCAGTTGGATGTACATTGTCCCTAAAGAATGAATTATTTTCCTTTCTTTTTGTTCAGACCTAAGAACTATGTTTGCTTTATAGGTACAGAATATACAATGGAGACCAAAATACTGATAACAAATGAGACAATAAATATAGATAAAAGGGTTAGTATCTAAGTCACAGACTCCAATCCAATTGAAAAACTGTAATAAAACCTGGAAGAAAAAAAAAACAGATGTTCTCCACCTGGTTTGACAGAGGTAAAATCACTGACGTATTCATTAAAGAATGTGCAAAAAACTGTAAAAATATGGCTATAATCTATTGTATTGAAATGAAGATTTTTTTCTGTATTCATCTTTAGAGGTGTATTCTGCATTTTATGTCTTGCATTGTATTTTGATTTTAATAGGAAAATGAAACTTCTGTCATCATTTACTCACTTGTTCAAATCAGTTTTAGTTTTTTTTTTTTATTTTGTTGAAGACAACACTTAGATATACTGAATAATTTTGGAATCCAGTAAGCATTGATTTCCATATTTTTTTCTAATATGAATGTTGATGGTTAAAGTATTCCAACATTTTTCAAATATCATCTTTTGTGTTCAACAGAACCAAAAAAATCAAACTGATTTGGAACAAGTCAAGGTGAGTAAATGATGTCAGAATTTTTATTTTTGGGTGAACTATCCCTTAAAGTTAATCAGTTTATTAAAACAAGAAGTTTTTTAACATAAAGCTTTTTTATTATTTCAAAATTGGTCAATTGAGGCACTTTGACACTGAACATTTTGACACATGGGTGGCACGGTGGCTCAGTCGTTAGCACTGTCGCCTCACAGCAAGAAAGTCACTGGTTCGAGTCCCGGCTAGGCCACTTGGCATTTCTGTGTGGAGTTTGCATGTTTACCCTGTGTTGGCGTGGGTTTCCTCCGGGTGCTCCAGTTTCCCCCATAAAGACGTACGCTATAAGTAAACTGGGTGAACAATTGGGCTGTAGTTTATGAGTGCGTGTGTGAATGAGTGTGGGTGTTTCCCAGTAGCTTGCGTAAAAACATATGCTGGAATACCTTGTGGTTCATTCTGCTGTGGCGACCCCTGATAAATAAGGGAATAAGGCAAAAGAAAATTAATTAATTAAATACTTTGACTCATCATTTTAGTTGTTTGTTAACATTAAACTGTGTTTTGGGGCCTGAAAATGGGTCTTAAAATGGAAATAAAAAGACAGAATATTGCTGTTTGGGTGGATTTATGAGATCCTAAATTTCACACAGGCCATGTTAGTAATGTCAAAGGTTTAATTCTAAGGGAATGCTTGTATGATATAGTTACAGAAACATTCTTTAAATGTATGCTGGATGAAAGCATCTACCAAGTGAATGCATGTCAATTACCAAGTGGACTATGTGTTAACAAGTGGACCGTTCACCTAATTTTACCCAACACAACAATTATATTTTCTCTTTAAAACAATGGAACTGGCAGGGAATTCTTGGAGGGATGCATCTGACTATTTGATGGTGTAAAAATTCAGTATTCCTAGCTAACAATTTAAGGTTCTAAAATCAGTCCCTTAAGATTCTCAAGTTGTATAACACTATTTTTGAATATTTTTTGACTGTTCAAAACATCCAGATTTTAACTACACTGGTAAAAAAATATCTGTTAATGAACAGTTTCCATATTTTTTGATTCACAATTGTTTTTTGTTTATTTGTGGTTGTGCATTGCATTATATGTTGAGCTCTGCTCTGTTGACTTTTGATGTTAAAAATTAAAACTCTACAGTTTAACAAAGTGAATTTTATTGACATTTTAGTAGTTTGAAATTATATAATCATATAATAGTCAAACAATATATAGAGAAATAAGTCTGTAGAAGAACAGAAAATGTACTGGCAGTTTATTACAAGGTTTTTGTACTGTAATTAGTAACCCAGACAAGATTTGTTTGTTTGTTTGTTTGTTTGTTTGTTTGTTTGTTTGTTTACACTTTATTGTCCACAATGGGGAAATTTTTCTAGGGCTCTAGGCCCACATTCTCATACCGAACAAAAAACTCACAACATATCAATATATCACTTTAAACTATTAAAAATGTTCAGAAAAGTCACTTTTTCCAACGTTACAAGGTTTAAAAGTTGTTGGAAGAAAGATTCCATAATGCAATTAAAAACATATTTAAACGGGCAAAAAATCTATCACAAAATACAGAAAACTGCTAATTTACAGTGTATGCATTAACGCTTTAATTATGAAAACCTTAATCAAAATGTTTTCATAATGTTTCATTCTTGTTATATTAATGTTCTCAGAACATTATTAGAAGATTCCATTCACATTATATGAAGACGTTTGTTCTATCAACATTATCAGAACATCCATACCCTACAACTGATGTCCTAAAGCCCTTCCAGAATGTTGTTCTAAGAATGCTTTTCTATCAATGTTGCAAGAATGTTCCATTATTTTAATAACGTAGAATGTTAACATTTACACAGCTTTTAAGGAATTTTTACTAAATGTTCTGGGAATGTTCCCTGTTAGCGGGGCTATAACCCTTAAGGCCATACTTGATGCTAAAACATGACATACAACATTCATGTATCTATAATGAACACTGAAAAATGCTTTTGTTTCCTATAATGTTCCTAAAACTTTCCTTTGTTTGAAAGATAAAGGCTTTTGTCACTGTCCCTCACAACAGTAAACCCTTTGAACCCTGAAAATGCCACAGGTAATCCTGTTGACCCACTCCGGCTGTTTGTCCACTGCATTCCTCTCCACCGGTCTCCATCATGATGTGCTCAGCCAGGAATCTTTTGTTCCAGTAATTTGTAAACACATCCAGAGAATTCACCCAGAGTGTCATCCACTGTCCCAGGCTATATGGAATCATTTCTGTTGTTTCTTAAAAGCTGAAATTTTTGAAAATCCAAACAGTAGAGCATTTAAGATGAAACCGTGATCCTTGGTGAAATAAAATGTATCTGAACAGGCCTTGAGAGTAAACTAATATATACAGGTAAATAAATGAATACCTGTGGCTCCTTATGGATTATACATTGAGGTCTTATAAAGTGAAATGATTGGTCTGTGCGAGAAAATGAACATTATTCATTATCCATGAAAAATTATTAATTATCCATGACTGTCTTGAACATGCTCAAAACATTTACTGAGTCTTAAAGGTAATAATAAATAGTGTTCTGTATCTTGCACAGATTGAGAGTTTCTCCTCATAAGACCTCAATGTATTGTCAGGAGTCACTTCTATTATTCATTCATTCATTTTCTTTTTTCTTTAGTCTGGAGGGCCGGTGTCCTGCTGAGTTTAGCTCCAACTTGCTTCAACACACCTGGCTGCCAGGAAGTTGTATATCTAGTAAGAGCTTGATTGCCTGGTTCAGGTGTGTTTGATTAGGGTTGGAGCTAAACTCTTCAGGACACCAGCCCTCTAGGACTAAGTTTGGACACCCCTGGCGTTGTCTCTTTTTTAATCTGGGGTCACCACAGCAGAATGAACCGCCAACTTATCCAGCATATGTTTTACGCAGCAGATCACCCATCACTGGGAAACATACACATTCATTCACACACACATACATACACTACGGACAATTCAGCTTTCCTAATTCACCTATACCACATGTGTTTGGACTTGTGGGGGAAACTGGAGCACCTAGGGGAAACCAGAGCACCCGGAGGAAACCTACGCGAACACGGAGAGAACATGCAAACTCCACACAGAAATGCCAACTGACCCAGCTGAGGCTCGAACCAGTGACCTTCTTGCTGTGAGGCGATCGTGCTGCCCACTGCGCCACTGTGACGCCCCACTTCTATTATTATTATTTTTCATAAAAGGCTTGGTTTTTGAGTTTTTGCTAAAATTATATTGCAAAATCAGCTGCATCTCCTCAAGCCAAAGTAGAATTATCTAAAGTTCTTAAGAAGTTACTTAACTGGGATATAGGCCACTGCGATAAAAATGGCTATAATTATCTGGTATTCTTAACAGCAATGAAAGAAAAGTACTAATATGATCTTTATGAAGTCTATTTGTCTTATATTTCACTGCCATGAGTGAGAAGAATTTACTTTATCAAAACATGCACAAGAACAATCAGTTTGTTAATGATATATCTGTAGGTTACATAACAATTAGCTAATGTTATGTGAAAAAAATATTATCATTCAAAAGGTTAGGGGTTTATTTAGCATGAAAGCAATTCCCTTTCTTGATAAATTGTCAGTTTCCTCTTTAAATATTAACCTGGCTTTAATAATAAACTAAGAGTATTTTCACCACAACAGCAATAAATATAGTTTGACTATAGCATTTGCAGTGGTTATACAAATCAAAATCAATTCGCTAAAATATACGTATTTCAAAATATATTTATCCCTTTAACTGGCCCACCTAGAAAAACATTTGTGGATTGCATTTCTTAACTCCAAATGTCGCTAGTTAACACACTCAATGCATTTTTTTAACATGTCCCATGATATCTAAAATATCAACCTCTACCAAATGGTAGATATGTCGGTTAATACCATAGACTGTAAGGTTAATACATAAACTATGAAAAATCTGAAAATATGAAGTGTAAGGCCAATTTATTTTAAAACACAATAAAAATAAAACATTATTGAACACTAAATCATCTTTATTTTTTTAAGTATGTCATAAAATATTTCAGATTCCCATTTAACATGTATACATATATATATATTTTTTAAAAATAAAACCAAAATCAAGTGTAGTGGTGCAGCAGGATTATGTTTGTTTAATTTTTTTGTAAACCAACAATGCTGTGTGTGTGTGAACCATTATTTAAAACATTCATTAAACGACTTTAACAGTCATTATTTAAAACAGTCAAAATATGGTCAACCATTTGGTAGAGCAGGCAGTTTATTGTAATAAAATACAAACATGAAACTAGGGTGAAACTTATCTGAATTAATATATACTTATAAAAACTATAACGTATATTCACCATGAAATAAATATTCCCCAATCAGCAAGTAAAACGTGCCAAATAATGCCAAATATCCAGTATGATTGATAGCGACATTTGACAAATAGGAGAGAATCCAGCGAGGCGCGGGCCAATCAGAACAGTCGTTAGGGGACGGGGCGGTGCTAGTTTGTAGCCGAGTTAAGATTGGAAGTCACGAGGTCTTATTCGCTCATTGTGGTTTAGCATACGAGCAGAAACGTGCGATAGGTAAGTAAAACTTCCCCACATCTACATCAATCTTTAGTTAATGAACTCGTTTTAAATACGTAGTTATTTGTTTATGTCGTGTTTGATAAGTATATTCGGACTTTGGCTTGACGACGTACTGCGTGTTAGCTTCTAGCAGCGCTGCCATATGTTAGCTGACTAGCTCAAACACGTCAGTCTTGTTATTACACAACAGTGTTATTATGTCGCTGTTTGTATGGTTTTGCTCATGAACGCTGTTTTATTTCAGGTTCCCTGTATTAAGGGCGTCGTGAGTTTTCTCTCCGGGGTTTATCACTCTGCTCCGCAAGGTGTAACCCAGTCAGACACCGTCGTGTCGAGCCCTAACTAGCTTCTCAAACTAAACGGACTATCTCAAACTAGTAGTTCACCTCTTCTCAGGGCGACCAGCGGTGTGTTTATGTCTTTGTTTTGCGAAAACGGTGATTACCTGGACGACAGGAGCTACGGATGGGAAAGGTATGTTGATTTTTGTTATTTTTCTACTCTATATTTCTCTCATGTGTGCTTGTATAGTCTCGCGATAGCTGGTTTGATTAATCAGATTTCTGCTCGAGCATCAATCTTGATGTGTTGCATGCTGCACTGAATAAAATGGCGTCCTCCTATGGTGTGACGCACTCTGCAGCATGGGCTTGCTCAACTGAGGCCTGATTTGGGTTTCAGACGATCTAATGCTGCTAAAGGGCTTTGCAAACCTGACTGTGCCGTTGTTTACTGTCCAATCAACTTACTTAAGTATTGAGTTATTTGTGAGTTGTTAAACATGACACACAGACCCCAATATCACCATGTCAGGTGGTTCTTGTAGATAACTAGCCAGTCTTACATAGACTGGGCACACCTTAATTTTTATGTCTGCTTTTGGTGATATCAGGGTCGTAATGGTATGATGTTTTCTCTTTTTAATGCTCAGTTTCTGTTTATTTCTTCATTCACAGTGCTATAGTGCAGTTGCCGGAACCTGTTTGGGGGGAACTTAGTCAACGAGCTCGAAGCCTGGAGCCTCAGTGGCCGTACCCTTTTCATGTCAGAGACAAAGTATTCTTGCAGTCGTTTATGTCATCCCCTCTTCTCCAAACAGAAGATACTAAAAATTGCCAGTTCAAGATCTTCTCGTCTTGCTGATAAACCATACGGGAAGCCAAAATGTCCATCAATGTCAACCGCAGCGTGTCAGACCAGTTCTACCGCTATAAAATGCCCCGTCTCATCGCTAAGGTGGGTTTTTTGTATGTTATGGTGCATAATAGATCTGTCTTATTTTTTAACATGAGAATTTCTGCAAATTACAGGGTGTCTGCGGGGTCTTGAAGTCTAAAAATGTCTTTCATTTTAAAAACAACATTTTAAAACCTACGTCTTGTAGGTCTTAAATCCTTTTAAACAAGTCTTCTCCAATCACCAAACAATCCATCTATAAAAAAAAAAAAAAAAAAAAAAAAAACCTTTCAACCAAACTCTGTACCAATAGGTTTTTTTTTTTTTTAAATAAAAGTTATGTTAAAAAATGTGCACTTATACAACTAGTGTTTGCTTGTTTGGACGCATTATAAATATGGGGCAAAGTAGTAGAAAACTAGTAGAATTTTTTTTTTTTTTTTTTTTTTTGGATGAGCCAAGTAAACTATTTTACGCACGACCAACCAGGCTACTCGAAAAATAACCTTGGTGTTTAGCCTAGTATAAGTCTGAAAATCGATTCATAACGGTCTTAAAGTCTTACATTTGATTTTGAAACCTGCAGAAACTAATTAATAACTAAAATCTAGTAAATTTTAATAAACAGAAGTGGTTTAATTGAATTGTTTGCTCAGGTTAACAGTTCAGGCATTTGTCATAAAATAGAAGTTCACAACTGTGAGAATCGATGTACGTCCACTGTTATCTCATTCTTTACATGTTGCAACACTATTTTTATGTCCCATAAAATATATATATATTTTTTTATTGTATCATGGCCAGTGCCATGATTAGGCATGGGCCGGTATAAGATTCTGACCGTATGATAACCTTGGATAAAAACTTCACAGTATTGTTATTATTGCTCTAAAATGTGTTTTTTTTTATATCTGGGTAAAAAACAACAACTCTTTCCCCCTTTAAAAGTTTTAAACATTTAAAATATTTTGTAACCGTAAACGTCGGTCTAAATAAATAATTGACTGCTATCTTCATTAGTTTCTAAAACACTGATTTCTTTACAATTTAAAGTATATATTTTCTGCTGGAGACACTGTTGTCCTAAAAAAACAAACAAAAAAAGTAAATAAAAATCTTACATGTACCAAAGGAACGGTATAGCAGAAAATTTTAGCGGTTTTAAAATCTTGACTTTTCCACACTGATTATACCTTGAAAACTGTTATCGTCCCATGCCTAGCCATGATAGCCTAAGTCACCTCATCACTGAAATGTAGTAAATTTAAATTTACACACAGTATTTGTACTAACCTCTTAAAGTAAAACCCATTCTACTGGACAGTCTTACGTTTAATGATTCCAGAAGACTTTATGAAATTAAATTTTTTTTTTTTTTTTTTTTTTTTTTAAGCAAAGTTACAATAGGAAACAGCTAAAATAACTAATAATGTTTGTTAAAAAATGAGGTGGATAAATGGATAATTAACACTTGAAGCGGGTTTTACTTTGAGTTTTGATCAGTATTTACCTATATGTCAAAAAAATACACCATTTTGTGTTTCTCCCAGGTGGAAGGCAAAGGGAATGGAATTAAGACCGTCATAGTCAACATGGTTGATGTTGCCAAGGCTCTAAATAGGCCTCCGACATGTGAGCATTAAATTGAGGAAAATATTAAAATGTTTATAAATGCATTTTTCATGTGGTATGAACAAACCAAAATCTGTGTTTAGATCCCACCAAATTCTTTGGTTGTGAGTTGGGAGCCCAAACTCAGTTTGATTCCAAGAATGACCGCTACATCGTCAATGGATCTCATGAGGCAAACAAACTGCAAGACATGCTGGATGGATTCATTCGCAAGTTTGTGCTGTGTCCCGAGTGTGACAATCCTGAAACTGATTTGGTAAATACACACCCTATTTTCATTTTTTCCATACGCGTTTAGATTTTCATACCAGTAAAGACACAGAGTGAGGCTATTGATTTAAACGGTGCATTCGGGGCAAAATGTTGAACTGTGTGCCCTGATGAACTGGCTGCCCTTTATGTTTGTGTTGCAGCTGCTGAGTGTGCAGGTCTCTATGGGTCACACCTGTAGCTTCTATGAGTTCAGATTGTTTTACAGGTGTAAAGAGGAAAGTAGCTGTGTCATTAGCTGTATACAGGCCATCTCCAGTCTCTGTTACATTATTCAGTCTCTCAGCAGGATGACTTTGTATTGCACCGATAGTTTACTCAAATTAAATTAAACATTTTGATTAAAAAGAAAAGTATTGTCTTCCCAAACACAAAGTCCTTGTGTGTACACACCAAAATCATTATTTTTGTTCTGTAAGGATAGTTTGAAATGGTGGAATGCTGTTGGCACATCCCAATGCCATTCACATTTAAATGAGTATGTGCTGCGTACTTGAAGGACTGAAACTAAAGCATATGGTTGCAATCCAGTCCATGAAGTTATATTTAATAACATTTTTTTAGTGCATTTTATATAGTAGATTGGCTAAAAGCGAGCAGCTTTGAAGTATCAATCATTTAAAAGGTGTCCACACCACTCCCGCAGAGCAAAATAAATCTAAACAGAAGCTCAAATGTTTGTTGCAAGAACTGCAGTTGAGCTTCTTTGCCCAACAGTAACAGCCTCTATAGCATTAACGTATTGCATTTTATTTTTCCCTGTTGGCTTTCCTCTGCAGTGCAGTACTTTTTGAGATTTTGTGTGATCTCGGCGGTCTTGGTTTCTACTTTATCATTTAGGCTTCTATCCACTCTTTAAGGCCATAAGACAAAACATACAGCCTTATACCAGTATAAAGGCCGAATCATAGATGTTTTTCAGCAACAACAAAAGTAATCATGTTTCAAGTACAGAAAGCCTGATATTGAGGCATCTCCCCATAGTTGTATAATTTTGTCTATATACATATTATACTAACTTCATATTCTCATTATAGCACATTAATCCCAAGAAGCAGACCATTGGAAACTCCTGCAAGGCTTGTGGGTACAGAGGCATGTTGGACACCAGACACAAACTCTGCACCTTCATTCTCAAGAATCCACCTGGTAAATGCAGACATGGAGACTGGCTTTATATTGAGTAAATGATTGCACCGTGTCCTAGCTACACACAAATGCTGCAACATGTTAAAAAGGAGGTTTTGTCCTGGGCATCCTCGACTGCAATGTGCAAATTTCCTATTTTAGAAAGGCTTTCCATTTTTAGAGTTTTGCAGCAGGACAACGCCATAAATTACAATAAGTGATCATTTCAGGTACAGATTATGTGCTTTATTCAGTGTTAAATGCTGCCAGCGTGAGTTTGAACACCGTTTTGTCATTTATTGCCATATTAAAAGTTGGAGCCAGTGATGGTTCACCTCAGCACTTGAAAGTAGTTCAATGTGCAGACTGTTTGAAAAAAATGAAAGACTTTGACTAAATGTAAACCAACAATATTCATCAGCCAAGTTGCTTGTTGCATCGCGTGTAGTTAGGACAGGGTGTTATCGTCATGTTCACATTGAATTTAATTTTCATTTTCTTGCTTTAACGTTTGAAAAACCTTTAGTTATCTCATGAACATACAGGAAGTCCTTTCAGTTTCTGAATATTTGGGAAACCCTGATGTTTCTCAATATGTCAGAAACTTTGGATGTGTAATGGTGTGTTCATAAACTACACTCCATTGCTCTTTTGTTAACTTCCTCTCCCTCCCGTTCTCTTGGGGCAGAGAATGAGAGTGGATCTGTAAAAAAAGAGAAGGAAAAGAAGAACCGAAAGAAGGACAAAGAAAATGGCTCAAATGGTGGAGAGGCTGGGAACCATAATGACATCGATGCTCCTGATGCTGTTGTGAGTTCTTTGGTTTCATTTCTTGTAAAAAATAAAATAAAATCTTCCAGCCTAATCAGTGTAGAGACTGATGTTACATGTGATTATCATGGCAGGATAGGGATGATGACGATGAAGACTGGGCTGAGGAAACCACCGAAGAGGCTCAGCGCCGCAGGATGGAGGAGATCAGCGAACACGCCAAGGGTCTCACACTTACTGAAGACTTGGAGAAATCCCTGGAGGAAAGGGTCAACATATTTTATAACTTTGTCAAGGTAATGCTGGAGTTTTGGGCACAATTGTATTTATGTATAGGCTTTTTTTTCTCACTCTGCTATAATCGTTTTGTTTTTGCTTTTCAGGAAAAGAAGGACAGTGGCACGATTGACTCTGCAGATAAAGAAATTTTGGCTGAGGCTGAAAGGCTTGATGTGAAGGCCATGGGTCCTTTGATTCTGAGTGAGCTGCTCTTTGATGAGAACATCCGCGACCAGATTAAGAAGTACAAGCGTCATTTCCTCAGGGTACGGCCTTGCTTCTGTTAGCATTTTTTAGACCAGCGGTTTTTAAGCTGTCTGCCATTTAGAAATCTCTTCATGCTTCACAATATTTGAAAAGCTAAAACTGAATTAAATTTTTATTCTTAAAATTTGAATAATTTTCAAGTTTTTCTCTTTTTAATCAATGAATTTATAAGACTTCATACAGGGTTCATATGGTCATGGAAAACCTGGAAAAGTAATGAAATTTTGACATGGCATTTTCCAAGCCTGGAAAAGTTTTGGAAAAACAGAAACTCACAAGCTTTTGGAAAACTCATGGAAATTACATTGTCATTTAGCAGACATTTTTGTCCAAATCAACTTAAGCTGCACTAACACTAGAGCTTGTGCTTGCTAATTCAGTCGTACAGTGCTGCGAAAAGGGGCGGGCTAAAACAATATAATTAGACATTAATAAAAGGTGAGCGATTGCTCTTAATTTTTCTTATTTTAAATTAACTTTTATTGATCTTATGCAATCACCTGATGTGATTTCGCAGGTAAGAATTCACCAAGTTTAAACTTTTGAATACAGTGAAATTCAAAACTTGTCGCACATGCTTGCGTCTCTGGTCTGCCACATTCACATGCCAATGATTGGAAGTCCATGGAGTGAAAAGTGCAGTGTGACCACATGTTTATAATAGAAGTAGTTTTTCCTACTAATACTAGTTTAACAGACTATTATCTAAAATTAGTTTGACAGATGTCTGTACATTGGAGTGGAGGTTAGTTGCTTTTACTACTTTTCTTTTCTTGGCTAAAACATGTTCTCACATTATTAGTGCTGTGTAAGCATCATCTAATTTACATAGATAAAAAAATTAATTGGAACTATTGCGTGTTTTATGATATGCTGTAATAAATTTAAACCTTTCTTATTTAACTTGTATATGTAGATATTACTTAAAACATTAGGTCATGAATTGACTTGAAAGTCCTGAAAAATTCATGGAATGTTTGTGGTAAAAATGTGTATGAACCCTGTTTATGGTTTTCTGTTGTTTTATAACATTGCCATTGAACGGAAGGTGTTAGTTCACCCTAAAGATAAAATAATTATTTACTTTATATTAGGTGGCCTTAACGACTATGTACCTGCATCAAAAAATATTGTAATTACAGAAATTAATTGGATGTAATTGCATAAAAGTATTTTAATAATAAGTGCAATGTAAAAACGTTTTTTTTTTTTTTTTTTTTTTTTTTTTTTTTTTTTTTTTTTTTATATAAACCGTAAGTACATTGTAACAAATTGTTAATTTTAGTCTAAGTACATTAGTTAAGGCCACATTATATGAAGTGGGACCGCAAGTTTATTCACCCAAAACTAAGACCTGAAAACATTTGTTTCATTCAAGATCTGTATGAATTAAGTGGTTTAATCTAAGTCTTCTGAAGTGATGTGATCACTTTACATGAACTGAGGCATCAGCTATAAAGGCAACACCCTCCTTTGAAAAGTGGGTGGGGAACAGCATCTCATTTACATTACGTCACACAGAAACTCACCCAAAAGAGTCTTTAGAACATGGAAATAATGATCTTTACAGACATTCTGTGGATACCTGAGAGTTATAATGCATCTAGTATTTTAAAAAAAAAGCCATGATCACTTAAAATTCCCCCTTGTTGTTCTTACAAACAATACTTTATTACTAGCTTGTTGGTGCACTACAGTAAACTTATACACTTCCCCTTTCTGCTTCCAGTTCTGCCACAACAATAAGAAAGCTCAGAAGTATCTGCTTGGAGGCTTTGAGTGTCTGGTGAAGCTGCACCAGACCCAGCTCTTACCCAGAGTCCCCATCATACTCAAAGACCTGTATGATGGAGACCTGGTGGAGGAAGATGTCATACTCGCATGGGCTGAAAAGGTAAAATCCTGACACGCAATCTAGACCTGACATTCTTCTAGTAGCCATCATAAAACAATCATACAGGCTCTAGTTGAATAAATGAGTTCACATGCATGAAAACAAATCTTATCTGTGGCAGATCCCTGTGGAAAACGTGTAGCTGTAGATATAGGGACGATGAGGCTTGTTGCTCGGCAACCCTTGAAGGCTGTTTTGTCATTTTAGCCTGAGCATCTTGAGGGGGTTGTAATGTGATGTCTGTGACCTGGAGAGCTCCGGCTCTGATAACAGCAGGCATACTTGACTGAACTAGCCCTCTAACACTTGTTGAGCTTGACCACATTCAGAGGCTGCCGAACTCATTTGGTCAAGTTGCTGTTGTAGTATTAGATGCTTATGTGGCTGAATGTATTTAAATGGCCTCTATAGACCTGATACTCACTTCCTATAGACCCTTTTCACATTTCCAGGTTTTTTAGTAGTGGAAGGCATATCTGGGTAAACTTAAGAGGGCAGTGAATTGGAAAGTACAACAAATACATTTTTGCAATCCCATTTGCTGAAACAATGAAAGAAAAATGGCACAATGGTGTTATCAAGACTTTCAGAAAAAGGGGAAAAGTTGTGAGAGACTAATAATGGCAGCCAGATGTCAAATTTACTCTCAGCCCCATAAACACTGCATTAGAAACCCCTCGCACAAGCGGTAATTCATTTTTTTTGTAATTTGACGCAAAGATGATATAATGCATTCATAAATGCATATAAAAGTTCATGCATTTAAGATTATGATGACCCTTAAATGTGTCATTACGGTCTTGTGAAAAGGGTTCATTGATTTTATTTATTTATTTTTTTTATTTATTTATTTATTTTTATATACGCTGGTAAAACTGTACAGGCAAATGTTCTCTAGTCCTGATTTTAACACAATCACACCATTCAGCAGAGCTATAAGAGCACAAATGAAAGCTCCTGGTCTCTGTATTGTTTTTCGATATCTTTTTAAAATGTTCATAAACTCTAAAAATGATACTTAAAATAATTAATAAAAATTCTGGGGCTTCATAAATATCAGAATAATAAATACATAAAATCTCTGGATATCACTAAAGCAGGACTAGGAAAGTTCCATTTCTGCAAAGGTTTGCTGATAATCAAAGACTATAGAATACACAAGACATGTCACTTGTATCTTTTTGAATGGGGAAAAGTGTAACTGTCAATTATGCTGTATAACTAAAGCCGATTTTCCACTATCGTGCCAAACTGACCGTTCTAAGAACACTTCAGTGTGGTTTCGGTTGTTTCTCAACTGAGCCTGGAACAGCACGGCACGATTACAAACCGTTCTCAGCCTGGAATTCTCGGCACCGTTAGACAACCGTTTTGAACTGTGCCGTCAGATTCTGTGTGTTGACGTCGCGGCTCAGTTGCCAAGCTACCACAGCTGGCTCAGCGGAAGCGCGCTAGTCATCAGACATCCACATGTAAACTACACTAGATTTAATATTTAAAAAATTATACAGGTCTAAACGATACAATTTAAAAAGGGTTTTAAAACCATAGAGCAGTCTCTGGCAGAGAAGGGAGTCATTGGCCCATTACATTCTTACGAACATATTATTATTATTATTATCAAAGTTATTATTTCATTGACTTGAATATAGTTAACCATGTATAATATAATTACTAACCCATCATCTAAAATCTTAAAATAATAAAATAGCCTATTGTTTTACTCATGGCTTGAGCTTCATTAATTTGATTGACATAGGCAGAGACGTTTATTTCGCCTGACTAAACGTGAGTTTATTGCATGCAGTGCTGTATTTGGTAGCACAAAACTCGCTCTGATCCGGGTGTGAACCTTACCAACGAGTACATGCACTGCTGAAAAACCTTTTTTTTCTGCTGCACATCGAATAAAGACACGCTTAAGATCAACGACATCACTATATCCATGGAACACGAACTTGCAGACTCCTTGAACAACGAGGAAATAATTGCACTTTTTTTTAATTCAAAGACCAGACTGCAGCATGCTTGTTTTGTAATTTAATGCCAGCTATACCACCTGAAAGACAGTTACGGCGTATTGTGATGTCAGCAGTCACCGGTGAAAGTCTAATCTTTCTTCAGTTTTTTTGACTTTGCATGAAAGCGTTACAGAGTGGCACTGTCCAAGGTACTGTATGATTGTGTTGGATTTAAATTATAGCCTATAAATGCACAGATAAACAAGTCAAATGAATGAATAAATAAAATAAATATGGATTCTTAAATGCCGGCATTGTTTTTACTCAAAATATCAATATGTTTTGACAAATGTTTTATAAAATAAAGTGAGCAATTTTCAACATTTAGCTATAGGCCATCATACGATTCAGTTAAATACAAGTTGGACATTTGGGGACATGTAACGCGTTTCTGTGTTTTTTTTTTTTTTTTTTTGTTCTCTGTTATCTTTATACTGGGCAGCTGCGCAAAATATTTTCTAAAACATCAAGCAGGACTTTGTCTATAGCTCGTTAGTTTATGAAGAGAAAAAAATTAAATAACAGAAATAAAATAAGAATGCAAAGATAAAAAGAGCAGCATTTTGCTAAATATAATAGTCCTTTATATGCTTTATATCCTGCTATGTGCTTCATATTCATTTTTTATTTAACTTGATGCATTCAATATTTAATGTTTGAATACTGAAACAAAAACCATCGCTTAAAAGGTTATATTTTACCATCAAAATGTACTATATTTTATATCAACTTTTGATATAAAATCACTGTGCAATTTAATTTATTGTTAAAAATTAAATCATTTACGTGCTCTATTTTTTTTTATTAGTGAAAGTGCCCGCTGACTTTTGACAAGGCCCTCCAAAAATATACTTCTGCCACTATAATAAAAATGCACTATTATTGTTGCATTATCATTTGTTTATTTTTCTGTTATATACAGAGATTTGAAATATATTATTTATTTCTCCTCCAGTCATTATCAATCATAACGTTACAATTTGGTAATTTTCCATCCAAATAAAATTTGCCCAGAACCGCGCAACATATGACCTCTAAATAAGGGTGCTGTGACTTGTAGCTATATTTAGCACCCTATATGAGAAAGCGGCATAACAGTGATTAGTCACGCAGTTGCTTTCGCTTTTACACATGAACATGATAAAACTAGTTTTGGATATTATTTAAATTTAATTGAACAAAGGCAGCCGTTTACATGTTACCAAGGCAACTACTGATGCGTTTTGTGTAAGGATTCAAAGAGCTCTGTTGCAGAACGACAGTGGAAAATGTAACTCATCCGTGCTCTCCGGCAAGGAATGGAACGGTTCAGCATAAAGAACGGTTCAGCACGATTGTGGAAAAGCAGCTTAAGTATGGTGAATAAAGCCCCGCCTACTAGTACAGGAGCCAATCATCGATGGCTATATGGTGAAAAATGGCTATATGGAGCTTTCCTACTCCTGCACTTAAAAGGATCTGAAACAATGGAATTAAGACTTGAAATTAGGCATTTATACATCTAAAATGTCACCTAAACAGTTACACGTTTAAGCTTTTCAGTAACGCTTAATTTTGGGTCACGATTCAGTTAACTACTGGCTTATGACCTCCCTATTATTAAGATATTAACTGTTTATTAACATTCATAAAGTATGATCTTATTCTGCATCCCTAATCCTACTCCATACCTAAACCAAGCTTCTACTTTACTAACCATTAATAAACAGCTAATTAGTAGTTTATTAAGCTATAGTGCTAGTTAATTGATTTCTTAATACCGTGAATTGTGACCGTGAAAAAGCTCAAAGATACATTATCCGTAAACTTACTCACTCTCTATCTCCATTGAGAAGTGGACCAAAGAGACTGATCTTACTGCTTTTGTGTGGCAATGTGAGATCACATCTTGATGCCAGCTGTAAACCGAGCCTAAGCCTGTTTGTGTTTTAGGTGTCCAAGAAGTATGTCTCCAAAGAGCTGGCTAAAGAGATTCATGCCAAGGCCGAACCTTTCATCAAATGGCTGAAAGAGGCAGAGGAGGAGAGTGAGGGCAGTGAGGAAGAGGAAGATCAGGACGAGGACAACGTTGAGGTAAAAGTCACAGTGTACATTATTTATTGTGTCTTTTGATTTTGAGTTTTCAGTCTCTTGATTTTAAAGTAGCTCACACTGCTATTTTCTTTAATAGAAGTTTTAGATTATTTTTAAATCAATAATTAAAGGTAAAATAACCCAAAACTTTGACATTTCTCTGAGGTGGATTGAAGTCATCACGCTGATTGTATCAAGTTCAATGCTATTGATTACTATTGGTTTTTGGTGTGCTGCTCATTGTAAGAAGTCACACAGCATGAACATTTCATTGATTTTATTGGACCGTTAATCAGCTGTCAGTGAACATGTCAGACAAACAAAGACCACAGATTTTAGCCTAAGATTATAGGAATATGTTAGAATTTCCAGTAACACAAGACCAAATTGTGGCTGAAATGAATGAGCTGGCCTTAATCAGAATAAGGTGAATGACCGGGTTACCGTGATGTCCATGTAAACACGCACTGTAGGATTTCACAGAATTGACTCTTGTGTGTGTTTTCCTGTAGGTGGTTTACTCCTCATCTGCCCGCGAGCTGAAAATGGAGACCGCAAAACCTGCTAAAGCAGAGCACGAGGAGGAGGACATTGACATTGATGCCATTTAAAGATGAAACCAAAAAGCTTCCGTTGCCTCTTGACAATGCTGAGCTTGTGTTTTCCAGACGCATGCCTTTTCACCTCCGTGGGCCTTGTTTCAGCTGTAGGCCTGGGTTCCGCTCTGCTCAAAGCCTCTTCTTTTAGTCTTCTCACCACCAGCTCCGTTGATCAATCGTTGCTGTTGTTTGTATGCATGAGTTTCTTAGATTATAGATCATAAAGTGCACATGAGTTTCCCCCCTGTATTTTTGCGACTATTAAAGATTTGCCTGTGAATTCCATCTGGTGTCTGTCTAGTGGATTTACACAATGCTAATGAGGATGAAATGAAAAGTCATTTTTTTGGGTAGTAAAATGGCAAAAGTGATTTATTATATACAAAGAACTAGAATGCAAGGTAAGTGTTTTCTTTAATTTGTCAGATGATGTTTTAAAAGTTACAGGATGGCAATAATTGTCATTCAACTTGATACATTTTTGTAGAAAAAAATTGACATTCTGATCTGTACTTATTACAATTAAAGTGATTATTTTTTATGTTTTCAGATTAATGAATTGGCAAAGCTTTGGTTTTTAGCAATGTTGGATTTAAAACGTGTATATGTGCAGTGTATAAGTAGTCATACAAATATGTCTAAATGATTTTTGTTCTGTATATGGATTGTTGACATTGCATTTTCACTGTCTCGCAGTTATTGTAATTAGTATTGACATTTAAAATGCAGCAAATTGTTTAACGTTTCTTTGTCCTCCCTTGACCTCTTATAAAAACTGCTGTTTTTGAGA